>JBBBDQ010001230.1:0-505000 GCA_037127315.1 Ascarosepion bandense | reverse complement strand
ACTAGTGATCATTCCGAACATCTTCATAATCACCATCAAATTCAACTATTTCGGAATCCTCTGCATGATCTTAAAATTAACACCCAAACCCACTGACTATATATATATATATATATATCAAGAGAGAGAGAGATAGTAGTTGGACAAAATACATTAAAGAAAAACAACAATAATAACCAGAATAAGAATAGCAATATTTATTATATTATCATCTGGTATTTAAAACAAATCGAAACATGATGAGAAAAGATGTTAAAAATCAGAAACACTACCTCCTCAAAAACTTGATGTAGGCCTTCACATTTAGTCTAAGGACCTGTGGAAAGATGAATGAAAGCATAATGTCACTCTCACTAGTGATCATTCCGAACATCTTCATAATCACCATCAAATTCAACTATTTCGGAATCCTCTGCATGATCTTAAAATTAACACCCAAACCCACTGACTATATATATATATATATATATCAAGAGAGAGAGAGATAGTAGTTGGACAAAATACATTAAAGAAAAACAACAATAATAACCAGAATAAGAATAGCAATATTTATTATATTATCATCTGGTATTTAAAACAAATCGAAACATGATGAGAAAAGATGTTAAAAATCAGAAACACTACCTCCTCAAAAACTTGATGTAGGCCTTCACATTTAGTCTAAGGACCTGTGGAAAGATGAATGAAAGCATAATGTCACTCTCACTAGTGATCATTCCGAACATCTTCATAATCACCATCAAATTCAACTATTTCGGAATCCTCTGCATGATCTTAAAATTAACACCCAAACCCACTGACTATATATATATATATATATATCAAGAGAGAGAGAGATAGTAGTTGGACAAAATACATTAAAGAAAAACAACAATAATAACCAGAATAAGAATAGCAATATTTATTATATTATCATCTGGTATTTAAAACAAATCGAAACATGATGAGAAAAGATGTTAAAAATCAGAAACACTACCTCCTCAAAAACTTGATGTAGGCCTTCACATTTAGTCTAAGGACCTGTGGAAAGATGAATGAAAGCATAATGTCACTCTCACTAGTGATCATTCCGAACATCTTCATAATCACCATCAAATTCAACTATTTCGGAATCCTCTGCATGATCTTAAAATTAACACCCAAACCCACTGACTATATATATATATATATATATCAAGAGAGAGAGAGATAGTAGTTGGACAAAATACATTAAAGAAAAACAACAATAATAACCAGAATAAGAATAGCAATATTTATTATATTATCATCTGGTATTTAAAACAAATCGAAACATGATGAGAAAAGATGTTAAAAATCAGAAACACTACCTCCTCAAAAACTTGATGTAGGCCTTCACATTTAGTCTAAGGACCTGTGGAAAGATGAATGAAAGCATAATGTCACTCTCACTAGTGATCATTCCGAACATCTTCATCCTCACCATCAAATTCAACTATTTCGGAATCCTCTGCATGATCTTAAAATTAACACCCAAACCTGCTGAAATATTCGTATTGGAGCTTCTGGCACAAATACCAAATCACACAGCATGCTGTTTCCAAATTTCTGGCAGAGTGAATTGTGTCATGGGGCTCTTTTTCTTACAGATGGTGCCCAACTGACCCTTCTATACTGTGCAGTCAATAAAATAAAAAAGCAATCAACACACATGCACAAAATTAAAAATATCAACTGGAAGCAATATACTCCTATGGCCCTGGTCAATAAGGTGGCTGTTGGAAGTCATGTCCTATAGCCCAGTGGATAAAATCATTGGTTGAATCCAATGATTTGTCCCAAAGAGTTAAGAGTTCAATAACTTACTACAGCAGAGCTGAACAAGAATTAGAGAGTTGAGTTAAAGGGAGATAATTAATACTGAAACATTTGGAAGAGGCATGCCTTGTGTAAGTAAAACAATCTACTTCAGTGAATGAAATAAAGAGTTCTGTTTAAAAATTTCAATCACCTGAAGAAGGTCAGTGCTTATAGCAGCTGAAACGTCATGAATATGACAACAAAGATGTGAAAAACAGTCCAAACAAGTTAAATAGTATAAATAATTTTGATAGCTTATCTAAGAAACATAGAGATATTTTGGTAAAATATATGTTAGAATGAGATGCCTGTGTTATTTTCATTTTTGCAGAATTTAAAAGACAATTTATTCATCTCACCCTATATGTGTGTGTGTGTGTGTGTGTGTGTGTGTGTGTGCAAATAAGCATACTCCTATATCTCTACATGTATATGTGTAAACACTGGACTGTTTTCTGTCTGTGTGGACATATGAGTGTGTTTCTATGTGTGTAGATGTTTCTCCTTTTCATTATATGAAAGAAATGATTATGAGTCGATGCAAAAGACTCTTTGGAATTGGCAACTGAAATATTTTCCAATTGTTTTCACTTATTGTCTGGCAACAAAGACTTTCTTGCGTAAAGAATTGGAAATGTCTGTGATTATATGTTTGTACAGATATTTATATGAAAATTAATCTAATTATTGTGACATATGCTGATATATTTTTAGCCAATGCATTTTTTATAGATTTTTGAGAAATACTTTACAAATTTAAATGAATGATTTAGGTTTGCATTTTATGATGATTTTAGTCTATGAATGATATGAACGATTTTAATAGAGTTTTATTTTACACAGCAAGAAGAGTGTAGTCCAAAACAATATATATATATATATATATATATATATATATATATAAACATTGGAAATATTGTAAACATTCATTTTGTAAACATTCTAAATTTTTCTTTCTTTTGGTATATATTCTTTATGAGAGAAGGACAGAAAATGATTTTACCATTTCCATCTTTGTTCCAATAAAATGTAAATGTTCATTAATATTTTTAAAATTTCTACTTTATTTTTATACTTCCAAGATACAGATTAAATCATTATAATTTTTAGTGGTATATTTAAGAATATATATGTAAAAAAAAAAGCATCTGAATTGTTGTTGTTGAGATAACCAAAACCAGAATTACTTGTTTTTCTACCCCTGAAAATTGAACTAAGCAGATAAGCACTGATTATAGCAGCAGAATTATTTTTAACTAGATTTTCATGGTAAGAATGTTTGTTATTGGATAAGCCTCCTAGAGACAGAGAATATTGTATGGAAGAAAAATATAATTTTGGATTGATTGTTTCAAAATATTATTAGTTATATTAATGTCTGTTGCTTAGAAAGTTAATTCACTGTGTCATGCTAGGCAATTTTTCTCACCCTAATCTATCATATATATTTATAAGTCTACTATTCATCAATGCTTTGAATATTATGGGCTGGTGCCCCTACTATATACCTTGCGCTTCTTGATAATATCCAAAGAAGAATCAGCAATATTATTGGTCCTAAAGTGGTGGATTCACTTCATTCACTTTCTCACCACCATAAGGTTACCTCTCTGTACCTTTTCTAGAAATATTTTAATGGTAATTGTTTGGATGAGCTCTTTCATATGGTTCCTAGACATTTTAAGTTTAAGAGCAGTACTAGACTGTTGTTAATATCTCATCAATTTACAGTTCAACTCATTAGATTTAGCCATAAATTCTATGTCAGCAGTTTCTTTCCTCAAATCTCTCACGTAGGGAATGCAATATTACTTATTATCTACAGTCCACCTGATTAATCTTTTCCCCTGCAGCTCATTAATAATTCTTCCACACCCTGTTAATCCTTCTGTCTTAGTGGCTTTACTATCTTGCTTGGGGTGAATCTATCATATATCTAGAGATTCTTGATAAGATCCAAAGAAGAATCTGTAATGTTATTGGTGCTGACTTGGCATCTCAGCTTCAGTCACTTTCCTTCCACTGTAAAGTTACTTCCCTGTGATTTTTCTATAAATGCTTTCATAGTAAATGTTTTTTATGAAAGTTTCCACTAGAGTTTATGAATTAAAGAACAAGACTAGTTTGGAAGCAAGTTCTCATCAGTTTACAGTTAAAATGCCTAGATATAGCCATACGTTCTATGCTAACATTTTCTTTTCCTGCACTTCTCACTTCTGGAATCCCTTTTCCAGCCAACCTTAATCTACAAAAATTTAAATGCAATGTCAACGGTTATCTACTGTTCTTTTGCTTACTCTTTCCCCTTCCTATTCATTACTAGCAGTATAGCCTGGCATTACTCAGGTGTATTGAAAGCTTTAAAACTAATCCATGGTCTTGGAGCTCAGTCTCTTTAGACGTTGGCACAAAAGACTAAAAAGCAATAGTTGTTTACAGTTAAAGTGAAACTGTAGACTGAAAGAAAAATGAATGGATGTAAGTCAAATTTTGATTTCCTGGTATCGATATCAAATAAGTTTTTTTCATCGTAAACTGAATTTTGAAGGCTAAATAAGTCCTTTTATATATATATATATATATATATATATATTATCGATTTTCTGCACTATTGTAAAAACTGCAACCTTGAAACTTCTGAATATCATTTCTTATGTCTTTGTCTATCAGTGTATCAAATTTGATTAAAATCGGACTGCTCCTTCTATAAACTGGTTTTTTTGATTATCGATTTTCGATATTTATTGGGGGTACCTCGACACAAAACCTAGCTAAGAACACTCGCAGACACTTATAGTACAACTGTGTAAATTTTCAAGAACATCGTTTCAGCTGTTTCAGAGTCTATAGGTAATGGACGCACACTCATTCAGACAAAGTTCCATTTATAAATAAGTTTAGATTTAGATTTAGATTAATGTTTCTGATCCTAATTCTTAGTGGCTTTACTCCCTTGCAAGGGGTGAAACTGATAAAAAAAAACTTTCACATTGTAGCCCCTTGTATTTTAATGGTTTGATTTCTTGGCGTGAGATGTTTAAAAATGGTTGGCACAAAAACGTCCAAGTGCCATTCTTATACATCTCACAGAGAAATCTTTAAAGTGTTTGTGAAATGTATTTAAGCCTTTATTGTTTGTGCATTCTGTCAACTATAAAAACATCATTTAAAAAGTATACTGGTCAAGTAGTAAAGAAAAGCTAGAAGACAAGACTAACTATTCGCTATATAAAGACTAAAAATATCATTGACAGTAAAAGAAATGTTCTTATATTGAAAGAATATGAAAATCTCGACCTGGTAGTTCAACTCTAGTTACTTTATAACCAACTTAGTGTGGCTTCCCTCTGTCTTTTCAACAAATACTTTCATGACTATGAGCTTAGCTCCTTGGTTCCACCTCTGCATGAATTTTCTTGAGCTCCTAGACTAGTCACTAGGTCCTACCATTTTACAGTGAAACCAATCAAATGTTGGTTGGTTGTTTTGTTTTTATGACATATGAACCTTGGCAGGTCATTTATTTCCAACTAAATTTTTATTTATTTATTGCTGGTAATACCTTTTACTTTCAGCAATTTATTGTTGTTTTTATATAAGTTTTGTGTCTAGGAATATTTTTTCTTTTGGAGTATCAAGATTCATTGGGATTTGTTTTTTTTAAGGGCAGGGTCCCCAAGTCCTACCCTGTTATTTAACCCATAACTAGAGGGAAGGGACCGATTAATATTTTTCCCAAGAGTACCAGTGCTTAAGTGAATACAGGGTATTCAACTGGAATTCGAACTCGGCTCACCGATTTCTCTTTCCAAGCTGATATTCACTGCACCACAACGCACATCCATCACTATATGCTTACAGCACCTGGTATTCCCAAGTGGTCACCCATCTAAGTACTGACCAGGCTCAACATTGCTTAACTTTGGTGATTGAGCGAGAATTGGTGTATTCAATGTGATATGGCCATAAGCCTTCCAATCAAATGTAACTGCAACTTCTACTCTTCGGCTTCTTTTCTTGCACTTTCTGACTGTGGAATTTCCTTCTGTATACTTGCTTCCCTGACAACTACAATCTCCAATAATTTAAATGCAATGTCAACTGCCATCTCTTATCTCCTTGGCTCACATCCTTTCCCTGACAACCCTTGTAACATGTTCTTCTCCTTTTCTACTCTACTCTCATGCAGCTCTCTTCATACCATTCTTCTCATCTTTCTCTTACCCATTCTCTGAAACACCCTGTAACTTGTTCCTCTTTCTCATCACTCTCCTCTCATGTAACCCCTTTGCCACCAGTGCCTTGTTTGGAGTGAAATGATTATAAAAAACTTGAGTAACAGTGATGTCAAAATCAAGTAGGTGCAGGAATTTTAAGTATCTGGATATTCTAGTAAGATAAGATAAAACATCATACAGAAATCAAAAGGATTATTGGAATAACAATGCCTTTCAGAAACTAAGCAAAAGAGAAAGTTTCATCAGAATCAAAGAAAAGAGTGTCCAAATGCTATATAATATCAATTTTTCTGTAGAACAGTGAATGCTGGAGAGTTTCCTCACAGATAAAGAGGAGATTTCAGTCAACAAAAATATGGTTCTACAGAAAGATGCTGAGAATACTACAAACAGAGCATATAATAAGAAAGGAAAATGGAAGCAAGTAGGATGCTAATATATATATATATCTTTATAGCACATTATGAGGCTTGGAGAATTTGACAATCATATATTGAAGGTAAGAGAGGCAGAGGGAAACAATGAGTAACCTATCTTGAACATGAGTAAATGGCTGGCAGAAATAAGGAGTGAGAGGCATCATAAAAAACACAGACATTTGTAAGAGTTACAAAGGATAGGTAGCTGTGGAGAGACATGATCACCCTTCTTCTTAAGGAACATAGCAGTAGAATATTGATGGTAATGATGATGATGATGAAGCTAGAACAGGTAGGAAGTTCTGAGAGTGGAGAAGATAACAGGGATTGTAAAACTGATTATGGCAGGACAGATATGGAATTGTGATAGCGTAAGCTTCAATCATATTGTATCTAAGTGGCTTTAATGATGATTTTGGTTTTTATCTCTTATGATAAAATAATTTCATGAATTTAAATTGAATTACAGCAAGAATTTTTCTTACAGTTTTGGTACAAAGATAAGAATACATATATACAGTTTGCGATGGATAAATTGTCGTTTAAATTACACGTAAATGAAAATAATACTGACATCTTATTTTAACAGGTATCTTTACCAAAATTACACAAGGATATCTTGAAATATAAAAGAGTAAATTTATTCAATAGAATCACTATTGACTTTAACCACAGCATCCAGACGCCTTCAGAATCTCCTGTAACTCTTTTAGATGGTTTATTTTTTTGGTTGTTTGTTTTGTTTTTATGGCATATCAACCTCGGCAAGACATTTATTGCCAACTAAATTTATATTTATTTATTTATTGCTGGTAATACCTTTTTCTTTAAACAACTTATTGCTGTTTTTATATAAGTTTTGTATCTAGTCATACTTTTTTTTTTCGAGTATCAAGATTCATTGGGATTTGTTTTTAAGGGCAGGGTCCCCAAGTCCTACCCTGTTATTTAACCCATAACTGGAGGGAAGGGATAGATTAATACCTTTCCCAAGGGTACCAGCGCTTAAGTGAATGCAGGGTATTCAACTGAAATTCGATCTCGGCTCACCAATTTCTCTTTCTGAGCCGATATCCACTGCACCACAACAGACATCCGTCACGATACGTTTACAGCACCTGGTATTCCAAAGTGGTCACCCCTCTAAGTACTGACCAGGCTCAACATTGCTTAACTTTGGTGATCGAGCAAGAACCAATGTATTCAACGTGATATGGCCATAAGCCTCTCTAGATGGTTTAATTGTGTCAACGCTACCATAATCCTTGCTTTCAGTTTATCTACAGTGTTCTAAGGAGTTTTGTTGATCTCTTACTCAACTGTACCCCACACAGAATTATTAAGGAGGTTGCAGTTTGGGGAGTTAGGTGGTCAAATGTAAGGAGAGATATGGTTGTCTTACAGTCATGACTGGGCTCTCTTGTTTGTTTTGCATGGTACAGTGTCCTGTTGCCAGACATAGGGTCTTCCAGAAGTCATCCTCTTGGCCCAGGGCAGAATTATTTGCTCAAGGCACTTAATGTAGAACTGTATGTTGAGGCTGAGGAGATGTGGGCAGATGAATGGAGTCAAAATGATTCAATAAGAAGTTATCACTACATAACACCTTTGTAATCACCATTAGACTCATCAATCCTCTGCACAGTCCTCAGATTGACATCCAAATTCTCTGAAATGTTTGCAATGAAGCTTCATGTGTGAATGCCAGGCAGTACAGCTTGCTGTTTTCCAAATTTCTGGCAGAGGGAATTGTGTCAGAGTGCTCTTTTTGTCACAGATGGTTCCCAGCTGATCCTACTATACTGTACAGCTGACAAAATAAAAAATAAGCAAAATTAAAAATATAAAATGGCGACAATTTACTCATCGCATCCCGTATGTTAGGCATCAATATAGATACACACCTAGACATATAAAGGCACATGTCTAAATATTAGATGTGTGCATGCATGTGTGCATCCAGGCTGACACCCAAATATATGTGCTAATTCATACTTATATCGATAAAACTCTATGAATTATTCTTGCGGCCAATCAGTTCATATTTATAACAACATGATTATATTCCAACTTAATATAAATAAATATGTGATTTTTCTAAGTTTTGATTCTTAACAAATATATACACAGTAGCAGTTTCACAGGTCACTTTGAAAAGTGTAGATTATTTTTCAATGCCTCATTCTCTGTGATTTTAGGAAGAGATGGATTTTTTAAAAAGAATCATTGTTGGTTAATTCTAAGGTGAAATAATTCAGTATCAGATAGCTCTAGAATTACAAATTCTTATGTGGAAATATACTGATAAGAAACAGTGGTAACAATTCCAACTATGGCAAGTATATTGATGCTAACAATGTTAGCAATTCTAAGTGACAAATATACTAATGTTGACAATGGTAACAATTCCAATTGTGACAAATAGATTGAAGGCAACAATTGTGACAATTCCAGCTATTACAAATATATTGATGGTGAAATAGTGAGAATTCTGATGTTAACAATGTTAACAGTTTCAACTACTAAAAACATACTGATGGTAAGAATGGTGACAGTTCCAGTTATTACAAATATACTGATAGGGAAAATGGCCATAACTCTAGTTATGATGAACATATTGATAGTGACAATCATAAAAATTTAGACATTAACAAATATATCTATTCATATAAAAGGCTAGATATTTGTGTGTGTTTCTATCTGTCTGTCTGTATGTCACCAAACTTCATACAAATATTCTTTAGGCTTCTGGTTAGATCATGAGCTACTTATTTTTTCTGGTTTCCCCACCGATATCAAAAATACCTTAATATCCAGTCAGGTCTGATCAAGATCAGGATTTCAGCCCTGTTATTGTGGTTCTTTCTGCATAATTTGCTCTAACTTTGTAAAATTATAGTTTTTAGTCTCAAACATTAGTAGATCTTCTCAGACGACTCATTTTCCCCAATATCGGAAATTGATACCCCCGATATTCTATCGAATCTGATCAAAAACCAATATTCAGCCATCAATATGGCTCATTTTCTCCAATTTTACTCCCGCAGGTTAAATAGGTTTTAATGGAAATCGATACCCCGATATCCTATTGGGTCTGATCAAAATCAGATTTTCAGCCCTTTTATTTTGGTTTTTGCTTCATGTTTTGCTCTACGTAGGTATAATTGTAGTTCTTAGTCTCTGCCATGATACCATTTACTCAGAGGACTTATTTAGCCTTCAAAATTCAGTTTGCAACTGAAAGCTTATTTGATATTGATACTGGAAATCAAAATTTGGCTTACATCCATTCATTTTCCTTTCAAACTACAGTTTTATTTTGAGTGGAAACAACTATTGCTTTTTAGTCTTTCATGCCAATGTCCAAAGAGTCTGAGCTCCAGGACCATGGATTAGCTTTAAAGCTTTCATTGCACCTGAGCAATGCCAGGCTATACTGCTAGTGATGAATATTTCTGTTGTTACACTCAGTACATTTGCTTTCATTGGAATTTCTATTTTGGTCACAAGATGGTCACAATTTCAGTCAAAACAAATATATTAATAATTACATTGGTGACAATTCTATCAATTACAAATAGACTAATAGTAATTTTGATAATTGCAATTGGGGCAAATATACTAATACAAGGTTTGATCAAAAAGTATCAGGATTGTTGCTATAGTAATGAAACTAAAAGACATAAAGTGAAATGAACCTTAAACTCTATCCTGCATATGCACTAAATTGTAAAATTCTTGCTCACTTTAATTTATAGCAGTTTTTCAAAGTAAAGTGTGTAGAATGTGTTTCATCAGTGACCATAGCTTGTGCAAAGGTTTCTGGCCAAGAACTTTATTCTTCAGGTCCAACAACCACCATATTCCCCAGAACTCATGCCTTATGATATTTTCCTCCTCAAAAATGAAATCCCACTTGAAAGAAACAAGATTTCATTATGTCAAGAAAATCCAAGAGAATGTGATGAGGCAGATGCTCGCTATCCCACAAAAGGAATTCTAGAAATGTTTCCATCAATGGAAATAAATCATGAATCAAGTATGTGGCTTCAGCATGGGACTATTTTGAAGGAGATTAAATGTTGTAATTTTCTTTGTATAGCACCAGTCCTGATACTTTCTGATTAAACTTCATGCATTATTCATATAAACAATATCAGATTTTATTCTGCAAGTTAAAATTTTCTGAATAAAATTGGTATCAGCTAAGTAATATTAAAAAAATATTCAGAATATATTTATATAATAAATATATATGAAATCTAGATTGCAATAACTGTGTTTATTAGAAATATTCCTAATGACATCTGATAGTGTGAAAACATATTATGAAACTTGATGGTTGTTCTTACTGTAAAAAAATATATGTATAGTAGTATAGTTACTGATATTTATATATTAATTTAAGATATGTAAAGATTGGCATGGGTTTTAAAGAAGATATGAACTCAAAGGAGAAATATGATATTATGAATTTATAGAATGAAAGGAACAAAATGTTGGAAATTGTGAGAAAGTGTTAAACAATCATAAAAGAAATGGAAAACATTGGCAAGACAAGAAGAAAAAAATTTGCTTTAAGAATGTCATAAAAAAATATTTAGAAAAATTAAAAAGATTGTAAACAAAAAAGTGACCATGTCATGTGCAGCAGTTTTTGATGAAATACAACATTCTCCAGGTCTGACAACCATCACATGCCCTAGATTTTGCCATTTTTAACTTTTTCTTTTCAAAAATCAAGCCCCATTTGAAAGGAAGAAGATTTCAAGACATCAAGACAATCCAAGAAAATGGGATGAGGCAGCTGCTCATTATACCAAAAAAAGAGTTCCAGGAATACGTCTATCAAACAAAGGAAATGTTGCTGGATAAAGTGTGTAGCTTCATAAGGGGGACTATTTCAAAGGAAATTAAATGCCGAATTGATATGTGTTGTAGTTTTCGTTTTATAGCACCATTCCTGATACTTTTTGATCAGACCTCAGTTAGTAATGACTAGCAGTATAGCCTGGCGTTGCTCAGGTGTAATGAAAGCTTTAAAACTAATCCATGGTTCTGGAGCTCATACTCTTTGGACGTTGGCATGAAAGACTAAAAAGCAATAGTTGTTTCCAGTTAAAGCGAAACCGTAGACTGAAAGAAAAATGAATAGATGTAAGTCAAATTTTGATATCTCGGTATCGATATCAAATAAGATTTTTTCGTAGTAAACGGAATTTTGAAGGCTAAATGTTCTCTGAGTAAATGGTATCATGGTTGAGACTAAGAACTATAATTATACCTACTTAGAACCAAACCCGAAGCAAAAACTAAAATAAAAGGGCTGAAAAAAATACAGATATACAGGCAGATAAACAGAACACACACACAAACCTCTTGCCTTTTATATATATATATATATTATCAATTTTCTGCCCTATTGTAAGAACTGCAACCTTGAAACTTCTGAATATCATTTCTTATGTTTTTTCTATGAGTGTATCAAATTTGATTAAAATCTGACTGCTCCTTCTATAACCCGATTTTTTCGATTATCAATTTTCGATATTTATCGGGGGTACCTCGACACAAAACCTAGCTAAGAACACTCACAGATGCTTATAGTACAACTGTGTAAATTTTCAAGAAAATTGGTTCAGCCGTTTCGGAGTGTATAGGTAACACACACACACACACACACACACACATACAGATAAAGTTCCATTTATAAATAAGTTTAGATAGATAATTTTGATAATTGCAATGGTGATAAATGTATTAAACCTGACATTTGGGAAAGTCCCACTCATTTACAGTTAGATCAACCAAATGCAGCTGACATTTCTACTCCAGCAGCTTCTTTTCTCGCACTTCCTGCCTGTAGAACTCTCTTCCATATACTTGTTTCCTGATGGCTACACCTCCAGGAATTCAAATGCAATGTCAATACCCATATCTTATCTACTTGACTGCAGTTCTTTCTACATCACACTGTATATCTTTTTCTTCCTCTTTATATAGCAATCGTCTTCACACCTGTGTTCCCATCCTTCTCTTGCCCTTTCTCTGATACCTCCTGTAACTAGTCCGTCTTTCTCTTCCTTTTTCTCCTGTCTAAACTTTACTCTTATGTAGCTCCCTGCATAGAGTGGCAGTACTACCTTGCTTGGGGTGAAATGATTAAAAAAAAAATTTCGGTTTGAATCAAACCATTTATATCTTTGTAAAGAAAAATTTATTTTCTTTTTATTGCTAGTTCAACCAGTAAAAACCCAAAGGTAGGAAGTTACTGAGTGAGACTGTAAGAGAGGAAGAGGTAAGAGAATATTATGTGGGTGAATAGGATAGATATTGGTTGACCCTGGACTGAAAGTGAACACGATTGAAGAAAGCAACCTCTCGGGAGATTGTTCCACAAAATAACAGCTTTGGGGTAGAAGCTGTCTGAGTGAAACTTGCTTTTTATCAAAGGAAGCCAAAGGGGGTTGGGGTAGTTTTCCACCATGAACATTTTATCATTGTTCTTAGCTGTGAAGGTCTGACATGGTGGCACTAAGGAATGTAACTTGTCTGGACAACTTCCATAGTAACAATGATAGATTAGTGAAAGGTTAGAAATATTTCCTCTGTTGGTCTGTGTGTAGATAT
Source organism: Ascarosepion bandense (assembly GCA_037127315.1). Classification (NCBI taxonomy): domain Eukaryota; kingdom Metazoa; phylum Mollusca; class Cephalopoda; order Sepiida; family Sepiidae; genus Ascarosepion; species Ascarosepion bandense. The sequence goes on along the minus strand of JBBBDQ010001230.1, from coordinate 491,895 downwards.
TGCTTATATTATTTTCAGCCATTTCTTTTCAGTTTTTCGACATTTAAAGAAAAGGGGACTCTTCGCTTTCTCTACACTTTGTATTTCTATAGATCAGCAGAAACATTATGGTAGCAATGAAAAATCTTTTTAAAAAAGTAATGAGTGCATTAACCTAGAAAAGTCTTGGAATAATAATGACTTTCCTCTAGAATATATCCTCTTCTAGTGCCGTGTCTCTTTATGACGTTGGTGATCGTGGCTCTCCACAACATCCTGTCTTTTGTAGTTCTTAAGTAAATTTTGTTAATTAGAAAAACTTCAGTGATTCTGAAACTGTGTTGATGGCAGTAAAAAAAAACTCTCCTTCTTCTGCATCTATTTTCTGCGTCTCTTTAGAACATATTCAGTTATGGCTTTCCACAACTTCCTATATATCTTATCTCTCAGAAAGCTTTAACAATTCACCATACCTCCTATTCACTCTTCTGCTTTCCATGTACACATGTTTCTTAGGTAGATTCCATTATATTCTCAGCATTTATTGTCATCATCTGCACACAATATTAACTGCACAAATTGTGCTAGCATTCAAACAAACAAAATTTTAAGAAACATTTAAATAAGCCACGGAACCGAATACCTGAATATTGACAAGTATGACTGCCTATGATCTCCTTGTTATGTTGGTTACTCCTTGTTAGGTTGGTTACTCCTTGTTTTTCTCTGTCTCCCTTGCCTTCAATATGCTCTGTGAGTGTCAAATTTAAATCCAATCTCAATCGATATCTACTGTTCCTTTGATTACTCTTTCCTATTCCAGTTCATTATGAATGTTTCTGCTCCTAATTCTTTCACAACCTTAGTGGCTTTACTCCTTTGCAAGGGGTGAAATTGATAAAAAAACATATTTTTTTTACATTGTAGCCCCTTGCATTTTAATTGTTTGATTACTTGGGATGAGATGATTAAAATAAGTTTGACACAAAAATGTCCAAGTGCCATTCTTATACATCTCTCAGAGAAATCTTTGAAGTGTCTGTGAAATCTATTTAAGCCTTTATTGTTTGTGCATTCTATCAACTGTCAAAACATCCAAACTCTCCCTACTCATAAGGTTTTTTTTTAATAATCATTTTGCCCCAAGCAAGGCATTCCACTGCCACTATGGCGCTTGGGGCTACATAGGGGAAGGTAAATAGAAAGAGTGGTTAGATATAGGAAATGTCAGAAGGGAGGTGATAGATAGTTGGGAGGGAAGAGTGTTTGAAAGAATGGAAGTGAATTAGTGTGTTAGAAGGTGTCTATTGACCTTACATTTAAACTCCTGGAGATTGTAGCCATCGGGGAAGCAGTCATGTGGAAGGGAATTCCACAGTCAGGAAGTGCGAGAAAAAAAAACTGTTGGAGTAGAAATTGCAGTTGCATTTTATCGGTTTCACTGTATCCTAGAAATTTGAAATGCTGTTTTCTGCTTATATGCACTGTAAAATGTTAGTAGTGACAGATTTTTTGTTTTATAATATATATTATATATTATACTAATATAATTCTAATGGGATACAATAGCCTTAATAGTAAATAAACAATTATGGTTATCTATCATTTATTGTTATATAGGATGATTCAGAAATGCAGTCTTTCATTGCAAAACTTATCATATACTAAATGTGGAAGTGACCATCTCCTAGTTATATGTAAACTAAGCATGAAAATTTAGAGATTGAAAAAGCCTAATACAACACCCAAATTGTAATTATACAGACTCATGAATGACTTAACCTGCCCAAAATCTTTATATATGTGTGAATAAACAACAAAATACACTCATATATCCTTGAATTTTTATATGAATATACACACGCACATATATATATATATATATATATATATATATATAATGTTCAAACAAATATAGATAAAATATATATATATATATATATATATATATATATATATATATATAATATTGAGTTGTGATAATGTTTAATGCCAAGATAGTTGTTTTTAGTTGTTTTTATTTAGTTGTTTTACTGATAAAAGATATTTTGGCAAGCAGGTGTTTGTCAGAAAGAGCTCAATGTCAGGGGTGGGGGTGGGGGTAGAGATAGTGCTTTGATTGGTTTAATGCAAAGAATTTATGACTTTAACTGAGCAGGTTCATGCCAACTTTGAAGATATGGACTGGCTCAGTTCATGTGTCAAATTCTTTGCATTAAACATATGTGTATATATATATATGTGTGTGTGTGTGTGTGTGTGTGTGTGTGTGTGTGTAGGATAATATGTATATTTAATATATATATATATATAATACTGCTCTGTTCACACATTGAGTAGTTTCATTAACACCTGAATAAAAATACTATACATATGTACACCCTCCTCATATGTATATTTATTAATTTATATCACTATATATATATTTATATATCTTTTTGTATTTATATGTGTGTGAATAAACAACAAAATACATTCGTATATTCTTGAATTTTTATTTGAACATACACACACACATAAATATATATATATATATATATATATATATATATATATAATGTTAAAACAAATAAAAATTAAATATATATACATATATATATGTGCATGTGTGTGAAAAATAAATGAGAGAGAAATTGGAAATGGAAATGAATACACTAAAAGAAGCATTAATAACATCATCAAATGATATAGTCCCAAAAGGAAACAGCTTTAGAAAGAAAAATGACAGGATCACACAGATGAAGTTTCCAATATGATGCAGAAGAAATAGAAAACATTGCCAAGACATAGAATGGACTATAGAAAACTTGACAAAGAAATAAGAACAAATGCAGACAGGCTAAAGAGGAATGGCTCAACAACAAATGTGAAGAAATAGAGAGATTGAGAAAGACTATTAAAGGAGACATGCATAAAGAAATAAGGGAACTGACAGGACAAATAACATGAAGAACGGAACACTTATATCAGAGAAAGAAAAAATACTTCAGCAATTGGACAAATATATCAGAGATATCTTCCATGGAAAGACAGAGCAACTGAAAATACACAGAAATACTTATGGACTGGAAGCATTAAAAACCAAAGTGGAAGCAACACTGGCCAAAGTGAATAGACTCAAAGCAGCAGGGCTAGATTATATTGTAATAGAAATGCTGACAGCCTTATATTATTTCGGCATATACAAAATTACAAAAATTATAAATAAAATCTACAACAGTGGCAATACACCAGAAGACCTAAGCAATTCTATTGTTATATCACTGTCTAAAAAGCTAGGTGGAAATGAATGGGAACTTCACTGAGCAATCAGCAAAATGAATCACATAACAAAACTTATCATCTGAATTCTAAAGAATAGAGAGCACAAAAAAGGCCAGAAACAGGACAAGAACAGCACAGTTTTGACAAGGAACCTGGAATAAGGAACACAATAATTATGCTCAGAATGTTATCAGAATTGGCAACATAAATGCAGAAGAACATGTACCTGTGTTTCGTAGACTAAAATATATATTAGAAAACACTGCATACAGACAGGAAATGAATTCAGCAGATATACAAAGATAAAAAGGGGCAAAAAACAAGGATGTGTTTTCTCACTGAATCTATTCAGGTTATACAGTGAGGTAGTTCTGAGAGAACTAGAAGTCCTGCCAGAATTCATCATTGGTGGCCACAGACTAAACAATCTAAGTTAGGCCGATGATACAGTGCTGATAGCAGATACAGAAAAAAAACTACAAGACCTCCTACAGAAAGTAGCCAAAGAAAGTGGAAAGATAGGATAACATATAAATTTCAGGAAAACTGATGCATGGTCATCAGTAAAAAGAGGAGCTGAAAATGACAACTAAAGATTTTGGATTCTAAAATAAAGCAGGTACAGAATTTGAAATACCTGGGAAGTGTTCAAACAAAGGATAAAATGTGGAAAACTAAGATTTGAAGGCATGCTGTCATGGCCAAGAATGCATTTCAAAAGCTGATTGGAATATTGAGAGACAGGAAAATTTCATTAGGAATAAAGAAAAGAGTATTGGATTTTTATGCGATATCTGTCCTTCAATATGGCAGTGAATGTTGGACAATCTCAACAAAGCTGAAGGAAAGACTAAAAGTAAATAAAATGTAGTTTTACAGAAGGATGCTGAGGATACCATGCACCAAACATGTGAGCAATGATGAGGTTTGGAGTGAATGAAAATGAAAAAGAAACAGATACTTAACATCAGAAAAAAAAAACAGCTGAAGTTTCTGAAACATGTAAATGAGGAAGGAGGGCTTAGAGAATCTGATACTCCCAGGATGAATAGAAGAAAAGGGAGACAGGGGAAAGTAATGCATGAGATACTTGATAGGCTTGGGCAAACGGATGACATAGCAAGGAGATGTGGAAAGCCATGATCATCCATGTCCTGAAGGGACAGGACACATAGAAGAAAAGTGGGAAGCAAATATCTTCAGAAATTTGTTAGTTAAAGATGATGAGTTCAATCCTTGACAGGACCATAAGAATAGCAGTTTTCTTGTTTCTAATTAAATTTTTCTGGTTCTTAATGCTCTTTTCAGACTCATTGTTATTATGAATATATAGAACAATTTATTTAGTTGTGTTAGAGTTTAATCTTGGGAAGTTCATGGTTCTGATTATAGGGTTATAATGATAATGGTATGCAATGCTTGTAATGGTAGGGAAATAACATGTTTTCATCTGTGAGGATTAATTGAAACAAAACAATCATTCTGGATTCATTCCTATTTTCCCTAATTGTGTATATGCTGTCTATTTTCGTTGTTTTTTTTTCATTCTGATCACCTTTTTCTTTATGTTTTTATTGACGAGTCCAGTTTGTTTCTTTGCCATGCTGACACAACTGACTGTTAAAAGGCTGACACCAACAATATCTGCAATCTCTATTAGGCTTATCAGTTTATTTATGCAGCATTGGAATTTTTGTATGGTTCCTTGGAGTAACGACCTACTGTAGACAATGTTTACAGAACAATTAATCTACAGTTGAGAATATAATGTCAGGGCATCTGATGCAATCACGAATGAAGCAATATTTTACAAAGCCAAACAAATTTCATCATATATCCTGAAAATAGATTCATATTGCAGAAAACCACAGCAAATGACCTAATATAAGGAAAAAATAGAAATCAATTACACCTTGTGACTCTAGGGGTCAAAAACTGATCATATAGTGAAAGAAAGGAAACTAATATAATTGTTCCGATTAATTTGCAAATTAATTTGCACAGGGGTGTATATCTGTTGAAATAGAAATACTTCTAGTGATGATGCTGATCGTCAGTAGGTGTGTTAACATTAAGAAAAAAAGGAAGCAGTGGTAAATTTGATAAAATGTTGCAACTGAAAACTTGTCGAAAGAATTTCTGTGTTAAATATATCATTTCCGTAGTGCCAAATATTATTTGAAAGACATCAGTGAATTTGTTTTTTTAGTTTTTGGTTATAGGTGACCAAAATAACCCATTTCCCACTGGTGTAAGAAATATGTAAAAAAAATGGAAATGACAATCTATATATATATATATATATATATATATGTGTGTGTGTGTGTGTGTGTTTGTGCACATGTTTAGATGCCTCAGTACGTTTGTATGTATTTGTGTTTATAAGCATTTATAGATACAGCATGCTTATATCTATCCAAATCATTTTTTTCTATTCAGAGTAAAAAAACTCCTTACACCTACACACACATACATACACATACATTCATATTTATATGTGTGTGAATAAACAACAAAATACACACACATATCCTTAAACTTTTATATGAACACACACACACACACACACACACACACACACACAAAGAAAAAAATGAAATATATATATATATACATATATATATATATATATATATATATATATAATATTGAGTTGTGATAATGTTTAATGCCAAGGCAGTTGTTTTTTAGTAGTTTTACTGATAAAAGATATTTTGGCAAGCATGTGCTTTGTTGTAAAGAGCTCAATATCGGGGTGGGGTGGAGATAAAACATTTATTGATTTAATGTAAAGAATTTATCACTTTAACTGAGCAGGTTCATGCTGACTTTGGTGATTATGGCTCTTCACAATTTCCTGTCCTCTGTAGACCTTAGTAACTCTCATCATTTTACAGTTGAAATGACTAGATTTAACTAAGTTTTATGTTAGTAGTTTCTTTGTGATCACTTCTCACTTGTGAAACTTTCTCATGACTTCTTGCTTTTCAGTCAAGTTTGATCTTCAAAAATTTAAATGCAATATCTGTCATTAACTACTGTCTTCTTGATTTCTCTTATTTTATTGTTATTGATCTTTAACAATATTTCGTTTCTCTTATATTCTTTCACGGTAAGTGACCTCTATGACTTCATTGATTTGTTGCCCTGCTTGGGGTGAGATGATTAACAAAATATTCTTTGTATCCCTGCACTGCTAACCATTTACATTAACAAATTCATGCAGTTTAATTTTCTCCATCTTGCTTTCAATATGCCTTGTGTGTGTTAAATTTTTCAAGCTCATATTATGTAGAAATGAGTGAAAACAACCCAAAAAAGGTGCAAAATGGTTACTAGCACTAAAAACCAAATTGCTGCCTTGTCTGTTGCATTCACTTTAAAAAATATCCTTGGTAAAGGTATGAGTCTATCTTTTCTTCCTCCTGCTATGGATTAAATATCAAAGTAGGCTAGTCTCTCTAATCTTGGATTAAATCCAGTCTTTGAGAAAGACCACTCTAAATTTAAAACCATGGTGAAACCTTTTCATTACCTTTCTCAAGAAGTCATAGCAGTTCACAAATAATAAAATGAAAAGAAATCTGTGGACAGTCATTTGGATATGTCATACAAAAATATTTATTTTCCCATTATATATATATATATATATATATATATATATATATGTATGTTTACATGTAGGTGCATCTTTGTGTCATCATAGAAATATAGTCAAAAATATTTACAGATATTTTCTGTGTTTTTTATGGTAAAGTTTGAGCAGCTGATATGTTGAGGGCTTTGACAGTGATAAACAAGGAACACATATTCACATCTTCTATTATTATTATTATTAATATTATTATTATTATTATTATTATTATTATTATTATTATTGCCCTATGTAAGAATCTTGAAATTACTGATGAAAATTGAGAAAAAGACCATGCCCTCCACCCAGATGCAATTTTTAACATGAGAAAACAACAATTTCTTTCTTAGCACCTGGTAGAGTCTGCAATGTCCTGCCAATATGGCTTTTCAAATGTCTGAATAGGAGAGGATTCAATTGAATTTTTAAGAATTTTATGAAGAAAACCTGAATGAATGGAGAAAGATTTTTTTATGAAAAGAAAAGTTTGGTTCTCTTTTAATTTTTTCTTTTTGCTTTCCATTCTAACTTTATTGGAGGAAACACATCCTGAATATAGTCTTTGTCATTTTGTATTCTTAAGATAAATGCACAGACTGCATTGGGGATGGGTTGCAAAACGCTTGCCCGAATCTCAGATACCTGCTTATATATGGTGGCTGCTTTGAAATCATAGGTTTTCTTATGTTTGAAAATAAAAATACTGTCTGTAGAGTATGGCAAAAAAAAAGTTTCTCAAAATGTTAAGAAGTTTGAGTTCTTTATAAGTATTTCTAAACAATTATTTGTTGAAGTGGCAATGTGTTTACTGATTCAACTATGATGTATATTATTTAGTTTTATTTATTAAACTGAACCATAAATAATTTCCGGGTCTGTTTATCAAAACTATTCTTGCAAAAATGATACAATTTTATTTTACCAATTATGTATTCGCCATTATTTGCAATGATTTGTTGCCACTTATCAGCCTGTTCTTTGATACAATTTTAATAATGCTCAAGAAATTTTGATATGATAATATTTTCAATGAACTTAAGAATCTTAGAGAAAGTTTTCAGTGATTGAAAAAAGCAATATAACTGTTCTCTTATTGTTCTTTTTCCTTATCAATGATCGTTCTTGGATTCTTTCATTCTCAGTAACCCCTTGTGTCTTAGAGGCTTTATTGCCTTGCTTGGGGTGAAATGATTAGAAAACAATAGTTGATGTATAGTCAGGTGAATAGGGTGGGTTGGGTAGAACAGATTTTTTTTGTCTTATTCTTACTGTGTGCAGCATTGAATTGACAAATATTTTTTCATTGACAAACACAGGGTCCTATCTGATCAAACTTTTATGGACATGCTCTATGGATGTAGAAATATGCATTTAGTATTTCAATGCTTTTAAAGATCTCTACAGAAATAATGTGCGTTGTGGTGCAGCGGTTATGGACTCAGAATGACAAATAGGGGTGCCGATTTCGAATTCCAGTTGAATTCCCTACATTCACTTATGCACAAATACCCTTGAGAAAGGTATTAATCTGTCTCTTTCCTCCAGTTATGGGTTAAATAACAGGACAGATTGGGTTCTATAGCCTTGGCTGGGAATCAATCTATTGCAGAAAGCAATGGCAACCTACTGCGGGATAATCTTCTGCCCAGTCAGCCATGTCTCTTTCGAGACATGATCGCCCAAGTGTGTATCACGTATGGCACTTAACTGACTGACATAAATAATAGCTTGATGATTCCACTATATGCACAACATTAATTTCTTACTTTTCTTTTAGTGTCAGTTGTGGATTTATCCATGTGAAACCACTGCTTTTTGCTTTGAATATTGTTGTATGTCACCCATTATTTTTTACATGTTATTTTTTATTCTATCTTTATTAACTTCAATCCATGCAAGGCAGTAAAGCCAATAAGATGCAAGGAATCACTGAGTGTTGAAGAATTTGAAACAGAAATATTACTAATGACTGAGAACAAAAAGGGTAAGGACACATTCCAAAAGTTGAGTAGAATATGGAGAGACAAGAAAATTTGTACTGGACAGTTACATGATATCTTTCATTTTATATCGCAGTGAACGCTGGACAACCTCATTAAACATGAAGGGACTTGAAACAACAAAAATGTAGTTCTACAGAGGGATGCTGAGGATATGATGGACCAAATGTGCGAGCAATGACAAGAGAACGTGTTAAGAGCTTCAGGAGATAAGGGGATGTGGAAGGCCATGATCACCTACATCCTGAAGGGACACAGCACACCAAAGAAGGGTGGTAGATAGCAATTGATATTGCATTGAAATTTTTGTAGGTTAAAATTGGCTGGAAATTATAGAGCCAAAATGGAATTCCACTAGTGAGATGTGTGAGAAACTGTCAGATTAAAATTTACATTTACATCTAGCCATCTCAATTGTAAATTGATGAGATTTCAACATCAGCCTAATTCAGTCAGTTAAGTGCCATACATGATACACACTTGGGCGGTCATGTCTCGAAAGAGACATGACTGACTGGGCAGAAGATTATCCCACAGTAGGTTGCCATTGCTTTCTGCGGTAGACTGGTTGCCAACCAAGGCTATAGAACCCAATCTGTGCTGCTATTTAACCCATAACTGGAAGGAAGAGACGGATTAATACCTTTCTCAAGGGTATTTGCGCGTAAGTGAATGCAATGAATTCAGCTGGAATTTGAACTTGGCTCCCCGATTTCTCGTTCTGAGTCGATATCCAATGCACCAAAATGCACATCCGCCTAATACTCGTCTTAAATTTAAATAGTCTAGGTACACCCTTATTTGTAGGTTAAAATTGGCTGGAAATTATGGAACCAGAATGGAATTCCACCAGTGAGATGTGGGTGAAACTGTTAGATTAAAATTTACATTTACATCTAGCCATCTCAATTGTAAATTGATGAAATTTCAACATCAGCCTAATACAGGTCTTAAATTTAAAAAGTCTAGGTACACCCTTATGCAAATTAAATGAAACAACTGCTTTAGTTTTCTTTCTTTAACCATATGTTCAGTTTTAGACCCACTGGAGTGAGAGGGTGTAATCATTTTTTTTCCCCTCTGATTAGATTATTTGCAGTGGTATGTAGTAATATGAATCTGTATTCGGAGTGTATGATGAAATTTGTTTGACCTTGAAAAATATAGTGTCACCCATGATTGCATCTGATTTTTATCAGACCCAGACACTATTGTATTCATTGTTGATTAGTTGTCTTATGGCCATAGCCTGCAACAGACGCTACTCCAAGTAACCATACAAAAGTTGTAATGCTTCATGAGCACACTGGCAAGCTTTTAAGGAAGATCCCAAATATTGTTAGTGTCAGCCTTTGTACTGTCAGTTATGTCATCAAGCTGAATAAACAAACTGGATCCCTGAATTTTATGAAAAGTAAAAGAAATTATGGCTAGAAAAGTAAAAAAAAACACCAAGAGATGACGTATATGTGATCAGACAAAGTGGAAAAGATCCTAGAAAGACATTATTCATTTTGTTTCAGTTAATTTGCACAAGCCTTTACCATAATGAAGAGTTTATCTGAACAATTCCAACAAAAATGTTTATAGAAAAGCACAGGGGGCAACCTTATGGTGATAAAAAAGTGACTGAAACCAAGATGTCAGATCAGGATAAATAATATTGCTGATTCTTCTTTGGATCTTATTAAAGAGCTCTAAATAATTAGCAAAGGCACCTGACTATATATGGCAGCAAATGGTAGACTTATAAATATGTAGATAGATTCTGGAGAGAAAAATTATAATAGAAATTTCACAGCCATAAATATTAAATGCTATATAATTTCTGTCATATAATGAGGCTATAATATATGTGCATTTGTAAATGGTTGATAGAACATGCCTAGAAAAGGTACCAAAAAAAAACAAATTTTATTGAAGAAAGTACAAGAAATTGAGTTGCCAAGATTGCCAATGTTCTGAGGAGATATAGCATATAGAAAAAGAAGAAAAAGAAAAAAAAAGAATAACAATATTCATATAACATAGTTGCAGCATTTTTTCACCACAGCCATTGCAGTAGTGAAAAAATACTGTAACTATGTTAGATTAATATTCTTCTTCTTCTTCTTCTTCTTCTTCTTCTTCTATATGCCATGTCACATGAATACATTGGCAATCATACTCTCAACAATTTCTTGTCCTTTCTTTAATAAATTTTTTTTTTGCTATCTTTTCTAGCCTGTTCTATCAACCATTTACACAAGTGCATTATATTATATGGTCAAATAAGTAACTCAAACTGGTGATATATTGATTATGTCACTATATTAGTTTCCTTTGCTGTGATCCATACACTAAAATCATGCTATGTTTCTTATTGAAAATTAAATTAAGCATCTTTTCAACAGATTGATTTTTTTAGCATTAAATAAAGCAAATGCATATGGTTTGTATTGGGTATTTTTATTGTCCCAAAGTGCTGGATTACTATGTGATATCTGTCCTTCTGTATGGAAGTGAATATTGAATGATCTCATCAAGGATGAAGGAGAGGCTTGAGGCAGCAGAAATGTGTTTTTACAGAGGTATGCTGAGGATATTATGGACTAAGCACATGAGCAATGATGAGGCTTTGGAGAGGATGCAAATGAGAAGAAAACTCATACATGACATCAAGAAGAGACAGATGAGTTTCCTGGGGCAAGTAATGAGGAAGGACAGCCTGGATAATTTAATACTCACAGGACAGATAGAGGGAAGGACAGACAGGAAAAAACAGCACAAGACCTACTGCACAGATGGATGGTTATGTCAGATTTGGAAGAGTTACTAAAAGAAAAAATATTGAGAGTGACAAGAGACAGAGTCAAGTGGAAGCCCGTGAGTACTTATGTCCTGAAAGGACACAACACATGAAAAAGAAGAATCATGCATAACAAGCAATTAAAAATAATCCTAGCTTCAGGAGTTGCACCTTGGTCTTATTCTAATTGGGATATTCCATGCATATCTTTGCTTGCCTTCCACTTTATTTTTATTCGCCAAATACCAGGCTCAAGAAGTAAAGGTTTAATGAATGAGGTTGACCCATGAATGTAAGAGGAGGTAGTAAAAAGTGCAAACTATAAAGATATGTAAAAAAGATAAGATTTGACCTCAGATTTGAAGAGGTTAAGATTGTATTACTTGGAGAATCACCCACACTCTCTGTTCCATAAAGTAGCAAATCTTGAGAAAAATATCTCTGAATGGACCTTCCTCATTACCAATGAAATAAGAAAGGAATGAATATGATATGTCCCAGTGTATGCAGCATGGCAGGTCTTAGCTGTAAATGTTTGAACAGGTAGAAGATTCTTGTTTAAGTTCCCACTTACCTGTCTTATTTCATTCTCCTTAATCTCCACCATTATCATTCAACACTAATTTTAGCTTTCTGAGGCTGCAAAAACCAAATCTGGGACTGACTGACATGAAGAATGGCAGTATTTTTTTTTAATTTCTACACAAATTTCAAATAAATTGTTCAGTAATTATGAATGGTGTCTTATTACTAACTAAGGTATCCAATAGGAGAGTCTATGTTAATACATATGTAGTAAATTCTTCTCTTATTGATTGAAGAGTTACATCAAGGCTGTGCAACTGGTCATTGAGATAATCAAAATGGATGGATACATTCTGGACAGACCTCTTGTACAATAAGTGTTAAGGAGATAGAATATAAACAGAAATATGTCTTTGAAGTTGGATATTTTATAAGAAGTGCATTTTTTAACTGTTACATGAAATAAACAAAATTCTTCAGCTTTAGAGAAGGACTTCATAACATGGCGTGGGTTCTTTTGAAGAGTTAAAATTTAAAAGTTATTCACTTCACGACAAATATTAACTTTTTTCTGCCAACATTGACAGCCGGTTACTCAAAGAAATCATCTAATCTTTGTTTCTCTCTGTCTCTATTTCTTTCTATCTCTGTTTCTCTGTTTCTCTGTCTTTGTCTCTCTTTCTCTTCTTCTCCCTCTCTCTTCCTCTCAATTTCAGTCTCATAAAAATAACCAAAATCTTTCTCTGATTTCTGCACTTAAATATGGCTTGAGCCAATTTTTATCTCTTTGATCGTCCTTTTCTTTTATCATGTTTACCTGATAGGAAATTTTCCTTCATTATTTTCCTTTCTTAGGTTTCAATACAGCTTCTTTCTTTGTTCTGCCTCTTTATGCTTTTTCTTTCTTTCATTTTTCTTTCTTTCTGTTGTTACTTTTTTGCATTTCCTCTCTTCTGCCTATTTTTTGCTTTTTCTTTCATTTTTTCTTTCCTCTGTCTCTTTCTTCTGTCTATTTTTTGCTTTTTCCTTTATTTTTTCTTTTAGCATTTTTCTGCTTTTCTCTTCACTTTTCTGCCACTTTCTTTCTTTTGCCTCTTTTTTACTTTTTCTTCTGTCCTTTTCTTTCTTTTGTCTCTTTTTTCCTTTTCTTTCTTTTATTTTTTGTTTTGTCACTTTTTCACTTTTTTTTTCTTTCTTCTAATTTTTTCTTTTTTTCATTTTTTGCTTCTTTTTGCTTTTTCTTTCTTTCAATTTTTCTTTCATTTTTGACTTTTTCTTTTTCTTTTGTCTTTATTTCTTTTGTCAATTCTTTGCTTTTTTGTTTTTTCTTTTGTTTGTTTTTTTCTGCTTTTCCTTTAACTTTTATGTCTCTTTTGTTTTCTTCTGTCCCCTTTTTGCTTTTTCTTTCTTTCATTTTTATTTCTTTTGTCTCATTTTTGCATTCACTTTTGTTTTTCTTTCTTTTTTGTGTCTTTTTGCTTTATATTTTTTCTTTCTCTTTCTTTCTTCTGTCTATTTTTTAAATTTTTTCTTTCTTTCTTTTGCCACTTTTTGCTTTTACTTACTTTCATTGTTTTTTCTTTCTTTTGTATCGTTTTCTTTCATTTTTCCTTTCTTATGTCACTTTTTTGTTTTCCTTCTTTCTTTTGTTTATTTTTGCATTTACTTTAATTTTTTCTTTCTTTTTTGTGTCTTTTTTGCTTTTTCCTTCTTCTTTCTCTTTCTTTCCTTTCTCTGTATTTTAGATTTTTCTTTCATTTGTTCCATTCTTCTGCCTCTTTTTTGTTTTTTGTTTCTTTTATTTTTCCTTTGTCACCGTTTTTGCTTTTTTTCTATCTTTTGTCTCTGTCTTTTTTCTGTTTATGTTTTTGCTTTTTCTTTCATTTTTCTATATTTCTTTTTTGCTTTTTCTCTTTTCCTTTTCATTCTTTCTTTCTTCTGTCACTCGTCAATTTTTTTTTACATTTTTCTTTCTTTTTACTTTTTCAGTCTTCTCTTTGTTTCTCTTTTTTCTTTCTTTCTTTCATTCTTTCTTTCTTTAGTTTTCCTTCTTTCTCTTTGTCTCTGTTTTTCTATTCTTTCTTTCTTTCTTTATTTTACATTTTTTCTTTCTTTTCTTTTTGCTATACTTTTTTCTCTACAGTTTCTTTCTTCAGCAGTATCTCTCTTTATCTACACCTCACCTTATGTCCCTGTTTGGATATCCATTTATGAAAATGAAATAATATCCATTTCTCTCTGCCTATCTGGTCTTCAATATAACCAAAGAATGTTTTAATTCTTTCCTCATTAAATGTCCCAGAGATTTCAATTTTCTCTTTCTGTTAAATATTCCTTCAAACTTCCTCATTACTTCTTTGTTCTATCCATGGTTATCTCAGCATTGCACCACATTTCTGTTAATTGAAGTCTCTTCTTCATTTATGAGGAGGCTGTCCACCATTCACTGCCACATATGAGTACCAATTTACTCAATAGTTTGAGACTCTTCTCTGTATTCTAAAAAACAGTTCATGTCTGTTAATTCAAATATATAAACAACCACAACAACAATAATGATAATAACTATATTTTTTTAATTTTCACATCAGCAGAAATGAATGACATTCATTGGAAACTAAATAACAGCAAGTGACATACTTTCTCCTGTGCTTTCCTTAATGTTTTAGTGATAATATTCTCCAGATATTCTTGATTTTATCTCAGATTTCTGAAAGTATGAAATTTGTTTAAAGATTTCTCTTAATGATTAAAAAAACTACAAGAAATTACATCAAAATCTTTAATGAGTAATCAAATTTTTCTTATTGTAAACAAATTTGGTTTCATCAATTTACTACATTTTTTATACAAATAATAAGGAATGAAGAATAATCACATAAAACATGGTGTCTAAATGCAATTTGTGTTATTTTTTTTATCATTGGCCAAATAAACAAGAATGATACAATTTTTGGTGCATAGAAAAAAATTTTGTACAGATTTGTTCTTCTGCTTGTCTGTCCTAAAAATAGTTTTGTTATATCAATTCATCATGCATCTTTATTTTATCCTCTTTTTTTAAATTTTAAATAATTTTTATTTTTACTTTTCATTTCTTCTTTTCGCATTCTTATTCTTTTCTTCTTCATTTACCTCCTTATTCTTACTCATTTTTATTATTTATTTGTTTTCTTTATTATTGAATATAAATTTATATCTATTTTCATTTTCTTATTCACACTTAACATGTTCTCACCATTTTTATTAATTCTTTATTGTTTTTTCTTTTGTTTATTTTTTCTTCATATTTCTTCTTCATTTTCCTCCAGTTTTTTATTTATGTTAATTTTTGATCATCTTTTTTCTTTATTTTTCTCTATTTCTTTATTTATAATCTTCTTTTTTATTGTTGTTCTTTTTTTATCATTTCCTCTGATTTTTTCTTTATTTTCTTTTTTATTCTTGTTCATTTTTGCTCTTCTTTTTACATTTCTTCTCATTTTTTTATTTTGTTTATCTTTTGTTCATTTTTGTTTTAAATATCTGTGTATTTTTTCCCATTTCTTACGTCATTTTCTTTTTATTCTTGTTCATCTTTTTCCTTCATTTCTTGCCATTCCTTTATTCATTTTATTTTTATTCATCTTAATTTTTGTTTTTCTTCCCACTTTATTTCTTCTTTTCTTTATACAATTTGTTTTTCTTTTTATTTGTGTTTATTTTTATCTTCTTTCTTCTTTATTCCTTATTATTTCTTCCTTCATCTTGTTTTCTTTTTTTTATTCCTGTTCATTTTTGTTCTCCTTTCTTCATTATCTTTCATTTCTCTATTGAATGAATTTTTCTTTTTTATTCTTATTCATGTTTTGTTCTTCTTTCTTCCTTATTCCCTTCTATTCCTTTCTTCATTCAATTATTCTTTTTTTCTCAGTTTTGTTCTTTCTTCCTCATTTCCTCCATTTCATTATTCATTTTCTTTTTTATTATTGTTTATTTGTTCTTCATTCTTCTTTATTTCTTACAATTTCTTTATTGATTTTTGTTTTTATTGTTGTTCATTTTTGTTCTTCTTTCTTTTTCATTCCCTCTGATTTCTTTATTGATTTTCTGTTTTTATTGTTGTTCATTTTTGTTCTTCTTTCTTTTTCATTCCTTCCGATTTCTTTATTGATTTTCTGTTTTTATTGCTGTTCATTTTTGTTCTTCTTTCTTTTTCATTCCCTCTGATTTCTTTATTGATTTTCTGTTTTTATTGTTGTTTATTTTTGTTCTTCTTTCTTTTTCATTTTTTCCGAGTTCTTTATTGATTTTCTGTTTTTATTGTTGTTTATTTTTGTTCTTCTTTCTTTTTCATTCCTTCCTATTTCTTTATTGATTTTCTGTTTTTATTGTTGTTTATTTTTGTTCTTCTTTCTTTTTCATTTTTTTCCGAGTTCTTTATTGATTTTCTGTTTTTATTGTTGTTTATTTTTGTTCTTCTTTCTTTTTCATTTTTTCCGAGTTCTTTATTGATTTTCTGTTTTTATTGTTGTTTATTTTTGTTCTTCTTTCTTTTTCATTCCTTCCTATTTCTTTATTGATTTTCTGTTTTTATTGTTGTTTATTTTTGTTCTTCTTTCTTTTTCATTTTTTCCGAGTTCTTTATTGATTTTCTGTTTTTATTGTTGTTTATTTTTGTTCTTCTTTCTTTTTCATTCCTTCCTATTTCTTTATTGATTTTCTGTTTTTATTGTTGTTTATTTTTGTTCTTCTTTCTTTTTCATTTTTTCCGAGTTCTTTATTGATTTTCTGTTTTTATTGTTGTTTATTTTTGTTCTTCTTTCTTTTTCATTTTTTCCGAGTTCTTTATTGATTTTCTGTTTTTATTGTTGTTTATTTTTGTTCTTCTTTCTTTTTCATTTTTTCCGAGTTCTTTATTGATTTTCTGTTTTTATTGTTGTTTATTTTTGTTCTTCTTTCTTTTTCATTCCCTCCAATTTCTTTATTCAGTTTCTTTTACTTTTTATTCTTATACATTTCTGTTCTTTTTTCTTTTTCTTCCCTTACATTTTGCGTTTTTATTCTTGGACATTTTTGTTCTTTTTTTCATTCTCTTCCATTTCATCATTTATTTTTCTTTTTTATTGTTGTCTAGTTGTCCTTTCTGTTTCATTTATTACAATTTATTTATTCATTTTCTTTGTTATGTTTGCTCTTATTTGTTATTCTTTTTTCATTTCACCCATTTTTCTATTCATTTTATTTTATTTTTTACTCTTGTTCATTTTTCTTCTTTCTTCTTCATTCCTCCCCTGTCTGAATTCAATTTCCTATAGTTTTTTATTCTTGTTTATATTTTTCTTCTTTCTTCTTCAATACTTTTTTTACTTGGTCTTATTTCTAGTTCATTTCTTTTTTTCACGCTTTATTATTTGTGATGACTTTGTTTATTTGAGCCATTTATTCAATTTAAATCTGGTAATTATACATAACTAAAACACAAGAACCATAAAAACCTGTATATGAACTCTTACATTAATTAAACAATATTTTGATCTAAGGAAATTTAATTTCTCATGGACAACACTATTGAATAAAACAATTTTCTAAGAACCTTTTAAATTATAGCAAATAGCAAATGAATTGA
Source organism: Ascarosepion bandense (assembly GCA_037127315.1). NCBI lineage: Eukaryota > Metazoa > Mollusca > Cephalopoda > Sepiida > Sepiidae > Ascarosepion > Ascarosepion bandense. The sequence continues at coordinate 474,097 of JBBBDQ010001230.1, read as the reverse complement.
ACAGATAAAACATGCAATAAAATTTTCTATGCTTATAAATTCACTCACAGTATAGCCTGGCATTGCTTGGGTGTAATGAAAGCTTTAAAACTAATCCATGGTTCTGGAGCTCAGACTCTTTGGACGTTGACACAAAAGACTAAGAAGTTTCCAGTTAAAGCGAAACTGTAGACAGGATGTAAGTCAAATTTTGATTTCCTAGTATCAATTTATACATATATATATTATTGATTTTCTGCACTATTGTAAGAACTGCAACCTTGAAACTTCCGAATATCGTTTTTTATATTTTTGTCTATGAGTGTATCAATTTGATTAAAATCGGATCATTCCTTCTATAACCCGATTTTTTCGATTATTGATTTTCGATATTTATCGGGGGTACCGCGACACAAAACCTAGCTAAGAACACTTGCAGACGCTTATAGTACAACTGTGTAAATTTTCAAGAAAATCGGTTCAGCCGTTTCGGACTCTATAGGTAACGGAGACACAGACACACACACAGACACACACACACACAGAGAAAAATTTCCATTTATAAATAAGTTTAGATTTAGATCCTCTCTCACACTGTTTCAAAATTGTAAACTTCTGAGTACTAACTGATGGAAACACCAGTCTTTTCTCTATCTTTTTCTTTTGTAAGTGTTGAATCATTCACTATAGAAGTGTTATTGTGGCAGCTTCCTAAATCACATTTGTTTGGACATTTTAAAATAATTCTCCTCTTCATTCTGTTTTGTTTTATTATTTCTGCTATTTGCCATCACTTTCAAGGAGACTTCCTCTAATCACATTATTCATCCAACTGCACAAATCACAGAAAAAATATCTCTCAGTTTATATTTGTTGTCCTTATAACAAATAGGATCTTTGCCTTTTTTTTTTCTGCTCAGAGATATCTTTTCAAACATATCGGCTTGTCTCAAATATTCTTTATGTTTTGGCTTCTAAATAACATTAGGAATGGATTGTGTCAAACAGCATCAATAAAATTCAGATTAGAATTAAGGAGATATAATGAATATATTGTAGCTATAATTTATCATTTTTAACTTATATAAACATAGAAATTTAATTAATGTTTGCCATAGTTCTCTGTTCTGTTTCTTTTACATTAAATATCAATAACATATGAGTATATTTATTTGAATATTTTGCAACAATTTTCTTTTTAAAATTGTCCTGTCCAGATTCTTTGGATTCTTATAATAATGTGATAGCAGTCCCAGAAAAAAAATCTAGCAACTCATACAAAAGGTAGAAAGAATAAGTGAGAAGAAAGAACACAACTTTACTCTTAATTAGTAAATTAATTAATTATGATTATTAGTAAAAATATGCAAACTACAAATTGTAGATACCAAAAAATAGTAATTTAAAAAATGCTTTTGTTTTAATCGTTTCTACCCCAAGTAAGGCACTAATATCACTAAAATTCAGTGAGGTTACTGGGTGTGAAAGTATTAAAAACAGAAATGTTAATAATGATTTGAACAAAAAAGAGTAATCAAGATGATAGTAGATAATGATTGACATTGCATTTTGTAGATTAAAGTTGGCTGGCAAGCATAGAGCAGGAAGGGAGCTTTACAAGTGAGAAGAGTGAGAAAAGAATCTGTTAGCATAGAACTTACAGCTACATCTAGCTAGCTTAATGGTAAATTGATGAGATCTCAATGCCAGTCTGGTACTTTGATTGAATTCCAAAAGTCTCAGTACCATCACAAAGAGATCATCCAAATAATTACCTTGAAAGCATTTATAGAAAAGATACAGGGAGGCAACTTTACAGTGTTGGGAAGTGACTGAATATGAGCCACCAGATCGATAATATTGCTAATTCTTTTTTTAATCTTATTAAGGAGCTTAATGTAAATAACATGGATGAATGGTAGACTTATAGAAATGTATGATAGATTCTGGAGTAAAAAATTGTCTCACATGACACAGTGAACCAACTGTCTTAGCTGCTGACCTAGCAACAAATTCAATATGATCTTTCCACTTCATACCAGCTGAGAACTTTAGTCTAAAAAGACATAACGAGTCACTTGCCTAGAGGTTAGCATCAACCATTCTGATTGAAGGCAGAGAGGGGTTTTTTAAAGAATTAATGGAGACAAGATTAATTTTTGAGGCATTAAAACAAGTAATCTTTTGCCCAGTTAACAAGGGACATGACATAAGTCTACCATTCATCCATGTTATTTACATTAAGCTCCTTAATAAGATTAAAAAAAAGAATTAGCAATATTATTGATCCTAATCTGGTGGCTCATATTCAGTCACTTCCCAAGGTCGTTTTGGATATCGGCTGCCATTTTGATTTTATCAAAATGATCAGCCTTACTATTAAGACTGGAATAAATGATTGTGTCATCAGTGTAGATACCACAAGTTGAGTGCTGATATCATCATAAAGGTCATTAAAGGAAATTACTAACAATCATAGACACCTCCTATCACACTAACTTGCATCTATTCTCCCAACACTCTTGCCATCTACCCAACCCTCATTCTCAGTATCCTTATCCATCTATCACCCTCCTTCTGACTTTTCCTATATCTAACCATCCTTTCTCACCACTAGCCATCCTTTCTCACCACTCTATGTAACCTCCTGCACAATAGTGGCAGTGAAATGCCTTGCTCGGGGTGAAACGATTATAAAAAAAAAAACAAAAAAAAAAACAAAGATGGAACCCTAAGGGGCACACATATTAATATGAAAGGATCTAGATGAGTGACCATTAAGAATAACTTGCATTTCATGATTTGATAGGGAAGACTGGATTAATTAAAGAATTGATATGAAAACCTATATGCCAAACTCTGTCTAAAGCTTTTGAGATGTTTAAAATAATATACTGAGCTTTACCGGTTTTTTTTTTAATTTTTTTTTATCAAGAGCTAATATCATTAGTACATCAGTAGTTAAACTGAAGAAATGAAAGCCATACTGCTTGCCTGTAAAAAGAACCTGTGATGAGAACTGTTTAAACTATTCAGCATATATTAGGGTCTCTAGGGTTTAATTAGAGATTCCAACTAAAATATAGATTGCAAATAGGCTGATTGTTGAAAGGGTTAGACAGTTCACTTAAATTCTTAAAAACTGAAGCAGCAAATGATTACTTTTAGCAGGCATGAAAATAGGAGACAATGAGGCATTTATTATGCAGTTTAGAGAGAACAGGAGTCAGTTTTGGAGTAAACTTCTTAATGATTTTTATAGAGATACCATCATTTCCACATGCTTTGTGGGGATTTAGGTTAGAGATGATAGCAGAAATCATAGAAGGTGTTATATGCATATCAATAAGTGTGAAGTTAGAAAGAGATTTCTCCAGATGAGTCAAGAGTACAGTTTATGGAGGATTTATTGGCAGCTCATTCAGATTTATCAGCAGAGGTTGATGACACCTCAAATTGATTGATTGAAAAGAAGAGTATTAGAGACCTTACTCTTATTTAATACACTATTACAGAGCCACCAGTAATCACAAGAGCCAAAGTTGCAAGATTCATTGCAGTGCCTCATTCTCTCAGAAAGCAGGAACTTAGCTCCTTTGATAACTCACTTACATTTATTAGGTACAGCAATGTATAGATATCTGTTGTGACAAGAGATGTCATGCTGGTAGAGTTGAAAATAGTTCCAGTAAACCATGGTGAGGATTGAGGTTTTATTTAATATTTCTGAAAAGAAATGAAAACATCCATGTCACCTTTGACTCAAGAAGAAACCTCACTGGCACAATTCTCTGTTGGAAGGTTTTATAAATAGTGGGGATCCTGTTTTAAAATAATTGAAATGAAATATTAATGGATACCACAGAGTGATCTAAGTTACCAAGAAGGCACTGTTGTGAAGCTTGTCAATAGTTGAGGTAAAAAATGCATCAAGTACAGAAGGCGGTTTTTCAAAAATGAGTAAGAAAATATATGATTTGAGTAAGGACTTTGACAAGGGAAAAATTTAATGTTCATACTTTTATAATGTTTAAGGAACTGTTTTAACAGAGGATGGAAAGTGTGACACTAAAATACAAATAGACATTAGAATAAAAATGATTCTTTCCAAAAGCTAAGCAAAGTATTAAGAAACAGGATCATTTAATTAGAAGCAAAGAAAAGAGTTCTCAGCTGCTATGTAATATATGTAATACTCCTATATAGAATTGAATGCTGGACAGTTTTTTTGCAGATGAAGAACAAACTTTGAGGCAACAGAAATTTTGTTCTACAGAATTATACTGCAAATACTACGGACTGAAAATATTTGTTACAATACAACAAAACTTGATTTGGATTGATTACAGACATGTAGGGACATGTAGGGACATGTAGGGACAGGAAGTGGGTCTTCTAAAAGCAGTTAATATCCAGAAAATCTAAAGAGCGAAGGGAACATTTAGCTTGGCACCTAAAATTCTCAGCATGCTAATACATCTCCCTCCTATAAAGTTAAGTAGTATTATTCATGAGATCACAGATCCAATCTCTCTGGTATTTTCAAGGATCTTCTAAAGTAATGTTCTGTCTGTCTATGGCTCAGCAGGAGTGAGTGGGGCTTGTGTAGTAGGCACAAGCCCCACTCAGTGGGTGTGGGTATTGATATCTTTTTTAACATTAGTTGGTGGTGTGTTGTCATTGAGTGTTGGTGAGTATTCATGTCTGCTGCCCCACAGGATTTTTGTCAGATTAGTTCTTGAGATATTAATAATTGTCTGTTTTTGTGATAGATGCCACAATCTGCAGATTCAACCACATATGAGCTTTGCTCTGCAGTGGTCTGTCACTATTTCAGGTTCAACTAACTTGGCTGTCTCATTCTGAATGTGGACTTGTTAACTTTCATGGTAAGTTAACAAGTGGTAGATGCTGATTACTATTATGTTGGTCATACCTGTTTTTTTGTTTTGTTTGCATTCCTTATTCTGTAGAATTGTGTCTTTGGTTAGCTCATTTCATAGCCATGTACCACAAATACTTCAAGACTAGTGGAACTTAAATAGGCTCTTCATTGTTTTCTTCAGCTGTGAATTTGAGATCGAATGAAATTATTGTTGTTCTGTATAGCATCATTGCCAAGTAACAGTCAATGCCAGTTTTCCAGGATTTTAGAAGTATCTTTTAGCATGTTCCAACCTTCCTTTTTATGAAACCATTTGACTGAGAGTAACATAGTGATGATATTGTATGCTTGAAATTGAAATTCTCTGAAAAACTAGCAAATTCCTTACTTACCCACTTGAAGAATGTCTCGTTCCTCAAATAGCAGTTTTATCTCTTTGATCACTGTGGATCAATGGCTTGGATTGATAACACAAATGTAAGTGTGGTTAAATATCCATTTATTTACATTCAGCATCCATTACAATAATGGGAGCAGGAAGTGGGTCTTCTAAAGGCAGTTAATACATGGAAGCACTAAAGAGCTAAAGGGAACATTTAGCTCGGCATCTAAGAGTCTTTACATGCTAATACAAACTTAAGAGTAACAAGGAAGTTTTAGAAGAATTGGAAAGAAAATGGAGACATATATATAATCATAGAGGTATATATATTCTGCTTTATATTGTCTATTTTAGTATTGTCAAGTTTAATATTATCATTCATTGTAATTAATTGTTAGGGTTTACTATTAATAAAGTTTCATAGGCATATTAATACAGTATTTTATAATCCACATTTTCTCACTAGCAAATTGTCTATATTTCTGAGATGAGGTAGTATTTACAGTATTTACATTATTCGGATTATTATCCTCATCTTTGTTGCCATTCGTACAATGTTTAATAATAGATCATTCTATTTGCCTATATTTCTGAGATGGGGTAGTATTTACAGTATTTACATTATTCGGATTATTGTCCTCATCTTTGTTGCCATTTGTACAATGTTTAATAATAGATCATTCTATTTGCCTATATTTCTGAGATGGGGTAGTATTTACAGTATTTACATTATTCGGATTATTGTCCTCATCTTTGTTGCCATTCGTACAATGTTTAATAATAGATCATTCTATTTGCCTATATTTCTGAGATGGGGTAGTATTTACAGTATTTACATTATTCGGATTATTATCCTCATCTTTGTTGCCATTCATACAATGTTTAATAATAGATCATTCTGTTTGCCTATATTTCTGAGATGAGGTAGTATTTACAGTATTTACATTATTCAGACTATTGTCCTCATCTTTGTTGCCATTTGTACGACGTTTGAATGGGTAACTTGCAGGGTTACGGGGAGATAACTCATGACATCCAATCGTCGCTTTACACAAGGAATGAGGATGATATACCCCAGTGATTGTAAAAAGTGTTTGGTTCGAAATTCCTAGCACCCAAAATAATGTAAATATAGCAATGAATAATGTTTCATAATTGTCTCAGCAAATGTGACATTTAATATTTTGCATTGTTTTCTGTAGTATAAGGTTATTTTCATTCATTGAAATACTTTGTTATGGTCTGCTACTAATCGGGTTTTATCCTTGTTGCCACATAGGAAACATTTAAGTATTCTGCTTTGTCTACATCATCTTAGCCTAAAATAGTTTGTTAAAATACACTTGTTCTGCTCTGCTATTTATAGGGTTTCAACTCCGTCTTTGCAAAGGCGACATTTACATTTCTGCTCTGTCGTGTCTTGCTTAGCCTTAATATAATTTGTTCTTATACATTTGTTTTGAACTGCTATTTATAGGGATTCTATTTCTTTCTGCCAGCAGCCTTTGTATGAGTTTGTATGACTTTATTGCAGCTGCAATTTTTGCTTACCTTGTGAAATCTACATCAAATAGTTTTGTTTTTTTTTTCTTTTAATTTTAGCTTCTTCTTTTGTTCGTTTTCTGATTAAAAACTTGTTGCAATTTTTGGCTAGTATGATTAGTCACTTATTACTCGGCTACAAGTATTCGGTAGTCATTTGTTAATCAAGTTTCAAAATGTTCAATGATGCTTAATTTTTTCCTTCTCTTTTACCTATAAAGGCTACTAATACATTTTTCAATACATAGCTTTTTAAATTGTGGTCAATTCTGCAATCTTCTGATCTCATGTTCTTGCTTCCTAAATATCCCATTTATTAAATGGGGGTCCCTTTTATGACATTGCAATTAAATCTTTGTAGACTATAGTTATTAAAAAAGCAAGAAGCTGAAATAGTTTCACAGACAAGAAAAGAAATTATTAGAATATAACTTAAATTTAATAATTTCAATAGAATGGTGAGTCCTATCTGCCAATGGAGTATTATGCTTAAATTAATAAAGTCAATGTAACAAACATGTTAGTCAGTCAGTCATTTAAGTGCAATATATAATACACACTTGGGCAATAATGTGTCGAAAGAGACATGACTGACTGGGCAGAAGATTATCCCGCAGTAGTTTGGCATTATTTTCTGGAGTAGACTGGTTGCCAGCCAAAGCTATAGAACGCAATCTCTCCTGTTATTTAACCGATAACTGGAGGGAAGAGATGGATTAATATCTTTCCCAAGGGTATCTGTGTGTAGGTGAATGCAGGGAATTCAACTGGAATTTGAACTCAGCTCTCCAATTTCTCATTTCCAGCAAATATCCACTGCACCACAATGCATATCCAGCTTGTTAAAACAATTGCCATGAAAATAATTGGAGAATATACAGAAGGATGTTACAGCTAGGGGAAAATGATTGAAGCTGAGATGCCAGGTTGGGACCAATGATAGTACAGATACTTTTTTAATTTTCTCCAGAATCACAAGATCTATAGCAGAAGCTCTGGACAATATGTAGTAACACTATTCAATGCATAAACAAATTGTAGACTTAAAAAGGTGTAAGATAGATTGAGATGAAAATAATGTCTAGCTCAGCACAATGAAATCAACGTTCCTTGCAGTAAACCTAGCAATTGACTAGATATAAACATTGCAATTCATATTAAAGGATAACATTAAATAATAAAGACACAATCAGTTAATCTCCTGTAGATTTTTTTATATAATCATATTTCACCTGAAGCAAGGCAGTACTGCCACTGGTGTGAGGGGGGTTACATAAAAGATGAGTGATGAGAAAGTGGAACAAGAGGGTGTCAGAGAATGGATAAGAAAAGGATAAGAAGACTGATGTGAAAAGAGCTGCATGAGAGTAGAGTGGAAAGGAAGAAGGACATGATAAAAGGGTTGTCAGGAAAAGGATGTGAGTGAAAGAGATAAGACATGGCAACTGACATTGCATTTAAATTCTTGGAGATTGTAGCTGTCAGGGAAGCAAGTATACTGAAGGGAATCCCACAGGTGGGAAGTGCAAGAAAGGAAGCTGATAGAGTAGAAGTTGTGGTTACATTTTCTCGGTTTCATAGTAAAAGGGTGGGACCTTGTCGCTAGTCTAGTAGCATGAGTAAATTCATACAGAGAGGCACCAGGGAGCTAAGCTCATTGGAGCAGAAGCCATGAAAGTATTTGTAGAGACAGAGGGAAGCCACATTACATTGGTGAGAAAGTGACTGGAGTTAAATTACCAGGTTAAGATCAATTACATTGCAGATTTTTCGTTGGATTTTATCAAGAACAACCAGATGAGGCACCCGATTAGATGTGACAGCATTATTCAATGCATGGGTAGATGGTAGATTTATAAATGTATGAGATGGATTCAGAGTAAAACTTCCTGGCCCTACACAGGGAACTGACCTTCCTAGCAGCAGATTTAGCTATGGATTGAATGTAGTCATCCCACTTGAGGTCGGCTGAGAGTGTTAGGCTGAGAAAGCACAGTGTTTTACTTTCATGAAGACTAGCCTGATCCATGCTGATGAGGGTAGAAGTGATTCTCTATGGTGGATAGCAGCTTCATTTTGGAAGCATTAAAATTTATGAGCCATTTCTTACCCTAGTCCATCACAAATTAGAGGTCCTTTTCAAGATCAGCAGAAAGGTTTGCTTCATCAGCCACAGCAGATTTCTTATTGAGGTTAGAGTAAAAGGTGGTATCGTCAGCTTAGATGCCTACTTGGGATATGATTATATCAGGGAGATAGTTGATGAAAATCAGAAAAAGTGTAAGACCTACAATAGGGTCTTGAGAGACACCTGCATTTATATCATAGTATCTGGAAGCACGACCATTCAATACTAATTTCATTATGAAATTTGAAAACAATGACTGGATCAAACAAGCATCTAGTTATACCATAGCCCTGTAGCTTGCACAGAAGGTCAGCATGCTGGACTCTGTCAAATGTTTTGGAGATATCTAGGGCAACTGCTCTAGCTTTGCTCTTCTTATCGAGAGCCTGTGATGGTTGTTAGCATATCAGCAGTAGACCTGGTGAAGTGAAAACCGTACTGTTTATCAGAGAAAATGCTGTGGGTTGTAAGATGCAGTACCATTTCAGCATTGATAATAGCTTCAAACACTTTACCAAAAATCAGTATCAGTATGAGGCTGATAGAGCAATAATTAGACCAGTGTGAGGGTTCTCCAGAGTTCTTAAATGCAGGAAACACCGAGGAGGACTTCCAGCAGGCAGGAAAGCAAGAACCAAAGAGGCAGTAGTTGTAGAGTTTGGAGAGGACAGATAAGATTTCAAGGGCACATTTATCCTTGGCCATGTTGATAGAAGGAACAAAAAGTTCTGTATGACAATTAAAAGAGTGCAATTTCATTTTGAAAGCATTAAAACTAATAAGCCATTTCTTGCACCAATTAACATCAGATTGAAAGTTATTTTTGAGATCAGCTGCTAATTCGACTTTCTTGGACCTATGAAACGTATCATTAAAACAAGATTAAATTATGTCATCTAAAATGAAGAATTTATTATGATTTTCTCAAAATAAGTCTTAATTTCAGTGCTATGGACCCAAACACATTATTGATTAGACAGTGGTGGCAGGAGAGTCTCACATTCTTGCAATTTGAACTTGAGAGTTAGTGTATTTTGTGAGTTTATCAATTTCCTTGACTTTAATATTATCATCATTAAGAGCAACCACATGAATGACATGGTATTTTATTGTTTCTTTGTCAATGACGGTGATGTCTGATTTGTTGGCCTCAAGGATGTAGTCATTTTAGATGTTGAAATCCCACTAGATTATGACTTTGTCATTGTTAATCACTTTTTCTGGCTTGTACTGTTTCTGGTTAATTTTAGTTCCATCTCTCCTGGTTATTTCTTTTCCTGCACCGTTTTTATTTTCAAATTTAGATCTTGTATTATGGGTGGTCTTCATCAGTTTGTACACCCTAAACACCTTTCAGAGAATACTTGCATAGCCAAACAACTTGGAATTCTGAAAATGGGGTACTTGGTTTTATTCTGATTTTCTTAATATAAGCCTTTAGTTTTGGTGGTACAGACCCCAATACTCCAATGATAACGGTGTCAAAAGTTATCTTGACAAAATCTACAGAAGGAATGGTAATGGAACTGATCTTAACTTGGCATTTTAACTCCACTTGCTTTCTCATCGACATGATGTTGTTTCCCTCTGTCCTTTCTACAAATATTTTCATGGCAAATGCTTTGACAAGCTTTTTTTTCCTGTTGTCTCGACCTCATGAATTTATGTGAGCTACTAGATTGGCAACTAGGTCACACCCTTTTACTATTGAAATTGTTAAATGTAACCACCTTTTCTACTCTAAGTTTCTTTTCTCACATTTCCCATGTGTGAAACTTCCTTCCATTTCCTTGCTTCCCTGATAGCTACAATCTCCAAAAATTTACATGCAATGTCAATTGCCATCTTCTATTTTCTTAAAATCTATGTATCTTTTATTTTTTCTTCAATGCCTCTGTACCCAGTCTTTCCTCTTACTGTAACCCCCTGCAAACTAGTGACAGTCATGCCTTGCTTAGAATGAAGTAATTAAAAAAATGCTCCATATCCTGGCAGTCTCAATCCATGAGGTCAGTGTACTTTATAAGATTTCCAATATCTTTGGCCTTGATATTATGGTTACCAGGAACAGAACAGCCACATTTATAAGGAGGCACTGTTTTGTTTCTTTGATGTATGGCTTGGTGGCCTCAAGGATGTACTCAGTTTGGATGTTGAATTTATGATCATGTCATTTTCATCATAATTCAATTTCTGCTGTGGCCACCCTGCCTACCAAGTCTGAGGAAAGACCTAAGGCAGGTTGTAGAGTGTTGTTATGGCTACATTTCATGTCTTTTCTATCTCTCATAACATCTATGGCATTACATAGACAAAGTTCCCTTTACTGTGTGGGCTGTACTTAACAAGATAATTTTTTGTATATCTCTTAAGCTGGGGTTTCCTGGGATTCTTTCAATGTGTTGTTTTGTTCCATTTTTTTAAAATTCAATTTAAATAGTGCACCTACTATCACTGGTACAATTCTTGTTTTCAATTCCCACATTTTTTGTATTTCAATTTCTAGGTCTTTATATTTTGATAGTTTTTCAAATTATTATTATTATTAATATAATTATTATTATTACTATTATTGCATTTTACTTATATTTTACTTATTGTTATACTATTTATCAAAGTTTAGAGATGTCTGCAGATGTCTTTCAATCTGGAGACTCATCTCTAAACTTTGATAAATAATATAAAATTATTTGTTGAATTTCTTGTACTCTCATAATCATTCATGCTCACTTCAATTGTGTATCCTTAATTTTCTTTTGTGATCCTTGTGCTAGTATCTTTGTAAGATACTTTGGAACATTCCCAGCATTCCAGTGACAATGTGTATCACACTCTTTGGCAGCATAGATATTTTAGCCTTCTAGATCTTTTTTTAAATTTGGAATTTTCAAGGACATTCTTGCTAGCGACAACATTGTCATGGTTCAAGAAATCATTATCCACCTTCAAACATTCAGTTATTCTAATAATGTCTTTACCATTTTCATATTCTCTTGAGTTTCTTTTTTTTCAAGATCTTTTAACATTTAGAGGAAACAAAATCAAAATAATATAACAGATAGAAAATTCAGGCAAATTAAATCAAATATATACTCTAATAAAATCAGTATATGCATTATTTTCTTTTTTACAGTATAGTTCACCCAGTACAAGTTTTGGGGATCATTTTAGTTAGGAGGTAGTTTATATGGATAGGAAGGGATGATAACAGTTGACTCTAGACTCAAACTGGTCAAGATTGACGTGATCAAAGAAACATTTTCTTGGAAGTATGTTCCACAGGGCTGTGGTTCATGAAAAGAAGCTGTTAGAGTAGAATTATTTTTTTTTAATCATTTCACCCCAAGCAAGGCAGAATTGCCACAGGTGCACAGGGGGTTACTTAAGAGGTGAGTGATGATGAAAGAGGAACAAGTTACAGAGGTGTCAGAGAAAGAGTAAGAGAAGGATGAGAATACAGGTGTGAAGAGGGTTGCATGAGAGTAGAGTGGAAAGAAAGAAGAACATGATACAAGGGTTGTCAGGGAAAGTATGCAAATCAAGGAGATAAGAGATGGCAATTAACATTGCATTTAAATTCTTGGAGCTTTCAGGGAAACAACCACAGGCAGGAAGTGCAAGTAAAGAAGCTGACAGAGTAGAAGTTTAGGTTACATTTGATTGATTTCACTGTAAAAGGGTGGGCATAGCATGCTAGTCTAGTAGCTCAAGTAAATTCATACAGAGGGGCACCAAGAGCTAAGCTCATCAGAGCAAAAGCCGTGAAAGTATTTGTACAAGAGACAAAGGGAAGCCACATTACATTGATGAGAAAGTGACTTGAGATGAGGTCATTAACAGAATGTAAAAGTAGTGTGGGTAATTTGCTACTATGTGAGTTGTATAGCAGGTCCTAGTTGAGAAGGTCAGAACTGGTGGGACCAGGTGATGAGGTTCATCCAAGTACTGTCCATGGTAATAACGATAGAATAGTGAGAGACTCACTACATCCCACCATTGAGAGAGACGTTGGAGTGTATAAAATAATTCTTCTCCAACAAAAACTCAGAGATGCTTTTGAATTCTGTTAAAACTGAAAAGTGAGGACTGGGCTGCTCCTGCCCAGATATAGTAACAGTACTTTTCTGCCTGACCTGGCTCTTATGAAGTTAGAGGAGAGCATTAAGAGTCAGGTACTTACTTAAGCAGGTACTTACCTGGCACATTTTTGTGTAGGGACCCAAATCATATCTTAATTGGGTCTCTGTCCTCGAAGACAGAGTGCAGCTCAGTTGTAGCTCTGTCTGTGAGAACAGGGTTGCATCTGAGAAAAATTACACTGATAGATGCCTGGTCCCAGGGAACAGTGTCCCACGGCCATGCCACTCCATTGCAGCAGAGGGGTGAACCAGCTGCTTGTCACCAGGGCCTGCTCAACCGGCGGTTGAGGGGACCGGGAAATTTTTGTCACTCTGCCCGTCCGTACACGATTGGGTCCCCACCTTAAAAAAGATCTTGTGTCTCATATCACTCCAGTAGGGGAGTAGGGTAAATATACTTACTTAAGCAGTATAGAGAGAATCATTTTCTTCTCAACAAGAGACAAAACCTTCTTCAGAAGACATCCATTTATAATGACTAGTCATAGTTTATGGCCTGATTAGCAGTGATGGAAAGTAACCAGTTTGGTTTTGGAGGCATTGAATGTAACCAACCAGTTTTTCCCCCCATTGGGAAGTTAGTGTTAGAACAGAAGAGAGATCAGCTGCCAAACTTTGATCATCAAGTATTTTGAAAGCATGTCCTTATATCGTCATATTATCAGTAAAAATGTTTATAAATGATCAAAATATATTCTTCTGTAGATTATCTATGGCAATCAGAAACAGGGTTGTTCCAAGAAGTGAGCCCTGGTGTATGCATGTTTTAACTGCCAGAGCCTTGGATGATTGGCTGTTCATAATTACCTTTAGGGATCTATGTTGGGGCACCTTCCCTATTACTCTAAAAATTAACTCTTCCACAGACTATTTATAGTAGTAGTCATACTACTACAGGGGGAGGAATACACTACAGTGTATTACAAGAGATTTAGTTCTGAGGTTATTGCATTGCTAAGTCCCACGTCTTGTTATTATCTCGCATTCTCTCATATTCAACTAACCGTATTGTTACGACGTTATACTAAGCTTCTATGTACATATTTCTCTTCTAAAATATATTGCATTTATACCGGATTACCTTGTGTTGTGTTATTATTTGGATCTAACCCCAGATCCACAATAATCTACCTGTTAGGAAGAATTTTATAACAGAAAAAAAATTTCCAGTAATTCAATAACTGGAGAGCTTGTGTAGCAAACCTTTGTGTTACACCTTGTAGAAGGCTTTTGATATATCTAATACTATGGTCCTTGTGGTGGTTCATCAAGGGCCTCACTATTTAGGTGTGTAATGGTAGTTAGAACATTAGCAATGGAGCAGGCTGATCAAAATACATACTGCTCATCGCACAAAAGGTTGTTCCTGTCCAGGTCCTCAATGACCATCTTGTTGATATTGGCATCAAAAAGTTTACTAATGATACTAAAGAGACTAATGGATCTGTAGTAGGAGGGAGAGAATCATATTCTTGAAGGCTGACATATGATTGCTACTTTCTCTATGTTTGGGAAGGATTTCTCCCTCATGCAGTGGTTAAATAATTTTGCTATTGTTGATATTCTTAAAGAATTAAAAATTTTGCTAGGGTTGATTTTTAAAGACCATAGTTGGAATTTTATCCAGACCAGTGAATTTTTGGGGGTCAAAGCTTTTGATAAGTCTAGGGCCTTCTTTTATTGAAATGTGCATATTACTGAGAATGTGCTCAGTGAAACGTGGTAAGTTGCGGAGGGGATAACTTTTGTCATCTAATGTTGAGTTTAAGGTAAATATGGAAGCAAAGAGCTTGTCTGTTGAAGATGGTATGACCTCAGAGCCATTTATAATAATGGGCACATCAACTTTGCCTCTGTTCATAACATATCTATCTATCTATCTATCTATCTATCTATCTATCTATCTATCTATCACACAGTTCATTCTTTCTTTTCTCAGTCTGTTTATCTATTTATCTAACATAGAGCTCTTTCTTTCCTTTTCCATTGTTTCATCTATCTATCTATCTATCTATCTATCTATCTTAGAATGTTGGAAAGTAATTAAATTTTGCCAGAAAAAATATAAAAACAAATGTAAGTTCATTTAAATACCATTTATTAAAAATGTAATCACCTGCATTTAGAATGACTGCAGCTTAACAAGAATGCACATATTCGATTACACGCTTAAAGAAATCCGGGTTTTTCCTTCTCAAAAGTTTGAAAGACTATTTTCAATTTCTTTGTTTCTGAACGTACTGCTATTTATGAAATGTTCTCGTGATTGAAACAAATGAAATTCTGTAAGTGCTAAATCTATCATACACGAAGCATATAGAAAGACCTTGAATCCTAATGATCTTACCTTGTCATGGTGGAAAATAACACATTTCCCTTTTACCGAACCAGGTTATTTTTTGTAAAATGCTGCATTTACCTGATCAAGTTGTTGGCAATAAATATTAGCAGTGATAATTCTGTAGAAATTAAATCATATATATATATATATATATATATATATATATATCAACCAATAAAATTACATCAGAAAGTTTGTTTGATAAATTATAATTGCTAGTATAAAATCTGCCAAAATGCTTGAAGTTGATGTTGTAATCATATCACATGCTATTCTTGTAAAATTAAGAAAATAAAAAAAACTCCTTTCACCACTCTTACAAATTCAAGAAAAAAATTTTCACAAGACAGTGGGAAATTATTTCTACCTATTGAAAAATCTTGTATTCAAAATTTTCACACCTTTATATGACATTAGTTTTTACACTCCATTACATATATAAAAATAGAAGCATATTACTTCTCAGGGTTCAAGACAATTTCAGAAGTCAGTCTGATCTACATGCATCCACTCAATGGCACACAATGAAAGAGATGACAGCCAGCAACTGACAACTATGTCTTGTCCAGGCAAACAATAGAATGGAATAACTAGCAACTGCCAGCTAAGCACTGGTCTCCAAACTCCAAACCCATTAGGCTGATTATCATGAAGTCTGTTCACACATCACTAAGAACACTTAATTACTTTATAAAACAAACTTCTCTTCAAAAATTACTGAACATTTTATTGTATATTTCCTAAAAGAATATATAGTTGTTATTTCAACTGATGTTCTGCTTCTAATTTTCCTCCAGAAAATAACCATTTTATACTTCATTTAAAAAATGTGTTTTTGTTATTAAATATTTAGAATCCTGACATACAGATAACAACACAAATCTGGGTAGATGAATCCTAACAGACCTTCCATGTCCCAGGTGCTCATAATAGACAACACATTTCATATTCCACCTGACACAATGATACAGAAATCCTTTTCTGTGGATCGTATCCTAGTTTTGGTGTCAACATTGGTTTCTTATTATTTGATAACTACTATTCTATTGTTGACAAGCAAAATCCATTTTTCATCAGTTGTTACAATGCAATGCAAAAAAGGAAAGTTTGACATTCAAAGACTGTTATCGTTAAAGCTCATTAGGAATCTAATATCCATCTTTTCCAAATTCAACTTAAAAATGCTAAACTAGTTAGAAACACTTTTGCCTACCATTCCACTGTAGTTCTACTTTGATTGGTTAACCCACAATTCATAGCAATGAAATAATTTCTATTCAAATAACTGAATATATTCTAGTAAAATAACTACAAATGAAATGAGCATATATAAAATTGTATACTTATCTATCTTTCTATCTACTCATATTTATGTATAAAAGTCCAATAAAATCGTACTTATATTTACTTTATTATACTTATTGTCGGTATATTTATATACACTTATTCCCCATAAAGATGTCTATGAACAGAATAATGTATTCTTCTTTTATATGTCTTTATATTGGCAATCATGGCTCTCTTCAATTTCCTATTCTTTGTATCTCTTAGTAGATTTTCTTTCTTATCGCTCCTAAACCCTGTTTGGCCATCATATTACACAGACATTAGGTAGGTCATGCACTGTTTTCTGCTATTTGTCTTGGTTTCAATATGTCCTGTAAGTATTAGATTTTCCAAGCCTTCTTTCCTTATTATGTGCCCTAGGAATTTTTACTATCTGTTCCTGATGTTAAGTGTAAGTGTTCTTTTTATTTCCATCTTCTTTGTAAACTTCATTATTGCTTGTATATCTCACTATGGTTGATTTGCCAGGAAGATGACTTCTTGATATTGCAGGAGACAATCCCAGCATGTGGCACCTTTGGAAAGTGTTATACCATGAGTCGATCCAAGCCTTCTGAGTGAAATTGGGTAGACATGATCCTTTGGGAGCCGTTGATGGTTGTGCTAGCATAAATTAACAAGTCATCATGACTGAGAGTTCTGGCCATGTTTAGACCATTTTTCACACGAGATGACACACTCTCTCACAGAAACTGTAACTAAGGTCTGCTTAGCATAGTCACGGTATAAACCAGAGTTGGGCTCTGTAGGTGTTGAACAAAATTGTCATCTATTGGGCTGGTCTACTGAAAGCAGCTCTAGAAGCACATTTTCATTAATAAGACTTTCAATTGCTCAGGGAGGTAGGGATCAATTTCACTGTTTTAAAAAGCACTATATATTTATATGTTTAAATGAAAAGTATTAACAAACCTGAACTTATTGATGAGCTGGCATCAATAGCTTTTAAGCACTTAACTTTTTGAAAGAACAAGTTTTAAAAGGGTTTTTGTAATGTAGGAACATTACAGAAGTTTAGCCAAATTTACATGAGAAAGTATCTATTAAGCAATGAGTCTGCACCTGAGAAAAAAACATGTAATACTGCAAAGTATCTTTGTCTCTCTCTCTCTCTCTATATATATATATATATATATATATATATATATATTATTTGGAAATAAGTTATTTCTGAAACCTAGTTTTCAACCTTTGGGTATCTTTAAGCAATTTATAATAACTGATTTTCCAACGTTTTAAAATGGATAACTGCAATTTTTATGAATGCTCAACTGAAATTTTTAAACAATGAAAAATTTTCAAAATTAGAGATGAGCTACTTAAGGATCTTAAACATTTTTCTTCTGTGTTTGTATGATCCTAGGATGTATTTTACACCGTGCTTATATCTGGATATTATTTCTGATCTTTCATTTAGTAACTTTTTTGTTCTGGAAACAATATTATGGCCAACTTTTCCTCCTGGCACTAGTTTACCCCATAGATTTTGACAGGAAGAAAATTTGGTCATAATATTGTTTCCAGAACAAAAAAATTACTGAATGAAAGATCAGAAATAATGTCCAGATATAATCCCACCAGAAAATACATCCTAGAATCATACAAAACTGGATGAAAGAGTTTCAGATCCTTAAGTAACTACATCATAATTTTGAAAATTTTTGGTTGTTTAAAGAATTCCACTTGTGTGTTCATAAAACTCTATGTTGTATGTTTAAAAACATTGAAAAATCAATTATTATAATTCACTTGAAGATACCAAAAGGTTAAAACATAAGCCGTAGAAGTAACTTATTTACAAGTGAAAAATATTCAAAACTTCTGCAGTATATATGTATTGAACACTTTTAATGCAACTCTGTCCTAATCTAATTCAATTATGACCAAAAAAGCTGATTAATTATATACATATATATATATATATATATATATATATATATATATAGCATAATATATACTGTCTTAATATGGATAGGAAAAACTACTAAAAAGTTGTAAGTTAAAAATCTTTTTTTGACAGTATTTATTTATTTCTATGATTATATATATATATATATATATTTAATATTTCAGACTGGCCTCGGCCTTTCATCAGAAACAAAAATGAAAGGCTGAGGCCGGTCTGAAATATCAAATAGATATATAATAATAGAAATATATATATATATATATATATATATATATATATATTATAATAGTATGATGTAATAATATATATATATATATATATATATAATAGAAATAATATCAAATATGTATATATAATAATAGAAATAAATAAATACTGTCAAAAAACATTTTTAACTTATAACTTTTTAGTAGTTTTTTCTATATATATATATATATATATATGATTAGATAAAGAACAAATAGAAAATGCTTTTCACTCTAACATTCTTCACTTTTATTAAAGCTTCATCAGGTATTCAGCTATGGAAAACAAAAATGAAAGAAATTATTGCATTTTTATTTTATCTCAGTTGATTTTCTTTGGTTAATCGAGTTTCATGTGCATTTCACTTGATAGGTTATGTTAGTATAATTTACGGTGTTCTGAACACAATGAAAGACAGTACATCCTTTTGAAACTTCCAAAAATTAATAGATTCAAAGCCTAACTAAAGAACTTAAATGGCGCTTTTAATTAAATATATCAGTATTTTTTGATAACCAAGCATTGATGAGTGAAGACATTATAGTGGTGTCCTCAGGAAGGTTCAAAGGTGGCATAAACTTGCTCAGTTAAAATGTCAAATTCTTTGCACTAACACTATCAAGGCTGTATCTTTACCCCAACATCAAGCATTTTGCAATAAAAAAATTCTGAAAAATCAACCATCGTGGGGCCAAAAACTATCACAACTCATATATATATATATATATATATATATATATATATATAATTTTTCAATGGGAACAGGCACTAGTGGTTCTTCTTCTATGTGCCCTGTCCATTCAGGATGTAGGCCATCATGGCTTTCCACGTCTCCCTATCCTTGGTGGCTCTTAGCATGCCTTCTCCTGTTACACCATGCAACCCTCATTCCATCATCCACCTGATTAGGTCCTTCAAATATGTTATCCACTGCTTTACCCTGTTTCTTTCTCCCTCTATCTGTTAGTATCAGATTCTCCAAGCCCTCCTTCCTCATTGCATGTCCCAGGAACTTCAGCTGTCTCTTCCTCATGCTCAGTATTAATTTCCTTTTTGTTTCCATACCTCATTATTGCTCACATGCTCAATCCATATTTGCAGCATCCTTCTGTAGAACCACATTTCTGTTGCTTCAAGTTTTTCCTTCATCTTTGATGATATTGTCCAACATTGACTGCCTTATTGAAGGATGAACAGCATGTAGCAATCCAGTACTCTCTTCTTTACTTGGACATTAATTCGACTGGTGGACAATGTTCTGCTTAGGCATTTTTTTGATGGCTTTACTTCAGACATAAACATTGTTCAACTGCCAGACTAATCCTTAGACTGATCAAGATTAGGCTTGGGTTCTTGTATGTCAATCCCTTCATGACGTGGACAATCATGACCCTCCACAACTTTCTATCCTTTGCAGCTCTAAGTAATGTTTGTCTTTTCAATATCTATGTGGTTAAAATTATGCCCACCAATAATAAATCCTGGTAGGACTTCTGGTTCCTTTTAGATAGCCTTACTGTATTTAGCTTCTGTTTTTGTCTGGGATCATTTACATATGTGTAATTTCTTTTACTAAGATTGTTTCATTTCTTTTGTTTTACGGTATAACAACCACAATGGGTTATATAATGCTAACAAAATTTTTAAAACAATAAATTTGTATGAACATAATATGTATTCTTTTTTTATAGATCAGGTTTTAATAACCTATTTTTGTAAAGAAAGTTTCTGTTGAGAGTCTGATTTCATTGATGTATTCTTTTTTAGATATACAGTTTGTAGAGAAATTGATTTTATTGATATTCTTTTTTGGTTTATATTTTTAATAGAGGTCCACTATTTTTTAAAAATTGTATTATGTCATCCACTATTGCTTTTTTTGTTTTTTATATTATAGCATTTTTGTCTTCAGAGAGCAAGTTCTGAACAGCCAGTTAATATATGTGTAAAAGTGTATGTCGTTTCATATGCTTAATATACTGGCTGATCTTTATTGTTTAACAAGTACAAGTGGGTTATTCTCATATAGTCAATGCATAAGCAGGATAGATTTACTTATTCTTTTCAAGGTTTTCTGAAAGCCGACTTTCAATCTCTGAGCTTGTGCTGAATTGTGAAATGTATATTGTGTGGGGATGTGCGTTGTGGTGCAGTGGATATCAGCTCGGAACAAGAAATCAGGGAGCCGAGTTCGAATTCCAGTTGAATTCATTGCATTCACTTATGCGCAAATACCCTTGGGAAAGGTATTAATCCATCTCTTCCTTCCAGTTATGGGTTAAATAACAGGACAGATTGGGTTCTATAGCCTTGGCTGGCAACCATTCTACTGCAGAAAGTAATGGCAACCTACTGCAGGATAATCTTCTGCTCAGTCAGTCATGTCTCTTTCGAGGCATGATCGCCCAAGCGTGTTTCACGTATGGCACTTAACTGCTATTGTGTGGGTTACTGTCTAAGCACCACTACCATTCCCTTTGCATGTGTTTGTTAATGACCTCCTTAAAGTATGAGCATGAGATTTTGGTTTTTGTCTCTACTTCTATATCTAAAGCTGATTTGGCTGCAAGGTTTGCTTATTGCCATCTTTCACTCTGATGTCGCTAAGAATCAAACACAGTTCGATGCCTTTATTTTACAAGTAATGCTCATTTTGCATTATAGTTTGATAATTAGTGGGTTGTTGGATTTTTTTCTTCAAAGCTATTAGGATGGATAGTGAGTAAAAAAAATTAAGAAATTTTTTGCTTGCTCTCTGTGATGACGTTGACAGATAACTCAAAGGCATAAGCTCTGCGGTGAAAATATAGCTTCCTTTGGGAGATGCCTTTTTATAATATTTTACCTCACTGCTGCACACTTTGACCTCACACTTTGACCTGTCTGTACAGATAAATGGTTTTAGTAATTTTTGTCTTGGAATGTGACTGGGTGTGTTTTTTTTTTGTTTATGGAGTTTATTTACTTTGAGAAAACTTTCAGGTTGTTTTATTGTCCATGGTGGAATATTGTCTGCAGTCATTTCTTGTATGTTTAAGAATGTTGTTGCAAACTCTTTAGCAATGGATTTCATCCTGAGTCCATAGGCTTGTATGGTATTGTCTCTTTTGCTAGAAGAAATCAGAGTAATTAGGTTTAAAGATACTACTGTAAGCAGGGTTAGATTTAGTTGGGCATGATTTTATTTTAATATAATAATGTAGTGTCAGTTTGGTGCACATTAAATGTGGAGGTATTTCATTAGATTCTGTATATAAGCTCTCCAGTAGGGATGCTCTATAAGTCCCAAGTAATATTCTGAGGCCTTGATGAGAGGCTGTGTTAAATATTTTTACATATGACTTTCTGGTAGCTCCATATACAAATCTAGTGTAAGCCAGTTTTGTGTGAAGTAGTAATCTGTATAATATTATTGTTTGTCAATGCTCCCCATTCAATATGGACACTACATAGAGAATTTAGAGGACTTTAGCTACATTTCCTTTTTAATTATTTTAGATAGCAGTATAGCTCAGCATTGCTCGGGCGTAATGAAAGCTTTAAAACTAATCCATGGTCCTGGAGCTCAGAATCTTTGGGCGTTGGCACGAAAGACTAAAAAGCAATAGTTGTTTCCAGTTAAAGCGAAACCGTAGACTGAAAGAAAAATGAATGGATGTAAGTCAAATTTTGATTTCCTGGTATTGATATCAAGTTTTTTTTGTCATAAACTGAATTTTGAAGGCTAAATAAGTCCTCTGAGTAAATGGTATCATGGCTGAGACTAAGAACTACAATTATACCTACTTAGAGCCAAACCCAAAGCAAAACTAAAATAAAAGGGCTGAAAAAATTACAGACATACAGGCAGATAAACAGACACACATACAAACATCTTGCCTTTTATATATATATATATATATTATTGATTTTCTGCACTATTGTAAGAACTGTAACCTTGAAACTTCTGAATATCGTTTCTTATGTTTTTGTCTATGAGTGGATCAAATTTGATTAAAATCAGCCCACTCCTTCTATAACCTGATTTTTTTTATTATTGATTTCCCATATTTATCGAGGGTACCTAGACACAAAACCTAGCTAAGAACACTTGCAGACGCTTATAGTACAACTGTGTAAATTTTCAAAAAAATTGGTTCAGCCGGTTCAGAATCTATAGGTAATGGACACACACACACACACACACACACACACACACACACACATACACACACAGTTCCATTTATTATATAAGTTTAGATAAGAATGAGTGTTAATTTTTGTCAATGATGATGCCTAGGAGCTTGTATTTTTCCACTACTGGAATTTTTGCTCTGTCTAATTTTAAACATGGTTTGTTTTGATATTTTTTGGTTTTTATTTTGGAAAATTCAAAAGCATTTCCAGTAGACTATTTTTTATTTTTTTATAATCATATCACCCCAAGCAAGGCATTTTACTGCCACTGTTTTACAAGGGGTTACATAGAAGGAAAGTTTTGAGAAAGAGTGACAGTTTATAGGGAGTGTCAGGAAGTTGGTAACAGAAGGATGAGAATACTGATGAGAGAGGAGTGGATGGAGAATGAAGCATGAGAAAGAGGATGCAGATTAGTGAAATAGGAGATGATTGTTGACTTTACATTTAAATTCTTGGAGAGTGTAGCTATCGGGGAAGCAAGTAAATGGAAGGGAATTCCACAGGTTGGAAGTGCGAGAAAAGAAGCTGATAGAGTAGAATTTGTATTTACATTTTATTGGGACCTCATTGCTAATCTTGTGGCTTGAGTAAATTCATATATAGTGGGCACCAGCGAGCTAAGTTCACCGGAGCAGAAGCCATGAAAGTATTTGTAGAAGAGACACAAGGAAACCACATTGCGCCAGTGAGAAAGTGACTGTATCTGACCTGCCAAGTCGGATTCAAATACATTACAGATTCTTCGTTGGATTTTCTCAAGGAAACCTAGGTGGATAGCAGGACCACCAGACCAGATATAGCAGCACTATTCAATGTGTTTTATTGAGGCATTGTTGGAGTTTTTATCTATGGTATGTTTTTGTACATTATCTGAAAGTCATGGAAATATAGGGAATATCTTATCTTTAGAGATTTGATTATGGAGTTCATTTTTATGCTGGACCGGGTCACTGAAAGAATACTTCCTTGTGAAACATCTTGATTTTTGAGCTCTGATAGCATAGTTACTACATGAACTTAAAACCTTTGGTTTTCCAGGAAATTCTCTATGAATTTAGTCAGCCTTCCTTTTAGTCCCTGTTCAGTCAAGTATTTCAGGATACTAAATTTCCATGTTGTGTCATACACCTTTTATAAGTAAAAAAAGACAGCAGTGAGATGTTCACAGTGGTGAGATGTTCCTTCTTAATTACCTTACAAAGGTTTGTAGGCATATTAACCCTCTAGGGCCATTCGTATCATATTTGATACAGTATTTCCCTATAAGGAAACATTTGGTATTTCCCTATAAGGAAACATTTGGTATTCATTGACTGAGCAGTCAGTACTGCTTTCATTTGAAATTTATAAAATATTTCTCTTAAAAAATTTTTCAGGAAAATATTTCTTTCAAGGCTTGTTTTCATACTGTATCAAATATGATACGAATGGCCCTAGAGAGTTAATCTCAGTCTGTTTATCTATTTATCTATCTATTAACCCTCTAGGGCCATTCGTATCATATTTGATACAGTATTTCCCTATAAGGAAACATTTGGTATTCATTGACTGAGCAGTCAGTACTGCTTTCATTTGAAATTTATAAAATATTTCTCTTAAAAAATTTTTCAGGAAAATATTTCCTTCAAGGCTTGTTTTCATACTGTATCAAATATGATACGAATGGCCCTAGAGGGTTAATCTCAGTCTGTTTATCTATTTATCTATCTATTAACCCTCTAGGGCCATTCGTATCATATTTGATACAGTATTTCCCTATAAGGAAACATTTGGTATTTCCCTATAAGGAAACATTTGGTATTCATTGACTGAGCAGTCAGTACTGCTTTCATTTGAAATTTATAAAATATTTCTCTTAAAAAATTTTTCAGGAAAATATTTCTTTCAAGGCTTGTTTTCATACTGTATCAAATATGATACGAATGGCCCTAGAGGGTTAAATTGTCTTTGGTGCTTTTTTTTCTGAAAAGCACATTGGAAGTTGTTGATTAAGCCTTTAGTTTCCATATAACATGTCAACCAGTTGTTGACTATTCTCTTCATAATTTTATATAAGCAATTGGTTAATGTTGCCAGTCTGTAGTTTTCAGGATTTGTGTCATCCTTTTCTGGTGTTGCAATAGGGATGATGAATGACTGTCTCCACACTTTTGGGAAGTTGCCATTTGTTCATATGTTATACATTTTTAATAACACTTATAATGATTTGTTGGGTAATTGTTTTATGAATTCATAGTTGATATTATCTGAGCCCACAGCTGTATAACGTGCTTTCTTTAAAGATTCATTTAGTTCTTCTAAAGTTCATGATAGGTTATAGCTTTTGACATTATTTAATTAACATTCAGTTTTTGATCTTCCACTTTTGTTTAAGCTTTAGAAATTGTTGTCTAGCATTCTTGGTAAATTAATTTTTAGACATTGTTTTGGTTAGTTGGTCAGCAATATCCTTTTTACTGATTATTTTAAAGTTATTTATTGAGAGGTGTTTCAATGCTATTTTCTTTATTATATTCGAGGCAGATTTTGAATTTGTAGCAGCATTGATTTTATTGATGTAGTTTTTACAGCATTATGTTTTGGTTTCTTAAATTATTTTCTATGCTTTTGCACAGATTTGCTTACATTGCAGCAAATTATAGGTTGTATGTAGTCTGTTGAATTCTCTCAGAGCTGCTCTTCTTCACCTTATGGCTTTTTTTTACGTTTATCATTGAACCAATTTCTGTTACATTTTTTTTCGTGTGGAATGTTCTGGAATGCATTTTTTAAATATGTAGTTGAGAATTTCTGTTAAATTTTTAAAATCTTTGATGCTTTTTCTTTCAACTAGTTAATTCAGAAGCATGAATTTTAAATACTTCCCAGATTCAGTCAGTTAAGTACCATACGTGAAACATGCTTGAGTGATCATGTCTCGAAAGAGACATGACTGACTGGGCAGAAGATTATCCCACAGTAGGTTGCCATTGCTTTCTGCAGTAGACTGGTTGCCAGTCAAGGCTATAGAACCCAATCTGTCCTGTTATTCAACCCATAACTGGAAGAAAGAGATAGATTAATACCTTTCCCAAAGGTATTTGCATGTAAGTGAATGCAACAAATTCAACTGGAATTCGAACTCGGCTCCCCAATTTATCGTTCCGAGCCAATATCCACTGCACCACAATGCACTTCCCAGATTACATGGCCTAATTTTCAATGAATAGGATATTTGTCATTATGTTCTGAGTTTTTGTAGGATGATTGGCAAGTGATCACTGCCACATGTGCCTGCCAGTACCTTTCAAAGAAATCCATGTAATGGATCACATAGGGATAAGTCTACTACCAAGTTGCTACCAGTAAATGGACATATGTAAGTTGGTGTTTTATCACTGTCAATGTATAAATCATTATTATTAAATATTGTTTCTAAGGTCCTTCCTTTTGGTGTCTTTACAACCCCATACGATGCTCTGACAGTTAACATCCTCAAGTGTCATAAAAAGTGCAAGGAGTTGCCTTATGATTTCATGAATTTCAGTTTTATTTACTGGTTCATTTGGTGAAATATATACTGAGCAGATGTTTATTGGCTTAAACAATCTAAGGTACGCAGATGATACAGTGCTGATAGTAGACACAGAAAGGGAACTACAAGACCTCCTACAGAAGGAAACTGAAGAAAGTAACAAGAAAGTAACTAGAAATAAACTGCAAGAAAATCAAATGCATGGTCATCAGTAAAAAGGGCAGCTCAATATGACAAATACAGGTCTAGGATACTAGAATCAAGCAGGTACAAAAATTTAAATACCTGTGAAGTATTATAACAGAGATCCAAAAGCGAATTGGCATGATGAAGGAAGCATTCCAGAAGTTGAGTAAAGTATTAAGAAACAGGATAAATTTTCTAGAAACAAAGAAGAGAGTACTGGATTGCTACATGCTGTTCATCCTTCAATAAGGCAGTGAATGCTGGACAATATCATCAAAGATGAAGGAAAAACTTGAAGCAACAGAAATGTGGTTCTACAGAAGGATGCTGCAAATATCATGGATCGAGCATGTGAGCAATAATGAGGTCTTGGAAATGATGGAAACAAAAAGGAAATTAATACTGAGCATGAGGAAGAGACAGCTGAAGTTCCTGGGACAGGCAATGAGGAAGAAGGGCTTGGAGAAACTGATACTAACAGGCCAGATAGAGGGAAAAAGAGACAGGGGAAAGCAAGGGATAACATATTTGAAGGACCTAATCAGGTGGATGACAGAATGAGGATTGCATGGTGTAACAAGAGAAGGTGTCTCAGAGCCACCAGGGATAGGTAAAAGTGGAAAGCCATGATCGCCTACATCCTGAAGGGACAGGGCACATAGAAGAAGGTCACTTTAACAGCAGTTGTTATTAAAATTAATTTACTTTGAGATACATCATCCTTAACTAGGATTGATGTAATGCCTGACACTCAAACCCACAGTCTTGCATGTCGTTGTATTAATGGTATTCTTTTATATTCAGTTTGTAATTTTGCTTAAAGAATGTTTCCTGAAGGCAAACAACTGCTGGTGACAGGTCTGTTATTAGCAGAAGCAGTTCATTTATTTTTGCCTTTATTCTGCAGCAGTTTGATTGGATTATCTGATACCTGATTGCTAAATGCTGTGGGCTTTTAGCTTAGTATGTGGTTGTGATTTAATTTTCTGAGGTTTTGAGTTTGAAGGTTTTTGGCTGTGTGTGGGCTCTGGCTTTCCACTTCCATTTCTTCTAGTTTGTCAAATCAATTTTTCATAGAAAATTGGTGACTAAATTTCTGGATTTTGTTTTTTTAGGAGATATGTTCTTAAGTATATTTTAATGTTTTTTCGTGGGCAGATAGAAGATCACTGTGACCTTTGCTTTGTAGGACATTTTGTATTTTTTGAGGGGTGGTTTCTTTTTAAATTGTAGATTTTGTATTTGCTTTTTCTTTATTTGTTATTTCAATTGTTTCATTCGCTTTCTTTGGTGGTTCACTTTGTACCATTTCCTTGGAGTATATGTCTTTTAGTATACAAGTTTATCGATGAGGGCTCTGTACTTTTCAGGCTTCTTTTGTCAATTATTTCACTCCAAGTAAGGTAGGGCCACCACTTGTGTACAGAGGATTACAATGAGAAAAAAAAAACATACAGGAGGTCTTAAAGAAAATATAAGAAGAAGATAGGAATCAAGGAGATAGAAGATAGCGATTTAAGCTTTTGAAGATTGTAGTTATCAGGTAAGCAAGCAAATGGAAAAGAGTTCCACAAACGAGAAGTGCAAATAAAGAAACTGTTAAGAATAAAAGAAGTGGTTACTTTTAGCTATTTCAATGGTAAAGGGTGAGACCTTGATGCCAGTACAGATAAATTAATGCAATCAGATTACAAGGGAAAGAATTTTGTCCTAACAACTACCATGAAAATATTTATAGAAAAGATAGAAGGAAGCAACACCATGTCCATGAGAAAGTGAGTGAAGATAGGGTCCCAAGTCAGGTTGCAGGAGGACTAGTATTTGTTGTGGTCATTTTTTGCATTATATTTTCATAAAAAGGGTCTTTCATATAACTTTCTACTATTTGCTTTGCTTCCATGAATGCTTATTCTTTTACTTCAGCTATCTCTATTTCCTTTTTTCCAGAAGTTGCATGATTGTGAGAAAAGCTTTTTTGGCATATTAGCACATCTTACTTCATAGTAGTATTCTTCTTTTTGGTCACATTTTTCTCATGTTGGGCAACTCCTGCAACAATCCCTATGATGTCTAAATTTTTAGCACTTGAAACACCTTAGTGGAGCCGGAATATATTGTTCCACTGGCTCAATATTGTACCCGACTTTTATTTTTCTAGTGATTTGAGGTATGATAAAAGTAAGGATATATGTGTCTGTTGTTATGGTTTCTCCTTTCTTTTCTTGTTGTGATTCTCTGGTGAGGTATGATAAAAGTAAGGATATATGTGTCTGTTGTTATGGTTTCTCCTTTCTTTTCTTGTTGTGATTCTCTGGTGAGGTATGATAAAAGTAAGGATATATGTGTCTGTTGTTATGGTTTCTCCTTTCTTTTTTTGTTATGATTCTATGGTGAGGTATGATAAAAGTAAGGATATATGTGTCTGTTGTTATGGTTTCTCCTTTCTTTTCTTGTTGTGATTCTCTGGTGAGGTATGATAAAAGTAAGGATATATGTGTCTGTTGTTATGGTTTCTCCTTTCTTTTTTTGTTGTGATTCTCTGGTGAGGTATGATAAAAGTAAGGATATATGTGTCTGTTGTTATGGTTTCTCCTTTCTTTTCTTGTTGTGATTCTCTGGTGAGGTATGATAAAAGTAAGGATATATGTGTCTGTTGTTATGGTTTCTCCTTTCTTTTTTTGTTGTGATTCTCTGGTGAGGTATGATAAAAGTAAGGATATATGTGTCTGTTGTTATGGTTTCTCCTTTCTTTTCTTGTTGTGATTCTCTGGTGAGGTATGATAAAAGTAAGGATATATGTGTCTGTTGTTATGGTTTCTCCTTTCTTTTTTTGTTGTGATTCTCTGGTGAGGTATGATAAAAGTAAGGATATATGTGTCTGTTGTTATGGTTTCTCCTTTCTTTTTTGTTATGATTCTATGGTGAGGTATGATAAAAGTAAGGATATATGTGTCTGTTGTTATGGTTTCTCCTTTCTTTTTTATTATGATTCTATGGTAATCACTGAACCCCTGGCTTCCTAAGACTGATGTGATTTCCTCAGGTGTGGCCAGAGACAACTCTTTGCTTCTAATGAATTCCTGAGGATTGTTTAGACTTTCATGGAAGAAGGTTTATAATGATTCAACTTTCAGCATGTTTCTTAATTTCTACTTCTACTAGCAAATTGCCATTTCTCAGTTTCTTAACTGTTTTGGGGGTTAAATAATGAATATCAATTTCTTATTTAAAAAAGGGGAAAAACTTTGCAAGGGGAGTTTCATCTAGGGACACCAGCATGAAATATCTTGGAAAATCAATACTTATTTCCTTTTTTAGAATCAGAGCCTGGAAAATATCACTTGGGTTTTTGTTTTAATTTTTCATTATTTTGATGTAGTAAAATTCACCTCATGTGCTGCACACCCACCTCACAGCCTAACATTAGGACATGTCAAAGCGGAAACCCAGTAGCCTTGACAAGTATTTTATCTCTGTGTATGTTTTATCCCTGTGTATATGTGGGGTATTGTATTGTGTTATAAAGTACTGCATGAATTAATATGGTTATAGGCACTAGACCATGGCATGAGTAGCCAATTGATTAGATTGAGCCTCTGCACCTATTTGTCTACTCCAAGTAAGGATGAACATGGTGTTTTGGGAATCAGTCTATTTAAACCTGACTCCTAAAGCCCCCAACCACAAAGATCCTGTCCCCAGTCATTATGGGTCACCACCCATGGCAAAAGGTGGCCTAATTAGGGTGTGGGATATACCTCAGTAGATGTACAGTTTGCTTATTCTGAATCCCCAGCCATCAAGGCAGACAATAAATATGAAGAAAAATAAATCAATGTGGTATTGCCTTTTCTTGACTTATTAGTGCATGGGTTGGGTCAGGTTGGGTCAGGTTGGGTCTCAGTTTTATTATATTTTATGGAATATCATTCTGAATTAATTATTTAATGTTGACAAGATTTTTAGAAAAGGTTTGTATGAATAAAATATGTATTCTTCGTAAGAAATCATTTTGTAGATCAGGTTTCATTGATATATATTTGTAAAGAGAATTTTTGTTGAGAGTCAAATATATTTCTGGTATTTTTACTATAAAAAATCAATTTTTATACTTTCATAGTGTTTTTTTTTCATTTGTGGGTTCCCAATTTGCCCATAGCTGGGATTCTAAAACTTTCTACCACCCTGGGTTAGGGCAGACCTCGGAACAACAGCAATTAAAAAGTGATACGATGCTCCTCAAAACTTACTTGATTGGAGACCTTGCTATCCGATGTAGGTTAAGATTGGGTGCCTCCACTCATTTTTGATAACTAACTTTTAAGTTGAATTTTTAAAAACAAAAACGTTTTCTTGAAACTTTTATTTTAGTGTTAATTGAAAGCTAAATGATTAAATTTACTATTTTCAGTAAAATATTTTCCTGGTGTATTTTAAACAGAAATTATATTCATTATAATCTAAAATTTGAGATTTTTTTTAACTTTTTAATTTTTTGGCCATTTTTGAACAATCGACACATCCATAAACAAAACTTAATTCTCAGTTTTAAAAATCTTGCAAAAATAAAATATACATCTATGATACATTATTTTTGGAAAATTAGCAAATTTAATATTAAATTTATCTGAATTACTCAAGTATAACTTATTTATAGCATGAAATTAAGAATAAAACTGTTTCTTAAACACAGAGTTCAATTTTCTGACCTTTCCACCATATGTATTGACAGATTTATGGATGCCAGATAAGATAAAAGTGTGCTGAGATCACAAGTGATATAACTGTACAAATATTTTTCAGGTGAGGGGAAGAAACTCTGACACACATACCCTTTTAATTTACACAGAAATTTCCATACAAAAAAAAAATTCAAATATACCAAAAAATTCCCAACAAATATTTGAAAAATTTTTTAAATATATTTGAAACTTTATGAATTATTATAATTAAAACAAAAATAAAAACAACTCTTTTAAAATTTTATTATCAATTAAATATTTTTTCTTCTTCAGGCTATAATATCCTTAATTTATATTATTTATCCAAGCAATTAAAAGCTTATCAAATTAAATAATGTCATAGTAATACTGCATTTTTTATTTTACTATTGAGAGCAGATTTTTGGAAATAGAGGCAAAATTTTTCAAAAAAATAATAATAGATGATTTACATTCCCCAATATGAGTCCTGCGTTTAACTAATAAATCCACTTTGCGCAACAAAATATAATTTCTTAAAATTTCATGAATTTACATGGATGGAAGTTACAGATATATAAAAAATATTTTTACAAAGATTTTTAAATAATAATAAATTAAAAATTAATTGTAATTATTTGTAAATATGTCCTACAAGTTTCATTAAAATCCAACTATTATTTGATTTTTGCAAGAATTTCCAAATTAATGTGTTTGTCACTCAAAAAAACTAAGTTATGTAATATTATGTTTTTCATTCTTGTAACAATTTGTTTACCTGCTAACTAAAATCAAAAGAACATTTTGCCAAAATTTCAAAGGTGTTAGAAAGGATTAAATAATTTTAAAAAAGTAATTAAAAATACTTTGATCTTTCCTAAACATTTTGATGGAAAAAGAGTTTGTTTTTATTAAGTTTGGGGCTTTTTTTTTTAATCATATCACCCCGAGCAAGGCAGTAACACCACTGATGCACAAGGGGCTACGTAAGAGTGAAAAGATTGGAAAGAGAAAGCCGGAAACCACATCCTAAACGGAACAAGGGATAAGCCTCTTCACCTGTTCAATAAACGAGGGTGGAATGTGAAACAATGCTGTTTTTTTAACGGTTTAGTGGAGGTACCTAGTTAAGATTATGGTCACCAATAATATATCCTGGAAGAACTTCTAGCTTCATTTAGATAAATTTGCTGTATTTAGCTTATGAGATAAGATGTGCGGACTGCCAAGAAAACTTTCCAGCATACTCATAATCATGCGACTTCTGGAAAAAGGGAAATAGAAATAGCCGAAGTGAAACAAACATTCATGGAAGCAAGGTAAATAGCAGAAAGCTACATGAAAGGCCCTTCCTATGCAAAAATAACAAAAGCTGAGTATCATTTCCCATGTATTCAATTGTGAAAGCAAAATAACATATATCTTTTATGCATTGAATATTGCTGCCATATCTGGTCAGGTGCTCCTGCTATCCACTTAGGTGTCCTCGACCAAATCCAACGGAGAATCTGTAATGTGATCGATCCTGACTTGGCAGCTAGGATACAGTCGCTTTCTCACCGATGCAGTGTGGCTTCCCTTTGTCTCTTCTACAAATACTTTCACAGCTTCTGCTCCAATGAACTTAACTCACTGGTACCTCCTATGCATGAATTTCCTCAAGTCACAAGATTCGCAACTAGGTCCAACCCTTCTACTGTGAAACCAATAAATTGTAAATGTAAATTCTACTCCAGCAGCTTCTTTGCTTGCACTTTCCGTCTGTGGAATTCCCTTCCACATACTTGCTTTCCCGACAGTTGCAATCTCCAAGAATTTAAACGTAAAGTCAATAGTCATCTCCTGTCTCACAAACTTACATCATCTCCATCATGCTTTTTCTTAGTCCACCCCACTCTCATCAGTATTCTCTTCCTTCTCCTACTCTCTTTCTGACACCCACTGCAACCTCTCATTCCTTCTCATAACATTCCTCCTATGTAACCCCCTGCACAACAGTGGTAGTAAAATGCCTTGCTTGGGGCAACATGATTATAAAAAGAAAATTACTTCAAACCTCCCAAGGAAATTACAGTTTGGCATTAATGATCCATAAGGAGCTGGTATGTCATTAAAAAACAACAGCATAACCATTGTTTCTCCAATAGATAGTATAATATTTAACTTAGGTTAATTACATTTACCATTTCTTTTGCTGTGGATCATTCCAACATTGCTGCCATAAGAAAAAGTTTTCCTATGACAATCTAAATAAAATTCTATATGGCAAATAAAAAAATCTCATTCTCATTCCAAAATCACTAAGCTTCAGGGAAGAGAAACAGCCAGACTGGTGTCTCTGTTTATTGACGAACCATAAAATACAGTTTATATGCTTTAGCATTTCTGTTGTATATCCAAAAGACATTTGGTACCTGATTTTGTTAATGGGATCAGGATGTCAGCAAATCACTCACACACAGGCTCATATAAACACAAACCTTTCAACAAACAATAGAGATTTTAGCCATGTAAAAAGAGAGGGGACCAGTTAATATTACTTACTTGATACATTTTCTCAGTTACAGATATTGAGAAAAAATCACCTGAATGCAGAAAAGCTTCCTTTTTTGTATCCATTTATCATTTATTCTCTACTGGTACCATTTCTAGGAAATCATAAGAAGCAAATAAAATAAGTATGTAAACTGCTAAAAAAGGGAATATCTTCATCTGTCATTCTTACATTTGATTCATAGATCCTGACATGCAGGCATTTGATTAATGCTTCTACACTCATGAGATAGACATGTTTGGTGTTCTGTTGATATTTGAGAATAATAAGGAAACCAAAATTCTCCAAGAGAAAACCACAGATCAAAATGTGTTTCTAAAGATGACAAAGTAAGATGTATGCTTATTCTATTATGCTTACTGCTTCTGTTTGAATAAAATAGTATCCTATAATACTAGATAATGTACCCATTTCTGTAGGGTAAAAATGAAACAAGTAAAGAAATTTAAATACCTGGGAAGTGTTCTGACAAAGGATGGAAAGTGTAATGTTGAGATAAAAAAATTCATTGGAATGGCTAAGAACGCATTTCAAAAGCTAACCACAGTACTGAGAGACAGAAAAATCTTATGAAAAAAAGGAAAGAGTACTAGATTGCTTTGTGATATCTGTTCTTCTGTATGGAAGTGAATGTTGGCTGATCTCATCAAGAAGCTTGAGGCAGCAGACATGTGGTTTTACAGCAGGATGCTGAGAATACCATGGACTGAGCACATGAGCAATGATGATGTGTTGGAGAGGATGGAAATGAGAAATCTCATACTTAACATCGAAAAGAGACAGATGAGATTCCTGGGACATGTAATGAGGAAGAAGAGCCTGGAGAATTTAATACTCACTGGACAGATAGAAGAAAAAAGAGACAGGGGAAAGCAGTGCAAGACATAACTTATAGCCCTGAACAAATGGCTGTGGGGTTTGGGAGAGATACCAAGAAGAAAGATATTGAGAAAAACAACAGACAGAACCAAGTGGAAGTCCATGATCATTTATGTCCTGAAGGGACATGGCACATGAGGAAGAAGAAAAGATCAGAATATGGGTTCTAGTCCTGTGACTAATTAGGGCTGTAGGGGTACCAAATATATCACTGCTAAAGCAGCACTGTTGTTTCTTATGCAAGTGAGACTGATGAAGCCCATCTCTTTTTAGGCTGGTTTTGAAGAGATTGCAAGTAAGACCTGTATTCTTTGCTAGAAGAGCATGGATTCATGCCTTAACCTTGTATATTGACACAAAATGAACAAAACAGAATCAACTGAAATTTGAAATATCCTTGCTAAGTTTTCATTCATAAATCTGAACATAACACTGTCCATTTACTTTCAACTGGTGATAATGACAGTAAAATTATTCATTGATTCTGAAAATTAGTTTTACACAACTTCTTATGCAAAGGTAAAACAAGTGAAAGTTGTTATTATTAAAAAATGACTATTTTACAATTTCTGTTTTCAACTGAAAATTGAATTTTATTTTGTTGAATCTTTTTAATATTGCTCTTTGACATTCTGCCAACAAAAGAATTTTATGACCTAGATCTTTGAATGAAAAACATAGAAAGAAATCAGATTTTGTTTAATAATCAATGAACTTTATTTCAAATTTAGAAGCCTAGTGATGTGCTGTCCTGTTGCCTTTTCTAAGGTATTTTTATTGAGACACTACCACTAGGACGTTTGTTGTGGTTTAATGGATATCAGCTCAGAATGAGAAATTGAAGAGCAGAGTTCAAATTCCAGTTGAGTTAGGTGCATCTATTTATATGTAAATACCATTGGGGAAGGTATTAATCCATCTCTTCTCCATCCAGGTATGGGTTGAATAGCAGAAAAATTTTGGCACTATAACCTCATTTTGGCAACCAGTCTACCACAGAAAAATCTTCAAGAGGTCTACCTCAGAAAGTAATAGCAACCTACTGCGGTAAAATCTAGTTAGTCATGACTTGAAATAGACATGATCGCACAAGTCTGTATCTCATATAGCAATTAACTGTCTGATTCCTAGTTACCTGCTCTTAGTTTTCATTCCTCAAATTTGCTGCCAAAGTCCTTACATCATGCCAACAAGGACATGTGAACTCCATTTAGTTGTTGACCAAATGCTTTTTGGTGTATTCTTCATCACTATAGGCTTCAACTGCATGATTTTTAAACCTTTGGAGAGTTCTTTTGATCTTGGCAATGATTTATATTGTTTGATTGCAGCATCCACAACTTACCAAAAAAAAATGAACTTTTTACAAGTGCATAAAAAACATTTGGACTGGCAACCATATTAAACACAAATACAAAGTGTAAATCTAAGGGCTCACTTACTTTTGCACATTTTAATTTTTAATTATTATTTTTACTTCAGCTTGATAAAATAATTTGAAAGCAATTGTAAATTATTCTATAAAGGTCTTTCTTAATGAATACTAGCAGTATAGCCCGGCGTTGCTCGAATGTAATGAAAGCTTTAAAACTAATCCATGGTCCTGGGGCTCAGACTCTTTGGACATTGGCACGGAAGACTAAAAAGCAATAGTTGTTTCCAGTTGAAGCGAAAACATAGACTGAAAGAAAAATGAATGGATGTAAGTCAAATTTTAATTTCCTGGTATCAATATCAAATAAGTTTTTTCATCGTAAACTGAATTTTGAAGGCTAAATAAGTCCTCTGAGTAAATGGTATCATGGCTGAGACTAAGAACTACAATTATACCTACTTAGAGCCAAACCCAAAGCAAAAACTAAGATAAAAGGGCTGAAAAAATACAGACATACAGGCAGATAAACAGACGCACACACAAACATCATGCCTTTTATGTATATATATATTATCAATTTTCTGCACTATTAAGAACTGCAACCTTGAAACTTCTGAATATCACTTCTTATGTCTTTGTCTATGAGCGTATCAAATTTGATTAAAATCGGACCACTCCTTCTGTAAACTGATTTTTTCGATTATCAATTTTCAATATTTATTGGGGCTACCTTGACACAAAACCTAGCTAAGAACACTTGCTGACGCTTATAGTACAACTGCGTAAATTTTCAAGAAAATAGGTTCAGCCATTTCAAAGTCTATAGGTAACGAACACACACACAAACTGATACACACACACACACACACACACACACACACATACACACACAGAGAGACAAAGTTCCCTTTATAAATAAGTTTAGATATAGTTTAATTAAAATTTGTTAATTATCTAGAAAAAAGAGACATTTTGAATGTTATCTTAAAGGTCCAACTACTTTTGCACAACACTGCACAAATAGATGCAAATGCTCACATATTTTTGTATTTAAAATATAAACAAATAATTTTCAAATGATTAAAAGATTTTCTAATCTGATATTATTTCTTATTATGATAAACTATATATTTAGTGGATTCATGCCTTTGAATAGACATTTCTGTTTTTCATACAGTAAGACTGACATCAAGTAACCTGGACATTCAGAATCCCCAAACAGTTTTTTAGTGGATGAAAATGGTTAGGTCAAGTGGGTATTGAAAAAGTTCCAGTATGAGTCACTGTGACATGTAAGTTAAAAAAGTAAGTATTGGTTTTCATTGTGTTTGTAAAATGGGATTCATGTTTGGTCAATTTTGCCAGTAAAGGGAAATGATGTATGTACAATTATAAGAAGTGGGTGGGCATTACAGGAGCCTGTGATGTGATGTGATGACATTGTGATGCGGAAGAAGTGGATGCATTGTCCCTGCAATGTCAAAGAGATCAGCACCTTGCAGAAAATGTGAAACTGTTATAGCATATGATAAAATAGAAGTTACAAGAACAATCCAATTTTTGTTGGAATACAGCTAAGCATTTCAGTAAAATAAATGATAAAAAAAACCAACAACTTTTATTAATTTTTGCCACACCTTGTGTGACAATTAAAATTTTTGTTTGCATGTCAAGGCATCAGACCTTGATCTACCAGTGACTCGATTATGGTCAACTTTGAGTGAACCATCTTGGAGAACTACATAAAAGTGTGCAAAAGAACACCCAAATTTTAACAAACCTTTTACATTTGTTGGAAAACTTTTTGTGTACATCAAAGGTTCAAACTTTGACCTACAAGTTACCCAAATTTGGTTGAATTTGCATAAGGTGTCTTGGCAGAAAAGAGTTTGTAAATTTTGTTTCAGTGATTTCTGCCATATCCTAAATATCAATTAAAAAACTTTTGCATACATCAAAGGCTCATTTCATGATTGACAAGTGACCCAAATTTGGTTGAAATCAGACCAAGGGTTTCGAAGGAGTAGTGTTTGTTATAATGGAGACCTCATAAACACTTACACAGACAGACAGACAGACAGACATACATATCCATTTTTATATATATAGAAATGCACACATTTTGTTAGAAACAAAATTTTCTCTAAAATTTTGCTCACATGTTCAGTCAATGGTGTTCTGAAATTTCTGTTACTTTAAGTCTTTTTTATATATTCATTATAAGAGAACCAATGATTAAAAAAAGAAGATATGTCAACTGAAACACATGTACCAACTAAAAATAACATCTAAATAAATAAATAAATGTCTACAATATTTACATTGTTTGAACTATTGTCCTCATCTTTACAGCCATATTTAGGATGTTTCAGATGTTGTAAACTCCAGCCTTCTTCAGGTGCTATGAATTTTGGTCCCTGGGGTATATCATTCTCATTCTATGTGCAAGACCACTTCTGGTAGCCATGTAGATATCTCCCTTTAACTTAACTCTCTAAGATATTTTTTTCACAACTGCTGTAGCCTGGTATTGAACTCACAGCTCTTTAAGTCAAGTCACTGGAACTAACCACTAGGCCATATGTCCTTGAGGACAATAACAGGCTATAACAGTGGTGAACAAATAATTTAGAGAGTTAAGTTAAAGGGAGACAACTACATGGTTACCAGAAGTTGCTTTGCACATGAAATAAGAATAACATACCCCAGTGATCATAATTAAGGGTTTGGTTTGAAATTCCTAGCACCTGAAGAAGTACAACAGCCAAAATGATGAGGACAATAATCTGAAGAATGTAAATAGTGCAAATACTACCTCATCTCAGAAGTATAAACAAATAAATGTCTAAATAAATAAATGGCAAATTCTGTTTGTCCACCCTTGTGTCCAAAATCTCTCTAACTCATGCCACACTTGCTATATATAAACATATCATACGTTTTTGGAATTTAGGTCATCTCGAGATTAAAAATCTGTCTTATATCTGGTGCTTGAACATTCAGCATTGAGATTTGTGTCTTGGATGAATAGGGAACAGTTAAAAATTCAAATTTTTTAATAATTGAAAAAAATTAAAGAGTTTAAAATTTTGTGAATTTAAAAATTTTCATTTTAAATCCAGTTTAAATTATCATTTTGACTTTTTTTAAATGCCAAGGAATCAGAATTAAAGTGAGAAGTTTCATGATGTAAGGTTTTGAAGCTTTGAAGTTTTGCAAGGTTTGTGATTTA
Organism: Ascarosepion bandense; assembly: GCA_037127315.1. NCBI lineage: Eukaryota > Metazoa > Mollusca > Cephalopoda > Sepiida > Sepiidae > Ascarosepion > Ascarosepion bandense. The sequence goes on along the minus strand of JBBBDQ010001230.1, from coordinate 434,580 downwards.
AAGAACTCATCTCATTTTAAGTTCTACCGAGTTTGTGCTTTGAAGAACTCAAAACCTATGCCTTATGAACTGAGGAATTAAAAGTTATTTCTTCAAAATTATCATTGCTGTTTTTTAAAGCTGGACCAGAGTGACATTTAATTTTGGGCCTGAAGAGGCCCAATTATTTCCCTGCAGAAGCTAGATTGAAATTCTGCACAGCATTGAACTAGTTTATAATAAGAACTATACACATATGCAAATATATGTACATAGATATACAATGAGACACACAAACACATACACAAATAAACATAGAATAAGAAATAATACATACCCAGATAAAAATACACACATATACCAAAATATATACACAAACTTATATGCACACATGTAAAAACACACACACACACAGACATATATATATATATATATATATATATATATATATATATATATATATATATATATATATACACCAACTTAAAGGCTCGCACATATGGAGAAAAAACACATCCAAAGAAAAAATTAAATGATAAGAATAATTGATTGGATAAAATTTTATCAAAGTTTACACTGCTAAAGATAGATAATTAAAAAGTATGTTGTTGACATTTTTTGGCATCAACACTTTTCTTGGAAAAAAAATATCTTCAGGGAATTTTAAAATTGTATTGAAAAGAAAGTTTTCCCAAACCTAATAATTTTTGGCACAACAAAAGCTTTCTTTTGTTTTCTTCCCAGAAAAATTGAGCTTGGTGATGAGTAAGGTTACCATTTGCTGATAAGGAAAATAATTTTTTTTTTCAAAGAAGTTATTTACCCAAACCAAAGAATTTTCTCTAATGAAAAAAATCCTCCTCTTCCTCTACCTGCATGTGCATCTATGTGCGCTTTTGAGAAAGAGAGAGTGGTGTGAATTAAGGAGGAATAGCCTAAGGAAAAAAGTCTAGGATGAAAAAAAGTTACTGCTTCAGTGAATATGTAATTTTATAATACCTTAAGGATCAAGGATTAAAAATAGTTTCAAGTGAATGAATCTTTTACGTCTTAAAAAGACAATTCTTTACCAAATTCTATAGATTGACACTATAAAATCACAAAGAGCTTTACCAAATAATAAAGACATTTTACTTGAGAATTCCAATGCAATAACAAAAATGGGTAACACAGAAGGAAAAATAGCATTATAATTAAGACTTGACTTTCCTACTAGCTTAAAAGGTTATAAAAGTAATTGCCATCAGCATTAAAAATATCAATAACAGTTAGTGGATTTGAGAAATCTACTTTATTAAGAAAAATATTTTATAAATTTCAATCAGCAGTAATGCTAATAGTTTGATCATTGAAAGCCAAATGCTTTCTGAATGGAAAATAGCTAATTTCCTTATTGTTGATAATGTCTGCCATAATTTATGGATATAGAGTATCCTCACAGCACGTAATCTGTTCAATGAAACACTGTCAAAGATTAACACTCCCAAATCAGACATTGTCTTGAATCGGATTTGATCTCATTATTTATTCTTGTATAAAATACAAAAAATGTGGCACAAGGCCTAAAACGGGGATGGGGAAGGCTGGTCATCATCTGTCCTAGTTTAACTTAGCTATTCACTTTCGTTGACCCTGACACACTTATAATAAACCTGACACCATAATACCACATTTTTACTTACCATTCTTACCACATCCACCATAATACCTCTACTGCTCTATGAAGTCCTACTTAACTCCCATATGTACAATTTTCAGTGGAGGGCATGGGCAGATTATAACAACTTTTAAAAAATCCCCAATGCCTCCGGTTTCAGGCCGTACTTTCGCTCCTGGATCCGACTGCTGTATGAGTCCCCCGGTGCGCTGGTCGAAGTGAATGGGGTAAGATCAAAGCCCTTCACATTATCTCACTCCATTCGTCAAGGTTGTCCACTTTCGCCTCTGCTGTTTGTTCTTGTGTTGGAGCCTTTCCTCCGCAAGTTAAAGGCGAATCCGGTCCTTTGCGGAATTTCCGTACCTGGTGCTACCACCTCGGCCAGGTACTCCACCTATGCTGACGACGTTTCAGTTTTTGTGTCGAGCAAAGAGGAGATTGACGAAGTTAGCAAAGAAATCAGATGTTATGAGACGGTGACAGGGGCCAAGATCAATCACGATAAGTCTGTGGGTTTGCGATTGGGTGCGTGGAATGAAGTTTCTCTTCCCGGACCTTTCCTCTGGACGGATGGGCCAATCAAGATTCTCGGCATCTGGTTCGGTCCTGATCTCCAGTTGGAAATGAATTGGTCGGAGGTTCGAGAGAAGGCCGGGTCCGCAGTTCTTCTGTGGACTCAGAGAAAGGGCGGAAGTATGTGCCTCGCACATCTACCAGATTCTCCTTTACTGACTCTCGGTACTTCCTCTCTCGTGTGCCATTTGTTTGGGCTTGATACAGCTCTTGTTCTCCTTCCTTTGGGGAGAAGGCAAGGCTCCCAAGGTGCGTTGTGAGATCTGTTGCCTTTATCCTTCTGAGGGCGGTCTAGGCATGCCTAGCATTGAGATTCATCAACATACGCTTCGTGTTAGATTCCTGGATCGAATGTGTATGCTGGCGGATGAGAACGGCGCCCTTGTTAAAGAGGACGTCCATAAACACTTTCCATCCTTGAGAAGTGTGCACTTGTTGGAGGAGGAGGCTGGCTGTACTACTTGTGGTGAGTGCTCCTTCTATAAAGAATGTCGTTTGGCTCTCCAGTTTCTCTTGCAGGCTACGGATGGCCTCTCCAACGCCCAAGCGTTGTCTTTTAGGGCATTATATCGGGTGTTAGTTAGTGGGGGCCGTTCAAGATGAACTGATAGGCGAGTTCGGGCTTATGAAGCAGGAGGCTCGCTCCATATGGCCTTGGGCACCCGGGTTGAAATATCTCACTAACGATGAAGCATCACTCACCTGGCTGATGATTCGGAAGGCTATCTGGGTAGGCAAGAAGCTTCATGCAGCGGGCCTCAAATTGAATACAACCTGCATGCGTTGTGGGCTGTCGGTGGAAACCGTTGATCATGCCTTCTTCCACTGCAGTGTTGTTGCTCTGTTGTGCAAGTTTCTTGAAGTTTTATATGCTGCATGGAACTGATCCAAATTGACCAGCGCGGCTTTGGTGTTGATTTTCTCAATGATCAGGCATACCAAATGAAGGTTGTCCTGAATAGTCCTGCCCTTTACAGCACAAGTCTTCTCGGGGCCAATCAGACTAGGGAGGACAGCCTGCAAACAGCGGGCCAAGACCTTGGCAAAAATCTTTAAGTCAGTATTTAACATCGTTAAAGGCCGATAATTATCTATGCCACCCCCACCGCCCTTGCTCTTGTGAAGCAACTTGATCACACCCCTGGTGAAGCGTCAAGGTATAGACCCCTGCTTCATCCAGTTGTTATAAACAATCGCCAGCAGAGGAACAAAAACGGACGACTGCCTCAAGTAGATTTCGTAGGGAAGACCATCCAATCCTGGAGTTTTGTCCCAGCCAACCAGTTTCAGCGCATCCCAGATTTCCGACTCTGTTATGGGCCCCTGTCACCTAGCTGCTCGAGGTGGGGAAAGTCAGACCAGGCTCCCTGGTGAATCGGATTTGATCTCGAATAATTGGAAAAATATGGCCACCTTTTATCCATGTTGCATTGAATATTTTGAGCTTCCTGATTGGTTAAGCCTTCTATTGGTGAACTATAAAATCGGTTGAGTCATGGGAGGGTCTGCACAGTATACACATAAGTACTAAAAAAAGTTCAACACTTATTACCATTAACAATGAGGAAACTGAAAAATTGCTTATTTTTAAGTACGTGAATAATTTGAATAAATGCATTTTTGAGCATTTAACTTGACTTAATTTTTATCATACTAGAATTGAAATCCTTGTGCTATTTATTTACCATATAAAACCCCAACTTTCAAATTGAGTGCAATACCAGGCTTCAAAAATTGACCTGACTTAATAGCGTAATTGTTGTTTCCATTGGAAATGGAATCAGCAAGCCAGAGTTAAAATTGTGATTATGGCTTCCTAATCCTTTTACACTGTCCTTGGAAAAGGTATGAATAATTTTTCCCCTATCTACTTCACCCTGGGTAAAATAGAAGCTTTTAGTTTTGGTAGGGCAACCAGTCTAGGAGAAGAACAATTGTGAATTCAAAACCTTTGCCAGCATGTTATAACTCAGTGCAGAAAGGTTATCCCCATTCCTAAGCCTGTTTGACAGACTTTGGAAAAAGCATAATGTCTGTAATGATCAGAAAATTGCTGATTGAAATAAAAATAACGTTCTTGACATTTGCTAAGCTTAAAAAAGCCCATCCTCAGATATCAAAAAATAGGACTGGTAAGATAGTGTAGCACTAATTTTCTAAGTAGGAAGGGCCTACCTGTTTTCTTAAAAAGTGAGTATTCACATTCAAGTAAGACATATATAGGCATTCAAGCCACTAGAAAAGTCACAAATGTATGAATATGTTCTTATATAAATTGATGAAGTTTAAACAACTAGGATTTTTTTGCAAAACTATGACACTATGTTGAAATCCTCAAGTATTTAGTATTATTGAAGTTATCACCTAACATTTTTTGTTGAGAATTATAAACTCATTTTGCTCAATTTCGCAATTTAGCTAATGAAATTTGAGTAAGCTGATTTATTTGGAAAAATAGTTAGAAAAAAATATTACTTTGCAGTTTTATAATTTCTTTAATCTAATTTAATTTTATAGAAAATCAGGTTAAATAATATTTTTAAGAAATTTTGTTTTTAACTACGAAGAATAAATTCTTAGGATTTTATGCTCTTAAGCATACAACATGCAACTGGTCATGTGTAAATATTTATTTTTGGAGCCAAATTCTAAATTTCAGAAGCATTTAGTTTGTGATTTGTTTATAGTTCTTGAAAACACAGGGCAAGCTGAAAAGTGTATTCTTGTATTATAGATATAGATATATATATTTAATTATTTCACCCCAGCAAGGCAGTAATGCCACTGATGCTCAGGGTGCTACATAAGAGAAAAAGATTAGATAGGAGGAGAGTAAAGAGAAAGATGAACCAGTTACTGGGGGTGTCAGAGAAAGTAGTAAAAGAAGGATGGGAATACTGGTGTGATGACAGTTGCAAAGGTAGAGAGAAAGGAAAAAATATACAGGGTGATATAGAAAGAATGGGAGTCAAGTGGCTAAGAGATGGGTATTGAAGCTTAAAAAAAGGATACATAAATCAATATTGCATTTTTATTAAATAAGTATTTGTTATTTCAATTATCAAATTATTATTAGAATAGTAGGTGTATTTCGTTTGTTAAATAATAAAAAATTTAATTTTTTGAAAATAATTAATGAAAATTTATTGCACAAAGCTAAGAACCCTAATAAAATCAACTGTATTTTGTACCCACTTATCTGTCTGCACTTCTCCCCAAAATTTAGATTCAATCAGTCAATATATGGCTATTTTAGAGGGTGTGATGGACACATGGATTGAGAGAAGTCACAGAATTTTATATCTAGATTATTTAATACTTTGGGGAAAAATTATACAATAAGCTTTGATCAGCCTGAACAGATTTTAGACTTCTAAGAGGTAATTGTCTATACTTCTGAGATGAAGTAGTATTTACATTATTTATACTGTTTGGACTGTTGTCCTCACCTTTATTGCTATGTTCACAATGTTTAGGCCATGGTACATTCTGACCTTTTTCAAGTGCTAAAAATTTTAAATCAAACCCTTTATTGCAATCTCTGGCATATAGAGATGTGTATATTTCCACACATTATTCGTATTATTAGAGAACTGACTTAATGGGAGATAACTACATTGCATCTGGAAGTGGCATCACACATGGAATGAGAGTTATATGTCTCAACAGCTTGAACAGTGTAAATAATGTTCTAAATGGTAAGTTCAAAATGTTATAAGTATTTCCTAAGTATATAGGTAGTGAATTTGATAATTTCTTTTTTAAGATATTTAACCAAACATTCTAAAAAATATCTATATTTCATAAACTTACTGAAGAAAACTATACAAAATCAAATTTTATTACACAAGTTAATGTTTTCACAATAGAACTGGAATTAATCAATGTGTATGTTCTAGATATATGATGAATATGTATTTGATGTTATTGATTCATGTTTGCAGGTTATCAACCCTTTTCAGGTTTTTCAATGATAGAAAATATTTTTAGATTGTAAGAATTTTTTTAGACAAAAATAAGTGTGCTGTAAAATATGCTTACATATATATGCGTAAGTAATAACGATACAGTGTTGGTGTTTGAGTAAATGAATAAGTATTCGACTTTTTTAAATAATTACTTTCAGTTTAAATACAAAATGAACATCTTACATTTGTTAAAAAGGTTATTTGTATATGCATGTTTGTAAGCTATAGTTTTATTTCATAATATTTAAATATATGCCTTTTCAATATTTTGCTACATGCACTATGATATTTTCATTTGCCCCTAGGTGTGCCATTGGTTTAAAAGGTTGAGAAACACAGGTTTAGTGATACAATTCATATTAATTAACTCATACCTGAGAGAAGAACAGGTAGATTCATATGTTTCCCATGGGTAATTACTCATAAGTAAATATAACGAACATGACTGGAATTGAAACACAGCTCTCTGATTAACAATTCCGAGGCATTATCTGTTAGACCAAACACACATCCAAGCTTACAGCAGTGGTATTCTCAAGTATTCACTCATCTATATACTAACCAGGCTGTTATTTGACCCATATCTGGAAGGAAGAGACAAAATCATACCTTTTCCAAGGGTATTTGTGCATATGTGAATGCAACAAATTCAACTGGAATTTGAACCCGGCTCTCTGGTTTCTCATTCCAATTACCCACTGCACCAGAATACACATCCCTTTAATTCCAGTTAAATTCATTGTATTCACATGCTAATACCCTAGCAAAAGGTATTAATCCATCTCTACCCTTCAGCTGTGGGTCAAATTACAGGGCAGATTGAGTTCTGTAGCCTTGGTTGGCAACCAGTCTACCACAGAAAGCAAACGGCAATTTACTGTAGGAAAATATTCTGCTCAGTCAGTTATGTCTTTTTCAAGACATGCTTGTCCCAGCGTGTATCATGTATAGCACTTAACTGACTGAATCATATAGTAGTGTGTTATGAAAATAATACTTAACAATATTTTTTTTTACTGCATAAAGTTCCTTTAAAAATAAAATATATTAGTTTTACAAAAACTGGTAGGAGGGTATTCATTTATGGGTGATACTTGTTCTTAGAGATGGGTGTGTAGCCCAGTGGTTAAAAACAGGAAAAATCAGAAAAGCTTTTACTTTCACACAAGTACCCTTAGAAAAGTTATGAATCCATCTATTCTTTCCCCAGCTAAGATTTAAAGCATAGCAGACTGGGCTCCATAGTCTTGGCTGTAACCAGTCTAGTAAAAGGATAACTCTAAATTCAAAACAGTTTCAATGTAGATCAAGAAACTTCATTCATAAAATGACTGGATACAGAAACCATAGCTGTAAATGTCTACGCTACTACTAGTAATTTTTTTATCACTTTTTTCTTTTCTTTTGTTAAAAAAATGCCAACACCTGCTAATATGCACACCAATGTAAACCCACACAAATGAGCAATTCATTACAATATAAAAAGCCAAAAATTAGGAACTTTATGGTAATTAGGTAAATTTGAAAAAAAACCTGAATAGTGCAGAGAAATTTTCACCTTACAAAACTCTGGAGTTGGGATACCAAAAGTAAGATCAATCAGCTAAGTAGCAACCTTTTACTCATATTAATTATATATATATATATTTAGAAATTATAACATAAATATGTGTAGAGTGAAAAGAAAGACAAAAAAATGGAAGAAATAAACAGGTAAGATTTGCCTCTTTTGTTGTCTTCTTTGTCGTTGGCAGCATATTTTTCTCTTTCTTCATCTTCATCTTCTTCTTCTGCTAACAACCCAAGCACGGTCATCAAGTATCAACAACAACAATTTTTTGTTTTAAAAAAACTGCTGGCTTTATATAGCCAAAGACCGACCATAATTTTCATGGAAATGATGAGACAACGAGATTTCACCTTAACTGTTCTAGACCACCTGGCATAAAACATGGGTGCTGCCATTTTGCTTCTTTTTATCACAAAGTAACTGGATTCACAGACTTGTTGGCATTTTTGCAGTAAACCGTTTTCACAATTTTCCCCAAAATATTTTATAATATCACTCAGAAGTAGCCATTTAATTTCAACACTATCTGTGTCTTTTCAAGTGACGAGGCTTATTTCAAGTTTAAAAGCTTCAAGACTAGCCAAACCCCGTTAATCAGCTTGAAATTTGAAATAAACCTCATCACCAGATAAGACACAGATAGTGTTGAAACAAAATGGCTACATTTATAGTGATATTATAACATATTATAATATATAGTGATATTATATAGTGATATTATAACATATTTATGTTATAAATTCTAAATAAATATTATTCTCTCTACCTTGTATTGAGCACTTTTTTAAGAAAAGTGATTCTTCATACGTGCAATTTTATTCTATCTATATCTACTCTATAACCGGTTATATATATATAATTTGCTATATATCTTATGTTGCTATTTTATTCTATCTATATCTACTCTATAACCGGTTATATATATATAATTTGCTATATATCTTATGTTGCTATTTTTTTTTGTTTAAACCACTTTTGAAATATGCACAATGGTTATATTTAATCATATATATATATATATATATATATATATATATATATATATATATATTGGTTTATCATATTTTATTAAAAACATGAAAATAATATTTTAAATAAATTTTTCTTGATAGAAAAATGCAGATATTTATTTAAGCATGCTAAATGATGATGAGTTATAATACAGGCCCTAGATATTTAGTTTATTACAATATTTTGCTGATGCCAGCATTTCAGAATTTAACCTAATCATTAACGTGATTATATTAATAGAAAAAGCTGGAGGGAAAGAGTTTCCAATCAATCTGAATATCAACGGGTTCACAAAAAATATGTATAAGATTAAGAGAAATGGTTCAGAAAAACCTGGTCAAAAAGCAAACAAGAATTAATGGCTCTTTCAAATCATCTCAGGTTTTAAACATTTCTAACAAGATTAATGATAGGATTCAATTCATGTCTTAGAGTTTGTCATTTTCCCTTTTAATGTTTCCTCCAGGTAAATAAGAAATAATCAAATTAAAAAAGAAATTACTTCCAAATTAACATTTGAACATGTTTTAGGCTACAGTTGAATCAGTTTCTAATATTTTCCTACAAGGGATACTTTAAAGGCCAAGTTCAGAAAAATTGGTACAGAAACAAGGCAAAAATGATCAGACACTTTCATGGCTGCTTCTATTCCATATAATTGTTTTTTTACATTGATTTTGAAAAAATTTCAAGTCAATGTGCAAGATTTTAATATATATAAACACATCCACCTTTCACAGAGAGTGGGGAATTCATCAAGTCTTTGTTTATTCCCATAAAGACCATGTTTCATTTTGATGTAGGTGATCATAGATTACCAAAGATTCCTCTTTTGTTATTTGTGAATTGCCTTGTATTCTTCAAAAAGACAGTTTCCCATTGCTTCATTAATGATTTTCCTAGACTAGTTGCCACCCAAGGCATGAAAGAATTTATCCTATAGCAGATGATAGAAAAAATCTATTCACACTTTTCCCAGTGATGTGGCCTTGGTTTAAGACCACTGAGAGAAAAACACGAACACAAATGGTTTGGTTAGATAAATATATTCAACAATACAAAGTACAGAACAACATATCATACATAAATGGTCAAATCAAATATAGCGCTGACCGAGTCTAGCTGTATCGCGATAGTGCTATTGACACTACGTGACTCAGTTCTCAGCTAAGTACTGTGAGTTCATTCTGATCTGTGGGTAATGCTCCCACAACACTCAGTTGTATTAGTACAAAGGGGGAGAGCAGATGGGGAGAGAACATAAATTATTTTCTATGCCAGTAACTGTTATGTTACCTCCACATTCTAATATATATACTAAAAATGCAGTTTGTTGCATTATTTACATGCACATATAAATTTTTTTTACCTCAAAATTAAAACACATGTAGTAAACATGAGGAAAAATTTCATCAATTACATGTTCTTGGCATCTTGACTTCAGTCACTTTTCCTCCACCAAAATGTAGTTTCTCTGTATCTTTTCTATATATACTTTCATAGTAATTGTTCTGATGAATTTTCTTTATGGTCTTTTTATAATCATATAGCCCCCAAGCAAAGTATTTTACTGCCACTGTTTTGAAAGAGGTTACATAGGAGGAAAGTTATGAGAAAGAGTGACAAGTTATAGGGGGTGTCAGAAAGTGGGTAAGAGAAGGATGAGAATACTGATAAGAGTGGAGTGGATGGTTAAAGTAGCATGAGATAGAGGATGCAAGTTGGTGAGATAGAAGATGAATATTGACTTTACATTTAAATTCTTGGAGATTGTAGCTGTGAAGCAAACAAGTAAATGGAAGGGAATTCCACAGGCAGGAAGTTCGAGAGAAGAAGCTGCTGGAGTAGAATTTGCATTTACATTTTATTGCTTTCACAGTAAAAGAGTGGGACCTAGTTGCTAATCTTGTTGCTCGAGGAAATTCATATACAGGAGGAACCAGAGAGCTAACTCCATCGGAACAGAAGCCATGAAAGTATTTGTAAAAGAGACACAGGGAAGCCATATTGCGCCGGTGAGAAAATGACTGTATTTGAGCTGCCAAGTCGGGATCAATCACATTACAGATTCTCCGTTGGATTTTATCAAGGATCCCTAGGTGGATAGCAGGAGCAGCTGACCAGATATGGCAGCAGTATTCAATAAATTTAATGAATTTAAGTGCAGTGCTTGTTTTGCAACACCTCATCAATTTAGTGCCAACTTGGCTAGATGTAACTATACTAACAATTTCTATTCTCATATTTCTCACTGATGGAACTCTCTTCTGGCTTTTTAGTTTCCATTTAAGTTTGGTCTTCAAGAATTGAAATTCAATGTCAATTGTTATCTACTGTCCTCTTGATTTTTTTATTGTTCTTGCTGATTAATCCCTGTGTCTTAGTGGCTTTATTGCCTTGTTTGGTGTGAATTGATTAAAAAATATATACATAGAATTATAAAAGATATATTTAAAAAAATACAAACTAAAAAGTTTTAAATTCCTGACAATAAGTAAAATAAAAAAAGAACCTAATATTTTACTGAATAGCCTTTGTTCAATTTAATATCCCCCAACTGTTAGTTTGAAACACTCTTTTGCTTGTATTTTTGGCCATACCTTTAGGCAAATCTTCTTTAGCTCTTTCAAACTATCAGGCTGACAAACATGGATACAAATTTTCAATGTGCAATTTCCCAGGACTTTATCCTTATACTTAAATTGTGTCTTATCTTCCTCAACAACCTTCCCTAATATCATCTGTTCTCATCAGGTATTTATGCTGATGAGTCAACTATTTATGTCTGTATCAATAGTAAGTCTAATAGATTCGAAGAAGTAAAACTGGCAGCTGCTCTTGAAAATGACCTTCAATCAGTTTTTTACTGGGGCAAGAAATTACTTGTTAATTTTAACCCCTTCAAAATGAAACTACTATATTTTGATTCTTATAGACACTTTTTTTACTTTTTGTTAGCATGGATGATACTAACTTTCTGGAAAGCAATTCAGTGTTCCTTCTTGTTCTTTCATTTTCTACTGATATAAAGAGGAGTAATTATATTGAATTGAATTGTAGTGTTATTGAAAGCTCTAAACCCATACTTCTTAGTGTGGTCTATGGCAGGGGCTGACAATCTTTTGTCATGTGCCAACTTAGGGTCTTAAAATCATTCAGTGTGCCAAAAGCATGTAAATTTTTATACAAGTCAAGGTCAATACCTGTTCTACAATATACTTTATATTGTAATATATACAATAATATGTAAATTACATTAATAGAAATAAACTGTTTTTAGAAGTTTTCATTTTAGTTCTTATTGTTAATAGGAGCCTTTTCCTTATATGGTCTTAGCCAATTGTTCAATATTAGCAATATACTTTGTTAGTTTGAATTTTACACAATTTTCTAAAAATTTAGGTGTTAGGTTAGACTTAACACTGACTTCATGTGAGAGAAAATTGGCTCACAGGAGTAAGTTGAATCAGAAGCTGAAAGAAGAGCAAAGGCAATTTTCTATGAACTGATCAAAGATCTTGGGAGAACTGTTAACTCCAGAAAGTTCTTCAAGCAAGTAGTTGTGGAATTAATAAAATATTCTGTTCATAGAAAGGTTTCCTTGTCTATTAGTTGGGGTTCTTATAAGTGGTCCTATTGAAAAGTGAAATGAGCAGGGTTTTCAATGAGTGAGAAGTTTTGAAACAACTAAATATCTTCTTTGTTTGTTGTAGTAGTTATTGGTTCAAACATTGTGATGTAATTCGCGGCTGCATGTCATTAGAAATTGCTTGGCGTGTTGTAGGTTCTCTCACACTTCCTGCCTGTGGAACTTCACTTGCACTTCCCGCCTGTGGAACTTCTCTCGCACTTCCCGCCTGTAGAACTCGCTCCTGTATTCTTGCTTTCCTGACGGCTACAACCTCCAGAAATTTAAATGCAAAGTCAATACTCATCTACTAACCACTGGACTCTAGCTCTCTCCCCACCCCGTATAACCTTCCCTTTCTCTCCACCTATGTATCTGCCATTGCACCTGCTTTCTCAGCTTTCTATTGCTCCTTTCTAACTAGTTCATACTCCTCACTCTTTTCTAATTAATCTTTTTACATTTATGTAGCCCCCTGCACATCAGTGGCCTTTCCACCTTGCTCGGGGTGAAATGATTAAAAAAAAAAAAGAAAAAAAAAAAGGTTGCCGACTGCTGATCTAGAGTACTAAAGGAGGAGGAAGATGAATGTCTAAAATATATATATATATATAAACAAAATGATTGCCTCCTTGGACTTCATATTATCAATGTCTTGTAGGGAGGAAAAAGTAAGATAAGAGAAGAAAAAATAATTTGCTCAAAAAAAAAATTTTTTTCTTCCTCACTTTTTGCTGTCTATAACATATTCTTTTTTTTTTGTCATACAATTTCATCTTCATTTTTAAACTTTTAAAAAAGAGGAAATGAATTTTCCCAGATGACTCTGAAGAGGTTGGGATAGAAACTGATTGGTCATTCTTCCTGTGTTTTTTTTTTATTTTTCACCTTACAAAATATATATATATATCCGAGTGAGTACAGAATGAAGAAAGAAATTTTTTCACCGTCCAAAACATTAATTTAAAACAGTGCTTGATATATGATGTATAGAGCTGTGAATATTTATTATAAATTATGTTTTAGAACATGTACATAATTTCTTCTATAGATGCCCTCTCCTCTACACTCATATAGATACCTGACCGATAAAAATGTACATTCCAACAGATAATGCCATTAATCAACAATTTCGCACTTACACACCAAGTTCTTCAAAAGTCTAACGGTCAAAACGGAAGTCATGTTCCCTTCATTATCAATAACCCCAATCAACCCCACAACAACAACGAACCAAATATAAACAGCGGATGATTCCAACTCTTGCTTTTTCCTCCTGACGAAATGTTGGAAACCCAACGTTGAAACAAACATATGATTGTAGAGGAGAGGACATATATAGAAAAAATTATGTACATGTTCTAAAACATAATTTATAATATATATATATATATATATATTCCCTGAAAGTGTGGATGGTATAATTGATTGGCTGTCTAATAAAAACTCTGGAGTCGGGTAACATCACTCAGGTAAGTGACAAACCACACACACCCACATATATATATGTATATATGTGTGTGTGTCCACTCATTTGTAACTATTTATGAGGAAAATGTTACATAAGTTCTTAAAATAGCATACTCTTTGAAAATGTCCATCATCCACATATCTAAATGTGAAGTTGGTGCAGTGGATAGTACTTCAGAATGAAAAATTGTTAAGCTCTATTCAAATTGCATTGCATTTACTTCTACACAAATACCTATGGGGAAGGTATAAATCTATATTTTCTCCCCACAGCTATGGGTTAAATAGCAGAAAAGATTGTGCTCTCTAGCCATGGTTGAAAATGAGTTTAGGAGAAAGAAAACTCTGAGTTCAATGCTGTATACTGACCTGAGAACAGATCACATGACATAGCATATGGAAGCCACTTTTACTAAGTTTATGTGAAGACATCAACAGCAGTATATCAATGGCAGAATCTAACAGATCCAATATTGCACTGAACAGTAATGCTGTCATGAAAAAGATCCTTCATATTGGCGAATGAAAGAGACATAATTAATCTTGGTCATATGGAAATTGCAAAGATAAAAAGAGTAAATAAGTTTGCCTATCATCCGGTTCTAAAAAGTAAAGTTTTATCAATCGTTTCTTGTTTTGGAACTGGGTTTCTAGTTCCTTCTAAAGTTTTTCATTCTCTTTCACTGTCCTTGCATCTTAGTGGCATTATTGCCTTACTTGGAATGAATGGATTAAAAAAGATGTTTTTCTTCTAACTGAGACCACCATAATGAGTCATGGAGCATTTTGATTGATGATCTAGTTAGTTAATTAGCTAAAAAATATATATTTGGTTTCAGGATTTTGTTAAAAAGTAAAACAGTAATGATGTAAATAGAATGAAAAATCTTCATTAAAGTTCTCAGGTTAGTAAAAAATGTATTTAATGATAAATATTTTGTAGAAAGATGACCAACTTTCTTTACACTAATTGCTGAACATGGACTCATCACCCGCAATGAGTTGAATGTTTGCTTATAGGAAGAGTCATTACAAATTGAGCTATAAGGCATAACATTTGAGTTAAATGCATTGCTGTATTGAACCAAAGTACTTTTTAATATTGTATCATTAATCCATGGCTTTCATGTGATTAAACCTTACCTTCACTCAACCTTCATTTTCAGTATCAGCAACCAAAACTATGAGCTTTACAAAAACTATATAACAATAACATTACATTTGGTGTATGGGTAGGTCTTGAAGGCTATCACAATGCATTCAGTAAAATAAAGAAAGGTAATGAAGGTGTTGGGTATTATCTATTTATTATTCATTAATATTTTGAGATCAAAATCTCATCTTCAGAATGGTAGGAGAATTTGTTTTCATGTTTGCACACACACACACACACACACACACACACACACACACACACACACACACACACACACACACACACTATAATTAATGACCGCAGTAGCAGCAAATTTGTTGAAAGTTACCGTCCATGAGCAGACGAATGTGAAAATGCTCTCCTACTATTCTGAAGATGAGATTTTGGTCTCGAAATATTAATGAATAATAAATAAGTAATACCCAACACCTTCTTTACCTTCCTTTATTTTACTAAACGCATTGTAATAGCCCTCAAGACCTACGCATACACATAATATACACAATGCTTCAAGCAAATTACAAAACTCTTCTAATATTACATTTAATTTTATGCCATAATTTTTTAAATGTTTGAGCATTCTCTTTTATTTTTAAGCAATCTTCTTCTATGTACCATGTCCCTTCAGATGTAGGTAAACATGGCCTTCTACATCTTCCTGTTTCTGCTATCCCACTTCTTTTTCTCCTTCTATATGCTATATCCCTTCAGGATGTAGGTGATCATGGCCCTTCACACCTCCCTATCCTTTGTTGCTCTTAATACTCCTTCTTCTCTTATTCCACTCAAACATGCTTTACCATCCATCTGATCAAGTCCATGGGGTATGCATTGCTTTCCCTTGTCTCTCTTCCCTGCTACAGGGGCCCGACAATATTTTTTGGCCACTTTGAAAAAAGTACTTCAAGATGGTTACTAGTGCCAAAAACTTTTGAAATTGTAAGTACGTAGTTGAGGTGTGAAAATCCACTACTAGTGTAATCATTTTTTTTAGTTTGGCTTTGATAATTTTAGTTTTTTGTGATTTTTGCGAAAACTTGCGTGACACTATTTTTATTTTTTTTTTATATGTTGCTGTATGCAAATTTTCTGCTTGTACACTTAGCTGTCATCATTAGAATCAATTATCTGTTCTATTTTACTGGCAAAACAATTAAGTTTAATGAGTTAAAATGCATTCAAAAGAAGTCGTTTGTTTGGCACAGAAGAAGCAGGATGATGGCCTCAGCATCAGAAGGATCGCCATGGATTTGAAGCTGTCAAAATCAATGGTTGAATACATGCTGAAGACAAACTCCGAGCGGAAAAAGAAGAGAGGACGGAAAAGATCAATTGGCAAGAAGACTGAAAGGAGAATGAAGAGGACTGTGACATGGCTTTTGACATCTGGAGAAAAAGTTACAGCAAGAAAAGTGAAGGAGAAATGTGAATTGGATGTAAACGTCCGAACAGTACAAAGAACGCTGCATAGGATTGGTTTGAAGTATGCAAAGGCTAAGAAAAAAATTACACTAACAAAGAAACACAAAGGAGCAAGACTGGAGTGTGCTAAAAGGTGGTTAACAAAGCATGTTGACTTTAAGAAGGTTATATTTACTGATGAGAAGCGTTTCAAGTTTGATGGGCCTGATGGATGGTGTACTTGGTCGAGATGGGGTGAGCCTGCTGTACTGAACAAACGACAGATGGGAGGAGGAGGAGTTATGGTTTGGGGTATGATCTTTGCTAATGGAAATATATGGTTGGAGTGGCTGAAAGGACGACAGAACAGCGAAAGCTACAAACAGTTGCTGGACAAGAAAGCCCTACCAAGGATAAGAAGAGAGATAGGGAATGATTTCGTTCTACAGCAAGACAATTGCAGCATCCATGTGTAAAAACTCATGAAAGAATGGATGGCTAAAGTGAATATGACTACTTTGGAATGGCCTGCAAAAAGCCCAGATCTAAATTTAATAGAAAATGTTTGGGAAATGCTTGTGCAACTTGTCTATGATGGACCTGAAATGATGAAAGAGGCTCAACTATGGGAACAGATACTAGATGCCAAAAAACAACTAATAGAAATGCGTAGAGATGTTATTGTGCATATATTTGATCATTATGAAGAGAGATTGATAAAAGTTATTGAGAAGAAAGGTGATATTACAGACTATTAACAGTTTTTCAACTATGTCCGAAAAATAATGTCGCGTGTGTTTTGTAAAAAATGATGAAAAATAAATATTTTTCCTTACCTAATCAATTTTCTTCCATTTTTATTACAGGTATTGTCTTTATATGTTTATGCTATTCTATTGAAGGAATTTTGCCACTCTATGGTACTCAGAAATTCGAATACTAAAGTGTCTGAAAAATATTGTCGGGCCCCTGTATCTGTCCTGTGAGGATTAGAATCTCCAAGCCCTCCTAGGGTTCTCTAAATTCAGGTCTTTCACAAGTTTCATGAAAAGAAACTGTAAATATTAAAATAAACAATCTGCTTTTCTCTATTGTAGTTACATAATTGATTATTATTATTTGTAATATTATTATTTCATGAAGACATCTGATAGAATTTGACATTTTATTCCTTACAAAGGATTTTTCAGGATGATATGTTATTGTAATTGTCTGTGTGTATGTGTGCTCGTTACCTATAGACCTTGAAACGGCTGAACCGATTTTCTTGAAAATTTATACAGTTGTACTATAAGCATCTGCGAGTGTTTTTAGCTAGGTTTTGTGTCGAGGTACCCCCGATAAATATCGAAAATTGATAATCGAAAAAATCGGGTTATAGAAGGAGTGGTCCAATTTTAATCAAATTTGATACACTCATAGACAAAGCCATAAGAAACGATATTCAGAAATTTCAAGATTGCAGTTCTTACAATAGTGCAAAAAATCGATAATATAAAAGGCAAGATGTTTGTGTGTGTCTGTTTATCTGTCTCTATGTCATTTATACAAATCCACAATTTTTATCTGATTCTCACCAAACTTCACACAAATATTCTTTAGGCTGAGTCTGAGCTCCGGAAACATGAATTAGTTTTAAAGCTTTCATTACACCTGAACAACGCCAGGCTATACTGCTAGTTCATTTATAAAACTGATTTTATCTTTGGCTTTTGAAAATTCATAAAATATAACCAAGCACAGAAAAATCTAGAAATTATTAATAAACATGTATATATATGTCAGTTACCATTTATTAATAATTTGATAATGTACAAAGACATCATTTCTGAGATTAAAAATTTATTCTCTTGATATTTGCAAACCAGAAAAAAATGTGTTTTTATTCAAGAATCTTTTGAAAGATTTTTTAAGATTCTAGTTAGATCTGCGATACCATAGAAAAATTGTGAAAATTTTCTTTTCCTTTGTTCTCATTAATTTTAAAATATTCTGTTAAAAAATTTGATTTTTTGGAGGATTTTCACAATTTGAGCTTGAACATATTTAAAAAAATTTATGCCCTAAAAAATATCAATCATGATATATATTTTGTTTTATTTACTTAATCTCCATTGTCTTTATCAAATGAAATTTAATATTTAGTATAGAATCTACAGTACACCACAAAATAGTATGAATCCTCATACACTCTAAGTCAAAGTTGATTTTTCAAAAGATCTTTTTTGGTAAAATAAGATAAGGATGTGCGTTGTGGGCCAGTGGATATCGGCTCGGAACAAGAAATCGGGGAGCCGAGTTTGAATTCCAGTTGAATTCATTGCATTCACTTACGCGCAAATACCCTTGGGAAAGGTATTAATCCGTCTCTTCCTTCCAGTTATGGGTTAAATAGCAGCACAGATTGCGTTCTATAGCCTTGGCTGGCAACCAGTCTATCGCAGAATGTAATGGCAACCTACTGCGGGATAATCTTCTGCCCAGTCAGTCATGTCTCTTTCGAGGCATGATCGCCCAAGCATGTATCACGTATGGCACTTAACTGACTGACTGAAGATAAGGATGTGTTCACAGACTGTTCTCTAAAAAATTCAGAAGGAAGAGGCTGTGAAAAGAAAGAGACAGAAAGAATTAAAATTAAAACTAATTACTGAATAGGATGTGCATTGTGGTGCATTGGATATCGGCTCGGAACAAGAAATCGGGGAGCCTAGTTTGAATTCCAGCCAAATTCATTGCATTCACTTACGTGCAAATGCCCTTGGGAAAGGTATTAATCCCTCTCTTCCTTCCAGTTATGGGTTAAATAACAAAACAGATTGCGTTCTGTAGCCTTGGTTGGCAACCAGTCTACCACAGAAAGCAATGGCAACCTACTGCGGGATAATCTTCTGCCCAGTCAGTCATGTCACTTTCGAGACATGATTGGCCAAGCGTGTTTCACATATGGCACTTAACTGACTGACTAAATATGATAGCGGGAAACAATTAAAACTTCTACTGGGCATAAAGTGGGGGATCAGTTTTCTATTGCTATGAAGTAATAAACTGATCACCCACTAATTATACTTAATATAATAATGTAATATAATCTATCTCTTCTGCCTCCAGCTATGAGTTAAATGGCAGGACAGATTGGGTTCTATAGCATTGGCTACTGCAGAAAGCAATGGCAACCTACAGCGGGATAATCTTCTGCCCAGTCAGTCATGTTTCTTTCGAGACATGATCGCCCAAGGGTGTATCACGTATGGCACTTAACTGACTGATTGACTGAATAGTGAGGCCACTGCCTCAGAAACCACAGCATGACAGGCAGTACATAACTTACAGAACAAAATATATAAGTGAATTAATTTTCAAGATACCAAATCTCTGGCAATAGCAAAAAGAGTCTCACCAACTGCCCACTATGTGATTTTTTTCTGTTGCTTTCATTGTCATGAGACAGTTGACAAAGACTCTAATCTAGAAAAGTTGCAGAGAGGCATGTATATGGACATGGCAACCTGTTCTGCTACTAATGGATAAAACTCAGACGTGACTATCTTTGATTGACAAGTTTACATAGAGCTCATGGCCTCTTTTGCATCTGTACTGACATAGGTTCATCACAATCTCTTTAAGTATTTTTCACCTCAAAACTCAAATAGTTTTAACAAAGAGCGCTTTATGTCAAATAGATTAATAGAAACTGACATTTATATAGATAAATAGATTCATGGGTAGATATTTTGCTAGAAACAAAGAAGGAAGTAGTGGATTGCTATGTGATGTCTGTTTTTTAGTATGGCAGTGAATGCTGAACAATATCAAAGATAAAGGAAAAAATTGAAGCAATTGAAATGTGGTTCTACAGAAGGATGCTGCAGATATCATGGTTCAAGCATGGGAACAATTATGAGGTTTTGGAAAAGATGGAAATGAAAAGAAATACTGAGTATCAGAAGAGAGCTTAAGTTAGTGGGACATGTGATGAGGAAGGAAGATTTAGAGAAACTGTTACTCACAGGTCAGATAGAGAGAAAGAGAAATGTGAAAACAGCATATAATGTATTTGAAGGGCATGAGCAGGTGGATGGCAGAGTGGGGTTTGGGTGGAGTAAGAGAAGAAAGCATGCCAAGAGCTACCTGGGATAGGGAAACGTGGAAGACCATGAAGGCCTATGTCCTGAAGGGACATGGCACATAGAAGAAGAAACATTTTGCTTTCCAATTCATGTTTAAAAATTCAATCCTAGAAAGAGTCAGTTTATAATATGCACCTGATTATTGAATAGTGTGGGAAACTCCGAGATGTACTATAGACATGGGATAATATATATATATATATATATATATATATATATATATATCGAAGTATAGGGTAGGTGAATGGAATAAAATTCTGTATCCAGAGAAACACTATTCTTAAAAAGTGATCAATACAAAGTAGAACTAATAATATTTATTCAGAAATTTTAACATGAATATATTATAATATATATCACTACAAAAGTAGCTATTTTGTTTCAACACTAGTTGCGTCCCATCAAGTGATGAGGTTTATTTCAAGCTGTAAGGTTTTAAAAAGTTAAAAACAAGCCAAACCTCCTTAATCAGGGAGGCATTGTTACATAGACAGTGTGAACCAATCAGAATAAAGTAACTTCTAATTTGAAGAATATGTGAGCAGACTCAAAAAACAATTTTTGGGGGCATGAATACTAACATTTGATTAAACTGAGATCAGCATTATTAATCAACTATTAGACTCACTTTATTTTTATTGCAAAGTTTAGTTTAACAAAAAATTATTAGATTTAGAAAGCTAATCATATATTAAACAAGAAAAAGATATGAACGCACACATATAAACCTACAAACATCCACACATGGACAAATAGATGGGTATATACAAATACATTGGCAAACAGACACATATACAGATTGATATACGCCCACATATATACATACACAAATTTCAAAATTTTGCTTTTATCAACATCTCAATTTGTCTGTTGCATTTTAAAGTGAAATGCATTGGAAAATAGACAGTGGTTGCTTCAATTATTGAAAAGCAAATTAGTAAGATGACAATATAGCCTTGAATGAATGAGGTCATGGCAAACACAATCAGCTTTCAGTGCATAAACACATAAAAGTATTTAGATATATACTCACACAAATACACAAGCTAAAAACAAAAACCTACACAATTAAAAACTCCACAGATCGTCATATACAAAATAAAAAAATATAGCCATATACATGAAAATACTTATACAAACTTCTGGCATGAACATAGGCAAATAAGCGCAGGGATATTCACACAGAAGCATAGGCGCTTATTTAAACGTGCATAGACAAGAACATATATATATACACGCACACACATATATATATATATACATACATACATACACACACATACACAAACAAACATAAATATATAGAGAGACATGCATACATGACATCTGAACATATGTACATTCAAATATGGGTATATACACATACATATAAAAGCACACATACACATATATATAACATATACTCCTGATCAAAAATATAAGACCACTTAAAAATTTTTAAAAGAATTTTTTTTTACAGATAGATTTTAAACTCCTACCACTTAAGGTTACCAATACTACAATCTAAAAGGTTATGGAAACAAAAAGCTACATTCCAAACATTTTATTTAGAAATTTACATTTTTATAAAATGAGGCGATTTACACATGATCAAAATTATAAGACCAGGGGTATAAATTGTTAGATCTATGATAATTCCAATGTTTTTAGTTCAGTTAGAGATTAGCAATCACTGCGTAAAGGTGTTACCATGCCTGAAGCATGCAAACTTACCAAAATTGAGTGTTCTTGAATTCTAGAATTCTATAAGCAAGGTTTGACACAGCGGGTGATTGCAGCTAAGGTAAACCACAGTAAAACTGTGATTTGCAACTTTCTAAAGAACAGTGAGAATTATGGAAAAGCAAAATCCTCTGGTAGGCCCTAAAAAATTTCTCCTGCATTGCGTAGAAGAATAAGATGGGTTGTTATGAAAGAGGGGGGACTTTCTTCTAGTTAAATTAAGGCAGTCACAGATGCTGATTGCAGTCCCGTAACCATCAGACAACACTTACGACAAAAAGGCATGGTAAATAAAAAGCATAAACAATTCCTCAGCTGCTTCCAACTCACAAGGTGGACCGCTTAAAGTTTGGTTGTGAATACCAAACATGGGACGTTGAGAAGTGGAAGAAAGTCCGGTTTTCTGATGAGAAAAAATTCAATCTAGATGGTCCTGATGGCTTCCAATGATATTGGCATAACAAAAACATGCCTCCTGAAATTTTCTTCACATGTCATAGTGGTGGAGGGTCCCTAATGGTATGGGGCGCCTTTTCTTACAGAGGGACGATGGTTCTCCAGGTGGTGCAGGGTTGTCAAACAGTGGCTGGTTATGTTAGCATGCTACAAAAAGCATCATTGATGATGGAGGGCCATCGTTTGTGTGTGAATGGATGGTTATTCCAACAGAATAATGCTGCAAGACGGACCTTGACCTTTCTACAAGAAAATGGGGTCTATCCCTTGGGACATCCTGCATGCTCACCAGACTTGAACCCAATTGAAAATGTTTGGGGATGGATGACAAGAGATGTTTATCAAAATGGCAAACAATATTCAACAAAAAATGAACTTCGTGAAGCCATCTTCAGAAGCTGGAGCAACATCCCCTACACCTTAATGGAAATGCTTATTTCTAGCATGCCCGACAGAATTTTTGAAGTCATCAAAAGCAGTGGAGGTAGAACTCATGATTAAATTTGGTTGTTGAATGTTTTCATACACTTTTTGTACAATTTCATAGAATTTTTGTCTCTGGTCTTATAATTTTGATCATGTGTAAATCACCTCATTTTATAAAAATGTAAATTTCTAAATAAAATGTTTGGAATATAGCTTTTTGTTTCCATAATCTTTTAGATTATAGTGTTGGTAACCTTAAGTGGGAGGAGTTTAAAATCTATCTGTAAAAAAAATATTTCTTTTTAAAGATTTTTAAGTGGTCTTAAAGTTTTGATCAGGAATGTATACACACTCATACAAATTCTGCATACATACACATACACATCAGCAAGTAAAGAAAAATACCAATATGTCTACTAGTACAACAAAATAGATGTACACCTATATATATATATATATATACCATCTGTCCATTACCCAACACACTTCCCAGAGCACCAACCATCAAACCAAAACCTAATAACCATGATTCTCAAGGCCCAAGTCACACTGTTTCCAAACCTTATACTAGTTCCTAGACCCCACAACAATCAACGTCGGGCAAAACACCCCACAACCATACAACCATCAACTAATGCCGGGTCAAACACCCGACAAATATCAGTATGATAACACATGGTGAATGAGACATCCAGCAAAGATCAACTAGAACATCAAACTCAAACAAAACCATCCACCAAAAATGGCAGTTAAAAAGATTTTCCTTAATTTCTCAATATTACAACCCGGATTTTAGTATAAATACTGAACTATGTTCACAATGAACAGTGAGCTCATTTCTCTGGTTTAACAGTTTAACCTTTTCCCTAAATTTGATAATTTCTAATTTTCCTCATTTAATTGTTTTTTGAGTTTGCTCACATATTCTTCAAATTAGAAGTTACTTTATTCTGATTGGTTCACACTGTCTATGCAACAATGCCTCCCTGATTAAGGAGGTTTGGCTTGTCTTTAACTTTTTAAAACCTTATAACTTGAAATAAACCTCATAGGACACAAGTAGTGTTGAAACAAAATAGCTACTTTTGTAGTGATATTATAATATATTCATGTTATAATTTCTGAATACACAGCACAACTCGTAGTTTCATGTACCATTCATATATATGTATATATATATATATATATATATATATATATATATATATATACTTTTCTGGACTGAATTTTCACCCCACTGCTATAATTACAAATGTACAAATAAAGTAGTGATAATTCAAATTTTCATGGAAACTTCATATGCATTTTTTCTCAAATGATGAAATTTTAGATTTAATGGCTTTAAAAGAATAATGTGCAGTGATGCACACAAAACCATTTTTATTTTAAAGTAAAAAAAATAATACAAAAACATCAAAAACTTTTAACATATAAGAAAATTATTTGCCATTTTCCATCAATAATTCATTGTATAACATTTTTTCTTGAGTACTGATTTAATTATTTTTTATATTTCCTTACACACTCATTCTTCCTTGGCAATAACTTCTAGTTCCTCCAAATTCAAAGAACTTCTTTGTCTTACATTTTTCTACAAATATGCTGTAAAATTTTCAATGGCTTTTAGGTCAGGATCTTGTGTAGGTTGTTCCAATACATTAATTATGTGAAAATCTAAGTGTTTTATAAAAAATTGTTGTGTGTATTTCAGGTCATTATCATGTTGAAAATTCCAGTGACGTCCTAAAAATCAGCTTTCCTGCACTTTGTTTTATATTATTGCTAAGAATAGCTTCAAACTGTTTTTTTATCCATGATACTCTGTATTCTCACTAGCTATCCTAGTCCAGAAGCAACAAAACATCCCTAGACAATGCTACCACCATCATGCTTATTTTTAGGGGATGGCAGTGGAGTATTTTTTGGTTTGTGAGCTTCCTTTACTTTTCTCCATATATAAAAAGAGTTCTACTTTGGTTTCATTTGACCATAAAACTGTGTTCCAGTATTTACTTCAATGTTCTAGATGGCTTCTAGCATAGGCTGATGTTAATTTTTAAATGTTTAGCCTTTAATAAGGGAGTTTTCCTTGTGCAACAAGCTTTTGGTAGCTGTCTTTATTGATACATCTAACCCTGATGTCTTGACATCATTGACACTGTCTTAAGACATTAAGTGAAGAGTCTTCAAGACATGTCTAAATGTTTTCCTTTTTAATCTCTCAGAAATTAACCATTTTTTGCCAGTCCCTAAATTATTCTTTAACTTAACGTGTCTCATTGAATTTTTAAATAATCCTACAAATTGTTGATATAATTATTTAAATTCTTGAACAGTGTTGCACATCAATCATCTTGTTTGTATTTTTTTAATTAGTATCATGCCAAGCAAGGCAGTAGTGCCACTAAAATGCGAAGAATTACAGGGTGTAAAAGAATTAGGAACAGAAACATGAATTTTGACCAGAAAGAGAAAAAAGTAATCAGAAGAACAATAGATTGTAATTGATATTGTATTTAAACTTTTGCACATTAAAGTTGGCTGGAAATCATAGAGCTACTAAGGAATTCCATGAGTGAGAAACTGTTAGCATAGAACTTATGACTACATCTAGTCCTGACTACCTTGAGTCACTCTTGAGCCTTGTACTAGTATACACATTTTAAAAAAAAGTATACACGAAAACAAAATAATTTTTACAATACAATTCACTCATTTCATTAATCATTCATCATAGCAAGTTTGATCATAATTTCAATAAGATTGATCAAAATTTAAACTTAAAGAATGGAGTTTTAATCAAAAAGAGAAACTCATTTAATTCATCCTGGCAAAAATCATCCTTGTTTGAACTTTGCAGATTGGGATTTCAGAGTAACAAATAAAGAACTGTACTAAAAAGAAAGCGTATCACTTGAGGTTTATCAACATCAACAAAAACTAAAATGAATATTACAAGTAATTTGAACACAAATTAATGATACAATCAAGATTCTGACATGCAATAATGGCTACTGGACTTGAGAAACATCTTTTCCTAAAAAAAGAAAAATATTTTATGAATTTCAACTGTTAGCAGTACTGACTGCTCAGTGAATAAATGCTAAATATTTCTTTATAAGGAACCAGCTAATATAACTTTACATATATATCTGTAATGTGATTAATCCTGACTTATCAGCTGAGATATAGTTATTTTCTTACTGACTCAATGTGGCTTCCCTGTATTTTTCTACAAATACTTTCATGGCTTCTGCTCCAATGAACTTAGTTTACTGTTACCCACTATATATGAATTTACATGAGCCACAAGATTAGCAACTTGGTCCCACCCTTTCACTGTGAAACCAATAAAATGTAAATGCAAATTCTACTCCAGCAGCTTGTTTTCTCGCACTCCCCTCCTGTAGAATTCCCTTCTGTTTACTTGCTTCCCTGACAGCTACAATCTCCAAGAATTTAAATGTAAAGTAAATAGTCATCTCCTATCCCTCTAACTTGCATCCTCTCTCTCATGCTCCTTTCTCCATCCACTCTATTCTCATCCTTGTCTTACCCACTTCTTGACATTCTCTATAACCTGTCACTCTTTTTCATATCTTTCCTCCTAAGTAACCCCCTGCATAACAGTGGCAGTAAGCTGCCTTCCTTGGAGCAATATGATTATAAAAAAAAAGTCAGCTCAACTGTAAACTGATCAGATATGAATACCAGTTTTGTATTGAGATTAAATTTATAAAGTCTAGGTACCAAAGAAAAAGAGTTCATCCAAATAATTGCATGGATGAATGGTAGCTTTATAAATATGTAAGATAGACAAAAATTATCTTGCATGACACAGTGGAGTGACTTTCTTAATAGCTGAATTCAATATCGTCTTTCCACTTCATATCAGCTGAGAATGTTATCTTGAGAAGAGTTAATGAGTCACTTTCTTGGAGGTTAGCATCAGCCATGTTGATGGAAGTCAGATAGGGATCTCTCAGATGATTAATGGAGAGAAGTTTAGTTTTGGAGGCATTAAAATGACAATCATCTTTTGCCCTAGTTAATGATGGTCCTGAGTTCATTTTAGACATTAACTGCCATTTTGACCTTGTGGGACAGATCATCCTTACTATTGAGGCAGGTATTTTTGATGTAGATGACAAGTTGAGAGCTGATGTTATCAAGAAGGTCATTAATGAATATTTAAAGCAACATAGGACCAAGAATGGAGCCCTATGGGACACCTACAGTAGTACAAAAGAATCTAGATGAGTCATCATTCAGGATAACATTCATTTCACCATTTTATTAGAAATACTGTATCAGCTCAAAAATGTATGCAGAGACCTTTCAGCTTTCAGCTTGTAAAGAAGACCTGCATGCCAGACCCTGTCAAAAGCTTTCAAGATGTCCAGTACCACAGCTTGAGCTTCAATGTTTTTATGTAGGGTATGATAGACACTTTCTGCAGTTATTGTCAGTACATCAGCAGGTGACCTTGAGAAACAAAAGCCATATAGCTTGTCTAAAAAAAAAATTTGTGTTAAGAAATGATGAACCAGTTCAACATCAATTAGGGTCTCTAGGAGTTTGCCAAAAAGAGGTCTTTGACTAATAGGCTGATGGCTGGAATAGTCAGATGGTTCACCAGAGTTCTTCAAAAGTAGAACAACATATGATAACTTCCAGGAGGCAGGAAAAAAGAGGCATTTATTATACAGCTTAGAGCTTCAGGTTCATACTTCTTAATGACTATTAGAAGGATACAACCAGGTCCACATGTTTTGTGGGGATCTAGGTTAGAGATGATACCAGAAATCATGGAAGGGTTTAGATGCTTATCACACAACAGAGACTCTGTTCTAAGTGGGAAGTTTGGCAGGGATAATCCTGATGAGTTAAGAGTAGTGTTTGAGGAGAATTTATGGGAAAAGTATTCAGCTTCATCAGCAGAGGATGTTAACACCTCAAATAGCTTGAAGAGGGAGGGGAATAGAGATGGTGCACTTATTTAATACCCTATGACAGAGCTGCCATGAATCGCAAAAACCAAAGTTGTTAAAGTCTCATTCTCTCAGCAAATAGTCCTTTGAGGAATCACTCACTTTTATTATAAACAGCAAGGAATAGGCACCTGTTATGATGAGAGCTCTCATAATGGTATAACCAAAAATAGTGAACCTTGTGCGCTATAGCAGCTGAGCATGCTGGAGTGAACCAGGGAAAGGAGTGAGATTTCACCTGGTATTTCTGCAAAGAGATGAAAGCATTCATGCTGGATTTGACACAAGAAGAAATCTCAGTAGTGTACTTTTCAATTGGCAGGTTGAAGATGTCAGTTTATAGGGCATCATGAAAGAAATCACTGTGTCAGTCCCAATTAGAAAAACAGAAAACAGTATTTTTTTTTTTTTATAAGCGTTTCACCCCGAGCAAGGCATGTCACTGCCACTACTGCACAGGGCGCTACATAGAGTGGAGAAAGGATGATTAAATATAGGAAATGTCAGAGGATGGGTGATAGGCAGGTAGGGATACCAAGAATAGTTAAATATAGGAAATGTCAGAGGGTGGGTGATAGGCAGGTAGGGATACCAAGAATGGTTAAATATAGGAAATGTCAGAGGGTGGGTGATAGGCAGGTAAGGATACCAAGAATGAGGGTTGGGTAGATGAGAGTGTTCTGAGAATAATTGGGAGTTAGAGTGATAGGAGGTGTCTATTGACCCTACATTTAAACACCTGGAGATTGTAGCTGTCAGGAAAGCAGACTTGTGGAAGGGAGTTCCACAGGCGGGAAGCGTGAGAAAAGAAGCTGTTGGAGTAGAATTTACGGTTACATGTTATCTATTTAACTGTAAAAGGGTGGGACCTAGTTGCTAATCTAGTATCTCGTGTAAATTCGTGCTTAGGCAGCACCAGTGCTCTAAGTTCATCGGAGCAGAAGCCATGAAAGTACTTGTAGAAGAGGCACAGGGAAGCCACATCATGCCATTGAGAGAGTGGTTGCAGCCCGTCTGCCAAGTCAGTATCAACCACGTTACAGATCCTCCTTTGTATTTTGTCAAGAAGCCCAAGGAGAGCAGCAGGGGCACCCAACCAGATCAAGTTGTGCGATTATCTTGGCGACCAGCAAGGGTGTAATGTGGACGTTATTTAGTTGAGCCTTAGTTCTGGGTGGGAAGTCGGATGTAGGTATTCCTAATGAGTCCAGTGTCGAATTGGTGGAGAATCTATGGGCAATGCATTCAGCCTTGTCCACTGTGGAGGTGAGAACTTCAAATTCATTGATTAGTGGGACTATTGAAGTCTTGCTCTTGTTGAGCACGCTTTTGCAGAGTCGCCAGTAATCTTTGGAGCCAAACTTAGAGGATGCTATGCATTGCCTCATTCTGGGAGCAAACGTCCTCTTAGCTTCGTTCAGTACTTCTTTCTATAATTAAAAATTATAGAAAGAAGATTCCTGTTTAATAGATTACTGAAATAAATTATCAATAGCTACCACTTAATGGTCAGAGATATCAACGAGGCACTATTCTGAAGCTTGGCAAGAGCGAGGAGAAGAGGTAGAAATAAATCAAGTAGAGGAGCCTGTTGCTCAGTTTTGCTAGGGAAACGATATTGAAAATCCACCATTTGAGTAAGGGATTGGCCAATGGAAAAAGTTAATGTCTGAATTCCATCAACTTTAGTAACTTTTGAGTGTTTCAGTTTTGTGAATGTTAGAGTCACTAAAGACAAATATGGTTGCAAATTTATGGAGAGAAAATATCTTTTCTACACTACTAGCTATTATGTTTAATATACTGAAGTCTTGAAAAGAGGGAGAGTGATAAAGTAAAAAGAGATAGCTCACAATTATTAACAAAAGATGGATGCATGTGAAGGAGTAGTTACGTGACTTGAGAGACGATTCTCTGGTTATCAAAAGAATAATCCAGATGCAGAGGCCATGCAAGTGAATCCTGGAATATTTTGGCAAAAAAGATAGCATGAAACTAAGAATTCATTGGTAGCAATGGAAGAATTAAAGTTACTTTCAGATGGCGCAAAGAAAAGCAGTCCAAAAAGAAAGATTCTATGCTGCAGAATTTGGAATGAATATTTCTTTTTTGCTGGGGGCTTACAGCCTATCACGTTGAATACACTGGTTCTCACTCGATCACCAAAGTTAAGCAATGTTGAGCCTGGTCAATACTTAGAGGGGGTGACTGCTTGGGAATACCAGGTGCTGTAAGCATATAGTGACGGATGTGCGTTGTAGTGCAGTGGATATCGCTCGGAAAGTAAAATTGGTGAACCGAATTCGAATTCCAGTTGAATACCCTGCATTCACTTAAGCACTGGTACCCTTGGGAAAGGTATTAATCCGTCCCTTCCCCCCAGTTATGGGTTAAATAACAGGGTAGGACTTAGGGACCCTGCCCTTAAAAACAAATCCCAATGAATTTTGATACTCAAAAAGAAAAAATGTATTACTAGAAACAAAAACTTATATAAACAACAATAAATTGTTGAAAGAAAAAGGTATTACCAGCAATAAATAAATAAAAAATTTAGTTGGCAATGAATGACCTGCTGAGGTTAATATGCCATAAAAACCAAACAACCAACCAAAATGTTTTTTACTGTGCTTTCTATGAGATTCAATTTGAGAAGAGGGTGAAAAGATCACCCTAGTGGTCAATATCTGTCATCCATGGTAATACAAACCAGCCAGAGCATGGCTGAGAACAGAGTATAGTATAGCCTGAGGATTGTCCACCAGAAATACATGTTGGGACTCTTATTTATATGCAACTGGCACTGCAAATACCTTAGTATTATACAACTGTTAATTCAGTGGATATCGGCTTGGAACGAGAAACCAGGGAGCTGAGTTCGAATTTCAGTTGAATCCATTGTATTCACTTATGCACAAATACCCTTGGGAAAGGTATTAATCCGTCTCTTCCTCCCAGTTATGAGTTAAATAGCAGGACAGATTGGGTTCTATAGCGTTGGTCGGCAACCAGTCTACCGCAGAAAGCAATGGCAACCTACTGTAGGATAATCTTCTGCCCAGTCGGTCATGTCTCTTTCGAGACATGATCACCCAAGCATGTATCACGTAAGGCACTTAACTGACTGATTGAATCAGAGCAGCTTCTCTAATTGCTAGCAAAGAAGATGCCTCCTAATGAACTGTTAGAAACAGCAGTCAGCAAACTGTCAAGATAGTAACTTGACAATGAAAAGCAATAGCCACTGGCTAGTTGAATCACCAAAAAAATTAAGAGAGTTAAATCATTGTGGCCCTGGTAGAAGTAAAAAGAGAATCAGTGAACCATATCCTGAAGGAAAACAAAGGATGAACTTCTACTTCTGTTCAATAGACATGGAAGAAGTTCAAGTTGGACAATAGGTGAGCCTCTAAACTTCTATTCAGTTAAAGGCCATACATGATACAGGTTTGGGCAATCATGTCTCAAAAGAGACATGACTGACTGTGCAGAAGATTCTCCCACAGCAGGTTGTCATTACTTTCTGTGGTAGACCAGTTGTTAACCAAGGCTATAAAACCCAATCTGTCCTGCTATTTAACCCATAACTGTAGGGAGAAGTGATGGATTAATATCTTTCCCAAATTCAATTGGGATTCAAACTTGGCTCATTCCAACCCGATATTTACTGCACTACAATGCACATCCAATTACACTGTTAAAAAAAGAAAATTTAATTAATTTTAACTTTGTAAGTCCCAATATTCAATTTCTTGGAAAAGTGTCAACTATTTTCATTTAGAGCTCCCTATCAAAATTATCCATCTTTGCTTTGGTTACAGAATGAATGAGTTTATCTTGATATGTGGCACTCACATATTATCACCTGCATTACATTTTAGAATGTTATAAATTCAGGTAGATAGTATTTCATTTCCAAAAGTTGTTTAGATTAAATGTCAAATTAAGAAAAATACACCATCTAATTGCAACTGAACAATATTATTTCATAATTTCCATAAGGGGTGGTGGTGAATAATTTTGGACTCTATAATCTATAACATGAATATAATACATTGAAACTTCTACAAATTTGACAAATGACTGAAAACTAAATATGGAATCAACTACACCCTTGTAAACATTAATTGAAACAAAATGAACAATGTTTTCCTAGGATCTTTCACACTTGTATACATTGTCTCATGGAATTGTTTTTTTCTCTTCCAACCACATTTTGTTTCTTCACCTTGGTGACACGACTGACAGTTAAAAGACTGACACTGTATCTGTGATTTCTCTGTAAAGCTTGCCAGTGTGTTCTTGCAGTGTTAAATTTTCCTATGATTTCCTGAAGTAACGTCCATCGCAGACAATGGCCATAGGACAACTAATCAACAGCTATGACAATAGTGCTGGGTATCATAAAATGCAATCATGGAGGATCCAATATTTTTCAAAGCTAAACAAATTTCATTATACACCCTGAAAATAGATTCATATTACTGCACACAACTGCAAAGGATCTAATCTGAGTAAAAAATATAAATCTATTACACCCTGTTACAACAGTGGGTCTAAAACTGACTGATGGTGAAAGAAAGGAAATTAATCAATTGTTTCAATTAATTTGCACAAGGGTGTACTTAAGGTAAATTTAGTAAGTACTTGCAAATATTCTCATTTTCTTCAAAAATATGCAAATATTCAACTGGGATGAATAATTCTGTATACAAACTGTATGTAAAATGATAAAAGAAGTATTTTATTTACTAATAATTATATATGTGCGTATATGTGCGTTGTGGTGCAGTAGATATGAGCTATGAATGAGGAATTGAGTTTGAATTCCATTTGGATTCCTTGCATTCACTTACGTGCAAATACTCTGAGGAAAGGTATTAATTCATTTCTTCCCTACAGTTATTGGTTAAATAACAGGACAGACTGGGTTCTATAGCCTTGACTGGCAACCAGTCTACTGCAGAAATTAATGCTAACCTACTGCGGGATAATCTTCTGCCCAGTCAGTCATGTCTTTTATGTGACATGATTGCCCAAACATGTATCAGGTATGGCAGTTAACTGACTAACTGATATATATATTTGTCTCAGGCAGACTTCATCAGGCACATGAAATGTCACACAGTGAGACTCAGCTGCAACTACTAAGCTTTTCAAGAAAGGAACAATCTTTATGTTATGTCATGTTCCAGTTAATCTAGACTGACCAGACACCTGAAAATCCATAGCCAGTGAACTCAGGAGTTGTAAACTTTATATTTGCTGTCTGAAAATCACTTATCAATATAAAGAAAATATAAAAACTGTCCATGTTAAGTATCACTTTTCATAATCTATACAAACAGAATGCATATATTTATATTATAAATATGTGTATGGTAGCACGAGAGAATAATATTGCCCAAACCTGTATCATGTATGGCCTTTAAACAGAATGCATATATTTATATTATAAATATGTGTATGGTAGCACGAGAGAACAATATAGCCCAAAACTGTATCATGTATGGCCTTTAAACAGAATGCATACATTTATATTATAAATATGTGTAGATAGCATGAGAGAACAATATTATCCAAAACTGTATCATGTATGGCCTTTAAACAGAATGCATATATTTATATTTTAAATATGTGTAGATAGCATGAGAGAACAATATTATCCAAAACTGTATCATGTATGGCCTTTAAACAGAATGCATACATTTATATTATAAATATGTGTAGATAGCATAAGAGAACAATATTACCCAAAACTGTATCATGTATGGCCTTTAAACAGAATGCATATATTTATATTATAAATATGTGTATGGTAGCACGAGAGAACAATATTGCCCAAAACTGTATCATGTATGGCCTTTAAACAGAATGCATATATTTATATTATAAATATGTGTATGGTAGCACGAGAGAATAATATTGCCCAAACCTGTATCATGTATGGCCTTTAAACAGAATGCATATATTTATATTATAAATATGTGTAGATAGCATGAGAGAACAATATTATCCAAAACTGTATCATGTATGGCCTTTAAACAGAATGCATATATTTATATGATAAATATGTGTATGGTAGCACGAGAGAACAATATTGCCCAAAACTGTATCATGTATGGCCTTTAAACAGAATGCATACATTTATATTATAAATATGTGTAGATAGCATAAGAGAACAATATTACCCAAAACTGTATCATGTATGGCCTTTAAACAGAATGCATATATTTATATTATAAATATGTGTATGGTAGCACGAGAGAACAATATTGCCCAAAACTGTATCATGTATGGCCTTTAAACAGAATGCATATATTTATATTATAAATATGTGTATGGTAGCACGAGAGAATAATATTGCCCAAACCTGTATCATGTATGGCCTTTAAACAGAATGCATATATTTATATTATAAATAAGTGTATGGTAGCACGAGAGAACAATATTATCCAAAACTGTATCATGTATGGCCTTTAAACAGAATGCATATATTTATATGATAAATATGTGTATGGTAGCACGAGAGAACAATATTATCCAAAACTGTATCATGTATGGCCTTTAAACAGAATGCATACATTTATATTATAAATATGTGTAGATAGCATAAGAGAACAATATTATCCAAAACTGTATCATGTATGGCCTTTAAACAGAATGCATATATTTATATTATAAATATGTGTATGGTAGCACGAGAGAACAATATTGCCCAAAACTGTATCATGTATGGCCTTTAAACAGAATGCATATATTTATATGATAAATATGTGTATGGTAGCATGAGAGAACAAACAAGACAATAACTACTGCTGGTGAGGCAAAATGCAAAAAAAGACAAGAATTTTTTTAATATACAATTCTTTGTATTGCCCAAAAAGAGGATGTGCATGGATGATTTCTTTGTACCCAATGTAAGTAACTTGAAGGAAGGGCAGGGCCTGAAGTTGATGCATGTGTTGGGTCAGTTGACCAAGGTGACTGGGGGTGAAGTTGACAGTTTGCCTGTTAACTTAGATTCTGTTTTAGTCATTATGAGGGGTGTTCTTAAATGCAAATGTAGTGGATCATGACTTTGCATATTTTTAGTTTTCTATTTTTTTTTTCTATTGTATTTTATATCTTTTGAAGAGATTTATTTTATGAGCTGGATGTGATGCTCAGAGCAGAGAATGACTTTTTATTATATTTTTGGTTTTGCTTTCTTAGCATTCATATCCAGCCAACATGTAGAGGGAATCAGAAAGAGATCTAATTTGAAGCAGATTATAACATTTAATAGCTTGCATTACCCCAATTCTCAAATAATGATCCAGTAAGAGATTGTAATAAACAGACTTTGGGGAAAGAAAATAATAATGTCATTTGCATAAATCATATTATTATGGAGTCAGTCTAGGTAGAAGGGATAATTTGAGGTAAAATTATAGCCTAGAGTCATGAGTCTTGGGAATAAAATTAGTGGATGGACATCTTTAACTTAGTCTATATGATGAATAGTGATATTTTTAGTTATTTTTATTATTTCCTCTTATTTGTCATCAAATAAGTCAAAGTTAAGTAATAAATAATACAATTAACCCTGCTGTCTAATGGGTAAATGAATAGACTTTTTCTCAGATAATTTTAAATTAGAATGGGTTCATTTCTTAGATTTCACAACAACCCAAACCTTTATTAAGTTATTTAATAACAAAGTCTTTTTATTTTATTATTTTATTTTTTTATCATTATTATTATTATCATCACATTTGAGGTTGGGTTGTTTGGTTTTTGGTTTGGTAAATATTGGTAATTTATATTTGAGTTTATTTACTTGGTATGGAGATAATTAAATATATGTAATTAGTATTTGAGTGAATAAGAATTGACCTGGTTTGGTGATAGGAAAATATTGATAATTGATAATTTATATTTGGGTCTATAAACATTTATTTGCTTCTTATTTGAGCGTATTTGTAGTTACAAGGTTTCGGAATAGGTATTATGTTGTATCCTTGAGAAAGGTACAATAACTAATTGTGCACCCAAGTCGTAAACTACCAAATGTGGATGTTGTAGAGCAAACCGGATTATTCTGTAGGAGAATGTCACTGAGAGATTAGTCTGCTGCAATATACACTACCATATATACTCCTCACTAATCAGTAGCTATGACTCTCATATAACAGATGGACTCATTCATCCTACTGTGCCAGAAAAGTAACAGGATATTCCACTACAAT
The DNA here is from genome assembly GCA_037127315.1 of Ascarosepion bandense. Taxonomy (NCBI): domain Eukaryota; kingdom Metazoa; phylum Mollusca; class Cephalopoda; order Sepiida; family Sepiidae; genus Ascarosepion; species Ascarosepion bandense. The sequence goes on along the minus strand of JBBBDQ010001230.1, from coordinate 398,211 downwards.
ATATTAGGATCTTGAATAAGTTCTCACTGTTTTCCAACAGGTGGTGTTCCCAGAACTGTGTGTATTAAGTTTCAGATGGTAGCACATCTATAAGGAAGTACTACAAGCAAGCTTGAAATTCAGTGTATGTCATTTTGCCAAACTGTAAACAACATTGTTTTTCACAATGTTAAATATGTTGGATTTTATGCAAAAGATAGAGTATTTGTGGATAATTTTACTGCACTATTTTATTGAGGGGAATTTTATTGCACTACTTTATTAACAAAAATCTGCACAGAATTCTTGATGAGACTTATGGTGACCACATTCTCCTGGAAACAACATGCAAAGATTGATTAAGACACTTTAAAAGTAATAATTTTAATGTTGAAGATAAAGAATGCTTTGGCACACCAAAAACAATTTAAGATGCAGAACTGGAGTCATTACTTGATGAAGACTCATGTCAGATGCATGCTTGGAAATGCTTAAATGGGAAGTCCTACCCCATGTGCCATATTCATCAGACATTGCCCCATCCAATTATCACTTGTTCTAATCATTGGTACATGTTCTGTCTGAAAAGCACTTTCATTCTCATGACAATGCCAAAATAGGGGTCAACTCATGTTTAACCACAAAAGATGTGTCATTTTTCCAACATGGAATTCAAGGCAAAAAGTAGTGGCTACCAATGGACAATTTTTTTAGTGACATGTTTCTTACTAATTTTGGTAAATAAAACATTACTTTTCATGAAAAATCAGCGAGAACTTAAAGGTTCTAATAAATACAGGTTGTCCTTGTTTGAGTTTGCAAATTATTTTGGGATGCATAAGTATTGGTAATTTATATTTGAGTCTGTAAGTATTTATTTACAGATTGTTCCTTTTGGTTAACTGGGGTCCTATCCTCTGTTGGGTATTTTTCAAGACATGAACGATAATGGCTATCCACAAATTCCTGGCCTTTGTGAATCTTAGTATGTTTTGTCTTTTTGGCATCTTCCCTAAACTCTGTTCTACAAACCATGTGCACAAGCTGATTACTGCTTTCTTCTGTCCATTTTAAATTCAATTTGTCCTGTATGTGTCAAATGCTCCAAGTCCACTTTCCTCAATACATGCCTCAGAAATTTCCCCTCTTACTTTCTGATTTAAAGTATTAGTGTTCTTTTTTATTCTATTTTCCTAACTCTCTCTTCTAGTTTAAGTAGAAGTTTCTGTAATTTTTTTTCTGTTTCAGTTATCAACACTATGTCATCATATATCTTATGCAGTTAGCATTTTGGTTACCACTGTGGTAGCATATCTAATTCTCTTGAGGACAATTTTGAAGAAAATATTTTTCTTGCTAAAAATTAGTTGATTAAAAAAGAACTGGGCTGATTTTTTTTCACTATTCTGAAGATGATTTCAACCAACATCAAATTTTAAACATATTCTTTGCTGTCAAGTTAGAGACTGATTGGACAGTAAAAAAATATCTCTAGGATCCTTTTCCCCAAAGATGATGATGATAATTTAATAGAACAGTGATTAAGATTCAGAATGAATGCTGAGACTAATTAGAAAACCAATCCTAACTATTCTGGTTACAAAAGCATTAAAAATCTGGAACAAAAAAATTCTCCTATGTCTCTCTGGAGATTATTTCAGAATTGGCCAAATGATGTATTACATAATTTAAGATTGCACAATCCTCAGGCAATCTGTTTCTGGTTCTTGTTTCATTCATCAGTTTTTCTTTAAAATTTAAAAATCCAAGTCAATAAAATTACAATACAAACGTTGTTCAGCAGTTGCCTTTACTTGAGTGAAAACTGTTTGTCTCATTACTTTTTGCAAAGTGAAACAAAACAGGTTTTCATTGTTCTCCACAGATGAAAAAATAAAATAAAGTGATCTTGATTAAAGTTATTTTAATCCTGATATGGGAAAAATATATTTCAAAAATAAATATTTTTTTCTCTTCAAAATTTTGTCTGAGGAGAATTTTTAAAATAAGTCTAACATTAAATAAGCAGGCATTCATGCATATTTTAACCACACATATTTATCTGCACTGAATTCTTTTTTTTTTCTGGGCTATGTTCCCTCAGGTCTTGGACAATCATGATTCTACTTGTCTTCCTCTTTTAATAATACTTGCCCCATTATATCCTGCTCACACGGTGAGCTAGAATTTTCACCTTAGATTTGCTCAGTCTTGACAAATAAGTTATCCACAGCTCTCCTCTTGCTTTTAATACACTCTCTGTGTATGAAATTCTTTATATAGGTTCTGTTTTTTATAACTTCCTCATTTATCACATGTTCTGACAATTTCATTCTAATTATTCATTGGTTGAACCATATATTGGTTACCTCAAATATTTTCTTTTTCATTTATGAAGCATATTTTAACAGAAGACAGAAAGTGCAATATGGAGATTCGAAGGTACATTGGTGTGAGTAACAATACACTCCAGAAGTTGAGTGGAGTCTTAGGAGACAGGAAAATTTTGCTGGAAACAAAGAAGAGAGTACAGGATTGTCATGTGATATCTGTCCTTCAACATGGCAGCAAATGCTGGACAATTTCATCAAAGATGAAGGAAATACTTAAAGCAACAGAAATGTGGTTGACAGAAAGATGCTGAGAAAACCATGGATGAAGCACACAATCAATAATAATATTTTTAAAAGGACTGACACTCAAAGAAAACTGATACTTAGCATCAAGAAAAGACAGCTAAAGTTTTTTTGAGATATGTAATGAGGAAGGAGGGCTAGGAGAACCTGATGCTTACAAGACCAGTAGAGGGAAAGAGAGAGAATAGATTTTTTAAAAGATTCAAATGCATAAAGAAAATAAAAAAGTGGCTTGGTGGAATTTAAGACATATAAGATTTAAGAAGTAGCATTAGAAAAAAAATAATACTGGACTGCAATGTAATCTCTAATCTCTTATAGAGCTGAGTACAAAATTATAAATGCTCCCAACACTGTATATTGATAGGTGTTTAAGAATAGAAAACATTGACTAAAATAATACAGGTTAAAAAAAAACATTAGAAATGAAGATAGGGGTTCTGGACTGCTCTGTAATGTCTACTCTGATTCTTCTTCTTCTTCTTCTTCTTCTTCTTCTTCTTCTTCTTCTTCTATGTGCCATGTCCCTTCAGAACGTAGGCAATCATGGCCTTCCACGTTTCCCTACCCCTGATAGCTCTTAGCCCACTTTTTCAATCCTTGCTCAGGCCCTTCAAATGTGTTATCCACTGTTTTCCCCTGTCTCTCTTTCCCTCTATCTAATCTGTGAGTATCAGACTCTCCAAGTCTTCCTTCCTCATCACATGTTCCAGGAACTTAAGCTTCTTTTCTTGATGCTCAGTATTTCTTTTTGTTTCTACCCTTTCCAAAACCTCATCGTTGCTCACATGTTTGGTCCATGGTATCCTTAGCATCTTTCTGTAGAACCATATTTCTGTTGCTTTGAGTCTCTCTTACATCTTTGAGGAGATGCCCATCATTCGCTACAATATAGAAGGACAGATATCACATGACAATCCAGTACTCTTTTATTTGTTTCCTATGAAATGATTTTGTCTCTCAGTATTCTGCTTAGCTTTTGAAATCTGTCCTTGTCTGTGCCAATGCACCTTCAGATCTCAGTGTTGCACTTCCCATCCTCTATCTGAACACATCCCAGGTATATAAATTTGTGCACCTGTTTGATTTTAGGATCCCCAATCTGCAGTTGTCATTTTGGAGTTTGAGTTTGAGTTTTATTTAATGGCATATCAACCTCTGTGGGTTATTTAATGCCAAAAATGTAGGGTTTTAAGAAATGTTTTTAAATGTTTTGGTTATAGTGAGAAGGTTGATTTAGTCAGATTTGGATGTCTTGTGTTCAGAAATGTATTGCTGGTTTTTTTTCCTTCAAAAATGCATTGTTGGTAATATTTTTCCTTCAAAAATGTATATTTTTCTATAAAAGTCTATTTTTCTGTAAGTATTTTTATACTTTCATAGTGATTTGACCCAAGTTTGGGGTTAGCTATTTGCCCATAGCTGGGACTCTAACAGATGCTACCACTCTGTGTCAAGGTGGACCTAGAAACAACAGCAAATAAGAAGTGGTTCTATGATCCTCACAACCTCCCAATCAGAGGCTTTGCTGCTGGACGCAGTTTACTTTCATACCCAGGACCTGTCATTTTGGAGTCTTCTTTTTGCTGATGAGGATGTGCTCAGTTTTCTTGTAGTTTATACTTACTTTGCTTTGTTACCTTTTGTAGGAAGTCCTGTATTTTCCTTTCTGTGTCTGCTATCAGCACTATATCATCTGCATATCTTTAATAGTTCAGACAGTGGCTGCCAATGATGAACCCTGACAGGACTTCTCGCTCTTTCAGAATTGTTTCACTGTACATGTTGAGTAGAACTCCTGAGAAAAATCATCTTTGTCCTACACTTCTTTCTGTTTTTGTACATCTCCTGAGTTCCTTTCCTGTCTGTATGTAGGTGGTTTGCTGCCAGTATAGATTCTTGATAACTCTAACATCTTTCTTGAATGTGTTGAGGTTCCCAAGCATCTATAACAAGTTTTTGAAGCATGCTTTCTTGAACACCTTTGGGTAGTCTATAAAACACAGGTACATGTCCTTCTGCATTTGTATTGCACTTTCTGATAACATTCTGAGCATGAATAATGCATTTCTAGTTCCACCATTTTTCATGCTAGTTTTTTCTGTGTCAGTATAATGATGATGCTGATGATGGGGGTGGTGGTGGTGGTGGTGGTGGCGGTTTTGGTGGTGGTTGTGGTAATTACTATTGAAATGATGAAGATGACAACAATATTTAGTTTAAGATGACTATCATTGTGGTGACTTTAATGTTATTGTTGGTGATAATAGTGATTGTTATGACTGCAGAAATAATGATGATGTTGATTGTGGTTATTATTATTGTTGTGATGATGATTATGGTGTTGGTATTGGTGGTGGTGATGGTAGTGGCATTTATTTAACGATGGTGATGATGATGATAACAACAGTGGCTTTTATTACTGTTGGGATATTTGTCTATAATTCTGAGGTAAGATATTGTAATTATACTTTTTACCTTATTCAAACAGTTGTCCTCATCTTTGTTGCCATATTCATGATGTTTTGGCTGTTGAATGCTTCGACCTTCTTCAGGTGTTTGGAATTTTGAACTGAATGCTTTACTTCATTCACCATTATAGATTGTCTTCAAAGAGACCTAGCCCAGTGAATAAAAAGCATTGGTTGAATTCAGTGACTTAATACAAAGAATTGTGAGTTCAATACCTGGCTGAAAGTGGTATGACTCATGGAACAAGAACAATCTATCTCAGTGAATGAAATAAAGGGTTCAGTTTAAAAATTTCAATCAGCTGAAGAAGGTCAGTGTGTACAATGGCTGAAACATCATGAATATGGCAACAATGATGTGGACAACAGTCTAAACAATGTAAATAATGTAAATACCGTTGGTATGATGATAATAGTGATTGTTGTTACTCTTAAGATGATGAAGATAATAGATATTATTAGTTGGGATTATTATAATGATAGATCTTATTACTGTTGCCATTATGAAGATAATAGTTTTAGGGCCTTTTATCATTACTCTGATGATGATGAGGAGGAGGAGGAAGATGATGATAATGGTTATTATTACTTTTTATGATGATGATGGTGGTGGCAGTGATAATGGTAGTTCTTGTTACAATTGGAATGATGATAACAGTTGTTAATTCTGCTATGATGATGAGAAAGGTGATTGTTATTTCTTCTGGGGTAGTGATGATGTCTTTTATCAACAACAGAATGATAGACACTATCCAATCCTTTATTGTAATTTATGGGTGATACATTTTCTTGCATTGCTTAATCTTCTCCTATTTTGCATTCTTGACACAAACGTATTTTCTGCCAGTTCCTGTGTTCAGTGAAGTCATCCAAAAACAACTTGCAAGCCATTAGTTTTTACATTTTTGGAAGTTAGTAATGCAGCCAACAATATCATAGGTCCCTTCAAAATTGATGATGATATTGAGGTAAATGAAAATAATTATGATAGCTTCTTGTGGCAAGATTATTTTTTTTTTGAGTAGTCAAGCTCATATTTAAAAAGCTTTAGGCTAAAGAGTATATTTAGACAAGTTGATGGTCCTTTAAGTTTTTTAAAATTGATTATTACTTACCTTGCCAAAAAAGATTTCAATGACGTCAAATTGAAATAATAGCTCTCAGCATCTCCAGATAATAATCAAACAGCAAGCTTGTTTCCTATCATTAGAATAAATGTATTTGATAATGGAAGACAATATTCAAATAAAGATATCTGGAAACAATAAAAAAAAGCTGTAATTTATGTTAAAGTCTAAAAGTTAAAAAAAGTTAACTATTAGTCAAAAAGATATTGAGTGTTATAGAATGTCAAGGAGCCTACATTACAATTTTAAATAATAAAAACAAATTTATTGAGGTTTATCAGTTCCAGTGTTCATATAATGCATGTTTCTATTACATAAGTCTATTGGATTTATTTATAAATAAAAAAAATTTAAATCACATATATTTGTGATTTATATCCTGTAATAATTTATCAACATTGTTTTGACTGCTGCCATATCTGCTCAAGTGTTCCTGCTCTCCACCTAGGGGTCCTTGACAAAGTCCAATGGAGAATCTGTAATGTGATTGATCCCAACTTGGCAGTCACTTTCTCACAGGTGCAATATGGCTTCCCTCTCTTCCGGGTTTCAAGGAGAGAAGGTAATGAGCATTTTAAACCTATCAGTCTCCCTAATATTATAAGCACACACACTATCATATTGCTGATCACTTCAACAGAAACATCCTCTTGTGTGGCAAGCAGTATGGGCTTCACTACTCTAGGTTCACTGACTGCTAATGTTCTGTCATTACATACAGAACCAGTAAGGCAGCTGATAAATTAAGCACAAGATTTTTCACCTTACATATCTTAAAGGCATTTAATAAGGAAGAATAGTGGTTGCTACACAAACTCTTTGGTTGCGAAATCTCTACAAACCTCTTCACAATTATCAAGTCCTTCTTATCAGATAGATTTTTTTATGATTTCACCCCAAGCAAGGCAGTACTACCACAGGTGCACAGGGGTTACATAAAAGTATAGTGATGAGAATGAAAGAGGAACAATTTAGAAGGGGTGTCAGAGAATAGGTAAGAGAAGGGTAGGAACACTGGTGTGAAGAAAGCTGCATGAGAGTAGAGTGGAAAGGCAGAAGAACATGATATTATCAGGGAAAGGATGCAAGAGATAAGATATGGCAACTGACATTGCATTTAAATTCTTTGAGATTGTAGCTGTCAGGGAAACAAGTATATGAAAGGAAATTTCATTGGTGGGAAGTGTGAGAAACGAAGCTGATGGAGTAAAAGTTGCAGTTATATTTGATTGATTTCATTGTAAAAAGTTGGGACCTAGTTGCTAGTCTAGTAGCTCGAGTAAATTCATGCAGTAGGGGCACCAGGGAGTAAAGTATTTGTAGAAGAGACAGAGGGAACAATTATATTGCAGATTCTTCATTAGATTTAGTCAGTAACCCCAAGATGAATAGCAGTGGCACTTGACCAGATGTGACAGCACTATTCAATGCATGGGCAAAGAATAGATTTATATATGTTCAAGATGGATTCAAACAAGAAAAACTTCCTAGCCTTACACAAGGAATTGACCTTCCTAGCAGCAGATTTAGCTATGAATTCAATCTAGTCATTCCATTTGAGGTTGGCTGAGAGAGTTTGGCCATGGAGGTATAGTGTTTTGCTTTCAGAAAGACTAGCCTGATCCATGCTGATATTGGGTAAGAGCAATTTTCTATGGTGGTTAAAAGATAGCAGCTTCATTTTAGAAGTACCAAAATTTATGAGCAATTTCTTACCCCAGTCCACCACAGATTGGAGGTCTTTTTCAAGATCAGCAGCGAGGTTTGCTTTGTCAGCCTCAGCAGATTTCTTATCAAGGCAGGAGTAAGTGGTGATGTCATCAGCACAGATGCCTTCTTGGAATCTGATTACACCAAGGAGATCAATTATGAAGATCAGAAAAAGTTTAGGACCTAGAATAGAGCCTTGAGGGATACCCACATTTGTATCATAGTACCTGGAAACATGCCCATTCAATACTACCTTTATTAAACAATTTGAAAGGAATGACTAGATTAGCTCAAGCAAGCATCCATTTATACCATAGCCCTGTAACTTGTGCAAAAATCCAGCTTATGAAAGTTACTGGCTAGTTTTCAGAACCCGTAAGATCAATGCAGATATCCCACAATGCTCTTTATCTGGTACTATCATCCCTTTTCTTTATATTAATGAAATGCCTGAATACATTCTCAGATTGTTGGTAAATATCTCTGCAGATGGTACCAGAGTACACCTCCAGTAATCAGCTGATTTATTTTCTGACCAAGTTCTCACTGACTAATGGAGGAAAATCAAGTTTCTAACTTCAGTACCTCCCAAAACAAAGCTTTTAACTTTTAATAATCCCCAAACAGAACCTGAATTCTTTTTGGTCATAAAACATCCTTGTTTTGAATGTCCATGTAAACTTAATTTTATCTTAGACCTCAAATAGAAATCACATATTCAATCCATTATAAAAAATGCTGAATAAAATAGTTGGTTCTATGTACTGTTCCAGAAAGAACTGTTATCTATCTTCATAATCAGAATTTCTTACTTACCCTTTTTATGTCCATAAAACAACTAGATTCAATAATCCCCAACTTTGAGTAGCACTTGGGCCTTGTATTGGGTGAACTATATTGAAGAAGAAAAAATAAATAAACAGTGAATAGAGAACATGCAACGTAAATAATAATACTGAGAGAAATTTAAGGGATATTCATAAATTTATGCTAATAAAATATAATTATTTTAGAGTTATTTTCATGTTGGTGATGGAAATAGCCAATATTTTTAAAATACTGAAGGGGATTAACTTTGACCTATCTGCAAGTTAGGATTTACACCTTAGCGTCCCTTATTAAATTATCATACTATCTATTCTGCAGGTTGATTAAATTTGTGGAACAAAGACAAAAACTGACACTGATGATGAAAATATCTTTTTCCATGGCAACATTCTCAAGAGAAAGAATATTTTATAATGTTACTATTTTTGCCAATAAACCCCAGTTCTTTTTAGCCTTTTATTTTTTACTGATTATATTAAGGCCTCATCCCCTGCATATTCCGCTTCAAGTTCAGCTAATCCTGGAAACCACAGAGAGCTGCAAAGTCAGACAAGTTGGTATTTTTTGAAAATTTCTTTTTTAATATTATCAACAGTTAATGCTATTTCTAATTGGCTAAGATTGGAAAAAAATAACATTTTCAAATTTCTTCATTTTATTTAATAATTTGTTTACCTGTAAAGTAAAAAATAATGAGAGCTATATTCAAGAAATTTTGTCATTGCATTCTGTTTCATCAGCATCAGTCTCATGACCAGATGTGGTTATAGGGTCAAAACACAATGTAATTCTGACTAGTTCCCTTCTTATGTCTTAGTAAGTATGCAAACATGTCTTGGACAAAGTAGACCTGACAGGGACTATCTCTTTCCAGGTATTGTACTTCAAAAATATAAAAAATATTTCCTGCATTTTTTGGTTGCTGTTAAATCTTGTTAAAAATTCATTGTTGTTCAGATTCTTCATGAAAACAATTGCTTTGTTGAATAGATCCCTGTGTGGGTTTTTCCCCAAAACACTACAATCTTAACCTCTTCTAAGGATGTATTTAATGCAAAGAAATTCAGATTTGCTTCCCTTGATTATAACTTTCAATTGTGAAGTGACACTTGTCAAGAAGGAAATCTCTACTCTTTTTACTAAACTATGCTACCACAATGGTGATGAAATAAAACATATTTAGATTTTTTATGCATAGACCATTGACCCTCAGGCCAAATTTTTCTCCTTATGATACAGTTTATTGAACTATACAGAAAGCATTTTATTCACTATGTAATAATCATGAATTTTACGTCAACAAAAAAAGACAGTAAATAACTGCACCTTTTCTAAATGCTATATCCCTACAAGACATGGATGATCACGGCTCTCCATAATGTATTTTTTAGAAATATTTGTCCTTCTACGATGTCTTCCATTGTCTATCTCTATCTATTTGCACAATCTCATTAGATAATTTATTTAATCTTACTCTTTGCCCATTCTGTGAGTGATAGATTTGTTTTTATTATAGCTTATCAACCCATTACAGGCTATTTAAAGCCAGAAAATATTTTTACTAATCCTAATAGTTAACTCATAGCTGAGAGAAGATGTGAATTCATACCTTACCCAAGAACTTTTGCATGAAAATGAATATAGCAAAGTCTGGAATTTGAACTTAGCTCTCTGATTAACAAATTCATGCTTATTTATTACACCACCTGCACATCCAAGATTACAGTACCTGGTATTCTTGAGTGCTCACACATCTAAGTACTGATCAAACTTGTTATTGCTTAAAATCACTGACTGTATGAGAATGGGTATTTCAATGTAATATGACCATGAACCATGTGAATGTTAAATTTTGTCAGACACTTTTTTTGTTATTAAATCTCAGAAAATTCTGATTTATGTATAAGTGTTTTTTTTTTCTTCATTTTTTTTTAAACTTTGTTCTTGTTCAGATTCTTCATAAGAACAACCATTTTGTGAAAAAGATTCCTGTGTGGTTTTTTTCCCAAACACTACAATCTTAACCTCTCCAAATCAAGGGTAGATCATTATCATATTTTCCTTCTCTTCATTTCCAACTTCTTCGTATCAGCATTCTCAGCATCCTTTTGTACAACCTCATCCTTCTTGCCTTAACTTTTCTCTTTATCTCTATGGAAATTCTCCAGCAATCTCTGCCATATAGCAAGATTCATATTATATTGCATCCCTTTCTTTATACATACTGAAATTGTCCTGTTTCTTAATACTTTGTTTAGGTTTTACAAGGCACTTGCACTGTTGAAATTTTCCTTCATATTTTGGTGTCAAATATACCCTTTATATCTTCTATATTTGGATTATTATGTAACTATTAATTCTACTGTTACATACTCTATAGCTGTATTCAATGCCAAGACATTCAGATTTACCTCCCTTGATTGTAACTTTTGATTGTGAATTGACACTTGTCAAGAAAGATTTATCTTCTCCTTTTACTAAACCATGCACCCACAATGGGGATGAAGTGAAACATATTTAGTTTTTTTTTATATTTAAACTATTGGTTGTCAGGCCACATTTATCTTCTTTTGAACCATATGATTCCTATCTCTTTTGAATTATTTTTAACCCTTTTACCTCAATCAATGATGTCACTAAAACAAAAGGTGTTACTAATAGTGAAAGAAAATGAGAAAATATTAGTTAGGATAAAGAACAATAAAACTGAAGATTTAGGAAGACAGAAGATGGCAATTTTCATAGCATTTACATTTTTAAAGATCAAAGTTTATTGGAAATGAAGAAAATAGAAGAGAGTTCTACAAGTAAGAAATATGATAGAAGAAATTATTAGCATAGGGCTTATGGTTGTATCTAGCCATTTCAATTGTAAAATGATGAGACCTTGTTGCCAGTCTAGAAGCATACTTAAACTCATAAAGTCTATGCCCCAAAAGGAAAGCTCATCAGAAAAATAGAAAAGGTACAAGAAGCTATATTACAGCAGTGGAAAAAATGTCTGAAGCTGAGATGCCAGGTAAGGACCAATAACATTGCTGATTCTTCTTTGGATTTTATCTCTAACTACATCTTCCATCATTGTATTTCATCAATACTTCCAGGGTCAACCTTTAGTTTCTACTGCAACTATGCTGAGTGGACCCTAGTTCCAGTTTCTGCGATAATGCACATAATCTGGCTTGATCAATAGTTGAAACAATTTTTATCAATTTCATTAGCAAGGCTTGAGTCAACCTGTGGGATGGTTATTTGGCACTTCCTAACTAGGCATATCTAGTACTAAACAATTTATTTTATCTCTGGAAGCTAATGGCTTTTATTTATATATATTTATTTTTAACAATTGAGCTCTATACTAAAATTATGAAAGAATATGAAGACAAAAACATTATTAAGGAAAGAGAACAATAAAAGAACAGAAATTAAGAAGACAATGATTGGCATTGCAAAAAATGATTTAAAGACCAAAGCTGAGTGGAAAGCAAGAAACCAGAAAAGAGACCAAAAGGGTGAGAAGAGTGAAAGAAAAACTAACAGAATAGAATTTATTTCAGCCTAGTTTCCAATCTATTCTTCTTCCATGAGCTGTATCATATGTAGTTATAGGCATTCATAGCTCTCCACAATTTCCTGTCTTTTCTAGCTCTTAATAAATTTTGTCTTTTTGCTATCTCTTCCAAACCCTGCTCTTCAATACATTCACTCAAGCTCTCCAGGTAGGTTATGCATGTTTTTATCTGTCTCTCTTGCTGGCTGCTATCCTCAAATTTTTCAACAAACCCTACTTCCTCATTACATGCTCTCGAAATTTTAATTGCCTCTTTCTGAAGTTAAATAAAAGTATCCTTTCAGTTTTCATTTTCCCTCGAACTTTGTCATTGCTCATATGCTTGATTCATGTTATTCTCAACATCCTTCTGTAGAACAACATTTCTGTTGCTTCATTTCTGTTGCTTTAAGTCTCTCCTTAATCTATGCTGAGAATGTCCAACTTTCACTGTCATATGGGAAGACTATAGCAGTTCAGTCCTCTTTTCTTTGTTTCTAATGAAATTTTCCCTCTTTCTCAAAACTTTCATACCACTCAAGTCATACCTTAAAATGTTCATTACTAACATATTTATAGAAAAGACACAGGAGCATTACAGCTGTAGGAAAGTGACTTAAACTGAGATACCAAGTCAGGACTGATATCTTTAGAGATTCTTTGGATTTTGATTGTTTTCTTTTGGTATTTTTCACCATTATGCTTGCCTGATGCTCCTGATTTAAGCATATCATTGAAATTCCTTCTTGGTTGAAATTCTTACATTTAACACATTACTCAATAAGTCCCAAGCTTGACATATAGATGGCACAAAAAATAAAAATCCACATGATTTTTATGAACTACTAACCTTCAAATGGCACATGACAAAATTTGGGCCCAATCAAATTATTAGTTTACAAATTACATTTATTTAAGTCAAGCTACTGTTGCAAATGTTCAAAACAATGGAAAAATCTGAATTTTGTGTGTTGATAAAGCATTGCTTTCTAATAGAAAAAACTACTGTTCAAGCAAAGCAATATCATGATAAATGTTATTTGCATTCTGCTCTATTAAAAACAACTGTTAAGAGGTGGTATGTTGACTTTAAATGCAGTTTTACAGACACAAATGATGCTGAATACTTAGTTTGCTTAAAATTAGCAGTTCTCCCAGAAAACACCAAAAAAATACGCAAACTTGTTTTGGTCGATCGTAAATTGATGTTATGTGAGATAGCAGAGGAGATGAACATATCAGAAGGCCATGTATTCACCATTCTGAATGAACATTTGTCAATGAGAACATTGTGTTCAAAGTGGGTGCTGCGTTTGATCACAGTCAATCAAAATCAACAACATATTGATGATTCAGAGTATTGTTTGCAACTGTTTCAATGTAACAAGAAGAGGTTTTTGCATAAATACATGGCAATGAACAAAACACGGATGCACCACTTCACTCTGAAGTCAAATCAGCTGAGTGGAAAGCAACTAAATATGCAAACATCAGCAGGTAAAGTTTTGGCCTCCGTATTTTGTGATGCACAAGATATTTTGTTCATCAATTACCTTGAGAAAGGACAAACCATCAATAGTAAATATTATAGAGAATTATTGGTGCATTAAAAAAAATTACCAAAAAACGGCCACAAATTAAGAAGAAAAAGTGATCTTTCACCAAGACAACGCACAGTGTCACATGTCAATCACAACAATGGCAAAACTACATGAATTGCACTTCAAATTGCTTCTGCATTCACACTATTCTCCAGATCTGGCCCCATGCTACTACTGGATGCTTGCAAACCTCAAAAGAATGCTCCAGGGAAAGAGATTTGGCTTCAATGAAGAAGTGATATCCAAAACTGAGGTATATTTTAAGGCCAAAAAAGAAATCATTCTACAAAAAAAAGATATTGAATTGTTAGAGAGGGGATTGAATCAATGTATCTTCCTAAAAGGAGACTATTTTGATGAATAAAACTGAATTTTGCCAAAAGGCTGTTGTTTTATCATTTAGACCCTGGATTTATTGAGTAATGTGTTATATTTGAAATTCTTCTCTTGGCTATGATTTCTTGCCTTAGATTTGAAATTACTCCCTTGGGTGGCATGTGCTTCTTGTTTGCTATTCCTTGATATACAGTTCCAAAATAAAATTACTTTTATTAATTAATAATTTTAGCATTACCAACTGCCAGTTTCTTGATACATTCTTACTAATCATTATTTCCATTCTCTTCATCAGCCATTATATTAAGAAAGATCTTCATTGTCTTCTAATATTCTGTATTTGAAGCCTTTCAATGAAAGCAGCTGCTAAACTGAATATTTTCAGCATATTTTCTTCTCTCTCTCTTTTCACAAGATACAGTATGTGACATATAAACAGTCATACTCAGATTCTTCGATGTTAAATACAACTGAGAAATTATTAGTGCCAAACTTTATTATTCTTTGACTCTCAGTAATTGATAGTCAAGGCCCATTAACGGCTGTGTCATAAGGAGTTATATTCCCAAAATATTTCAATTTGCACTCAGTTAAGTGCAATAAAATTGAAGGTCATGGAAGCATATCCCTTCTCAACCTATATATATATATATATAATATATAGATAGATAGTCGACTGTAAACTTAGAGATGATCTCCTTCTCAGCTTACATTTAGACTGAGTGAATCATTTTTATGTTTTATCAAACTTTTGCAGGTTGTTTAAAACCAGAAAATATTTTAGAGATAATAATGATTTAACAATAAGATTCTTACTTATTAACCCATAACTGGGGGAAGAGGTGATTCATACCTTTTCCCAGAGTATTGGCACATAAGTCAATATAAAAAACCCAACTGGAATGGGGACTCAGATTTCTAAGTAACAATTCTGAGTCATTATCCATTAAACTACCTGCATGTTCAAGTTTATTTCCAAGCATCACCCATCTAGATACTGATCAGGCTTATCATTGTTTAACTTTTGTGATTGTATAGAATACAGTGTTTCATAAATCCTCTTGCATTACTACAAAAACATGATTCATTAATACCCTAACTCTTGTGTTTTGCATGGAGTGAAAAATATTAATACAAAATGAAAGAATTTAGAAATATAATTTGATTCTTTCTCTTTAAAGAGCCAAGTGAATTAAAACCTTGGTTCATGAGTTTAGTAGCATCGTATATGAGCAAGATGGATAAGAGAAGGCAGCCAGACATCTACTTGATGAGCTTAAGTGAATGGATAGCATAACGAGTTGAGCAGGAACCTTAGCAAAAGTAGAAAACTGTTAAGGGTCACAAGGAAGAGAAAATTTTAGAGAGGCATGGTTGCTTATGTTCTGTACGGACATTGGTACATAGAATAAAAATAAGAATGGTAGGTTGAATCCTTGAGTAAACTAATTTTGACTTATGTTCAGTGGAAACAGAACTGGTAATAACTGAACAGTATTAAAAAGAACAAAGCAAAATAAATACAGACAGACATGCACAGAGGAATAAGAAAGATCTAACCTTATAAAATAAATAAAGGCTACAGTTCAAAATTCCCTCATCTTGAAGTATCATCAATCACGGTGAATGGATTTTCTTTCATAGAGACCCCATGCCTTGAGCATCTCAAGCAATTTACACTCAACCCAGACCTCAAGTGGAACTTGTACATATAATCCATCACTAAAGATGCTGGAAAATAACCTTGCAAGAGCTTGATCAGGCAAAGAATAGAATGCTGTTGCCACATGTCTTTACTTGCCATTCTCAATAGAATTCAGAAGCATCTTTGTGTCATTATGTGTGACAAACTATTTTCTACCTTAGAGCCACTTTAGCAAAGACAAAACATTGCCTCTCACTATTCTATTACTATTTCCATGGAAAGTGTTCAGACACACGACATTAATTATTTCTACCAGTTCTAACCTTCCCAGCTATGACCTCCAATCTATGCCCATTCCAGTAAATCATCCTCATTCTCTTCATATTCCAGCAGTGATATTTAAATTCCACTTGAGAAGCTTCTTCCCATAAACCACAGACTTATGGAAAGTCAGTCAGTTAAGTGCCATACGTGATACACGCTTGGGCGATCATGTCTCGAAAAAGACATGACTGACTGGGCAGAAGATTATCATGCAGTAAGTTGTCATTGCTTTCTGCAGTAGACTGGTTGTCAGCCAAGGCTATAGAACCCAATCTGTTCTGTTATTTAACCCATAACTGGAGGGAAGTGACTAATTAATACCTTTCCCAAGGGTATTTGCGCATAAGTGAATGCAAGGAATTCAACTGGAATTTGAACTCGGCTCCCCGATTTGTCATTCTGAGTCGATATCCACTGCACCACAACGAACATAATAGGATACTTTTTTGATCTCTACTATCATGTGTACAATCAGGTACTGCCTTGTTTAAGGTGAAATGATTACAAAAAAAATCTATCTGATAAGAAGGACTTGATAACTGTTATTTTCCGACATATTCACAAAAAACCGGGTCTCTTACTCTGTAACCATTTACCTTGAGCAGCTAGGGTGCCATACACAGAGTTAACATCATTGTAAAAAATAAAGAAAAATAGAAGGTGACCTGGATTAACAATCACCCAAAGAAGAAAACGGGGACAAAATATTATGATAATGATAAGTACGAATGTATATATTGTAAACTAGCAGTATAGCCTGGCGTTGCTTGGGTGTAATGAAAGCTTTAAAACTAATCCATGGTCCTAGAGCTCAGACTCTTTGGATGTTGGCATGAAAGACTAAAAAGCAATAGTTGTTTCCAGTTAAAGTGAAACCGTAGACGTTTTTTTCATCGTAAACTGAATTTTGAAGGCTAAATAAGTCCTCTGAGTAAATGGTATCATGGCTAAGACTAAGAACTACAATTATACCTACTTAGAGCCAAACCTGAAGCAAAAACTAAAATAAAAGGGCTGAAAAACTGATTTTCATCAGACGTGGTATATATTATCGATTTTCTGCACGATTGTAAGAACTGCAACCTTGAAACTTCTGAATATCAATTCTTATGTCTTTGTCTATGAGTGCATCAAATTTGATTAAAATCAGACAACTCCTTCTATCACCCGATTTTTTCAATTATTGATTTTCAATATTTATTGGGGGGTACCTCAACACAAAACCTAGCTAAGAACACTCACAGACGCTTATAGTACAACTATGTAAATTTTCAAGAAAATCAGTTCAGCTGTTTCAGAGTCTATAGGTAACAGACACACACACACACACACACGCATAGACAAAGTTTCATTTATAAATAAGTTTAGATAATGGTTTGATTCTTTTCAAAAAGTTTGCAAAAGACACATTTTCAAAAAGAAAGATTTTCAATAGTTTAAAATCAGGAAAATTCAAGAGTTCATATTTTGAACTAGTTCTAATCATATGCAGAAAGTGTGGGGAAACAAAAGTAAATTTTATTTATTTTATTCAAAACATAAAATCTCTCTGGAACATACCCAGCCATTTTGAATATCTTGAGAAAAAATTGTGTGGTCTTGATGTAATTTGGCAACCAATCAAAGATGACCTTACCATGCAAACACTCTACTGTCATTTTATTCAATACCCCAGTGAGATGCCATTGAGTGAGTGTGTGACTCACATTCATAATAACTAAACAAATAGATTATCCCTATTGTGTTTTTGGCAAAAACTTGCATCACCCAGGTTTTCTAGAGTCAAGATTTGTTTGCTTGTAACTGCTAGCTATTTAGTACAATAAAATCATACTGGGAAAACCAGGGATGAGATTAAGTGTATGACAATAAACTGTATCCGGCTGCAAGGCCTCTGATTGGGAGGTTGTGAGAAGAATAGAACCACCTCTTAATTGCTGTTGTTCCCAGGTCCACCCTGACCCGGAGTGGTAGCTTCTGTTAGGGTCCCAGCTATGGGCAAATAGTTAATCTCCCAAACTGGGGTCAAAACACTATGAAAGTATAAAAATAGACTTTTATAAAAATATATACATAAAAATAGACTTTAATAGAAATATATACATAAAAAATATTTTTATAGAAAAATATACATTTTTGAAGGAAAAAAAAATTACATAATACGTTTTTGAAGGAAAAAATTTATTACCAGCAATACATTTTTGAATACAAAACTAGAAAATATCTTCATTTTTAAAAAAAAAAAATTCATCAAAATCTGACTAAATCAACCTTCTCACATTAAAAAAAAATACCTTAAAACCCTAACTTTTTGGTATTAAATAACCCACAAAGGTTGATATGCCGTAAAATAAAACTCAAATTCAAACTCAAATTCTGAGATTAAGTAGAATACAGCAAAGTGTTTGATGGTGTTTCCAAAAAAAGGATCAAACACAAAGTAGAATAGATACTGGAATATGTATATGAGTTTCCAAGGAGGGAATTGGACTGAGGCAACTTTTTCTCTATGCAAGTAATATTTTTATTTATATTAAATAGCTTCCAGGACAGACAATGTAATATGAATGGAATCTGTTAGCATTACTATATAATCTTAGAGAAATGTATGACATGCTACTGTATGGGAAACAAGACACCCATGGTTGAATAGCAAAAGAAGAGAAAAAAGCTTTATGCTCTTCCCTTTTATACTGTTTTATACAGCATTACTTAGCAGGCATTAAATAAAATTCTTTGGCAAATAATGTGGGGTAATACCAAAATATGTGTAGTCTTTGTATTCAAATATAAATTTGTTTGAACAGAAAAATAGTCAAAGTGAATAATACACTGCTCAAAAAAATTAGAGGAACACTTCAAAAACACATCAGATCTAAACAGGGGAAAAATTATCTTGAATATCTTTCCTGATAATAAGTAGGTGATGCATTAGTAACAAAATGATGCCACATAATTTGATAGAAATGAAAATGATCACTCTATAGAGGGGGAAATTCAAAGACACACCAAAAATAAAAGTGAAAAAATGATGCAGCAGACTGATCCATTTTGCCAAAATGTCATTCAGAAACTCAAAATGATTCTCAGTAGTTTGTGTGGCTCATGTGCTTGTACACATGCCTGACAATGTTGGGGCATGCTCCTAATGAGATGATGGATGGTGTCCTGGGGGATTTCCACCCAGATCTAAACCAGGGCTACACTTAGCTCCTAGACAGTCTGAGGGGCAACCTAGCAGTACCAGATGAACCTAAACATAATGTCCCAGAGGTGTTCTATTGGGTTTAGGTCAGGAGAACATGGGGGCCAGTCAATGGTATCAATTCCTTCATCCACCAGGAACTGCCTGCATACTCTAGCCACATGAGGTCGGGCATTGTCGTGGACCAGAAGGAGCCCAGGTCCTATGGTACCAGCGTAGGTTCTGACAATTGGTCTGAGGATTTCATCCTGATACCTAATAGCAGTCAGTGTACCATTATCTAACCTGTAGAGGTCTGTGCATCCATCCAGGGATATGCTTCCCCAGACCATGACTGACCCACCACCAAACCGGTCATGCTGAATGATGTTGCAGGCAGCATATCATTCTCCATGGCATCTCCAGACCCTTTCACGTCTGTCACATTTGCTCAGATGGAACCTGCTCTCATCGGTGAAGAGCACAGGGCACCAGTAGAATCGTTGCCAATTCTGGTGATCTATGGCAAATGACAATCAAGCTCTCCCGTGCTGAACAGTGAGCACAGAGCTCCCTTCAGAACTTTGGGCCTTCAGGCCACTCCCATGAAGCCTATTTCTGATTGTTTGGTCAGAAACATTGTCACCAGTGGCCTACTGGAGTTTATTTTGTAGGGCTCTGGCAGTGCTCATCCTGTTCCTCCTGATACAAAGGTGCAGATGCAGATATCAATCCTGCGGTCAGTTTAAGGATCTTCTACAGCTCTGGCCACCTCTCCTGCAATAGCTACCTGTCTCCTGAAATCTTCTCCATGCTCTTGAGACTGTGCTGGGAGACACAGTAAACCTTCTTGCAATGGCACGTATTGATGTGCCATCCTGGAAGAGTTGCACTACTTGTGCAACCTCTGTAGCATCCATGTACTGCACCATGCTATCAACAGAGATATTGATTCAAGACAAATGAAAAACTACAGCAGTAGAAAGTCAGTCAGTAAAAAATCAACCAAAAGAGATGAGAAGAGATAAGTATCAGTGGCCTCAACCATTCCTGTTTTATGGGGTGTCTCACTGTTGCCCCTCTGAAGCACCTGTTGTTGATTTCATTAATAACAAAGCAGCTGAAATTGATTAACAACCCCCTCTGCTACTTAACTGACCAGATCAATATCCTAAAAGTTTGACTGATAGGTTGCTATACACTGATTAGAAAGTGTTCCTCTAATTTTTTTGAGCTGTGTATATTGTTAATTGTTCATCAATTAACAGACATTAAGTTCACTATTTAATAATGCACATGGCCTGAAGATTGTAGTAAATAATTAGACAAACTGCTGCTGTTCAAAGTCCACTCTATCAAAGCATGTATATATATATATATATATATATATATATGTGTGTGCGTCTCTGTGTATGTATTTAGGCAATTCTTTTTTAGTCATATTAGATTAAATAAGTTACAAACACTATGTCTGCTTATTTTTAATAAAATCCATTCATACTCATGAATAATCTTTTGTGTATTATAATTGGAAGATAGATATAAAACTGCACTGTAACTTTGACAGTTAATTTTATTATCCATATATCAATGTTCTAAAGTAATTTCGATCTCCTTCGCCTTTAGGCATGTAAGTTGAGGTAACAAAAAATAACTGCAAAATTGTGTTACTAAAAATAACTGTAATTTTATATAACATTGTTTAGCAGTTATTTTTTGTTACTACATCTTATACCCCTGAAGATGATATTGGAAGGAAATTAAAAGTACTTGGGAACATTGAGAAATGGAAAATAAAATCAACTGTAAAAGTTACAGTGCATTTCTTACATCTTTCAATTATAACACATGAAACATTATATTTAAGTACAAACAGATTTTATTAAAAATAAGCAATTTTTAAAATCTGAATGCATGAACATAGTATGGACATAAAAATCACCATCATATTGAATTTCTCTATCTACCCTGTCAATATCTCTATATACTCCAATCTTGATACTGAACACACATCCCCTATCAATATAGTAGATTTTAAACAATAAACCCTTAAAAAACTTTGTAATATTATTGATCCTGATCTGGCATCTCAACTTCAGTAACTTTCTCACTGCCATGAAATGGCTTACTCTGTCTTTTCTATAAAATACTTTCATGGAAATTCTTCTAATGAAATTTTGTTTTTGGTGCTTTGACTACATAAATTTAAAGATAATGCTGCATTAGCAACTAGCTCTCATACTTTTACTATTTAAATTGCTTGAAGTAACTATAAGTTTTATTCTGGTAGTTGGTTTTCTTGAATTTCTCAACTGTGAAAATTTCTTCAAGTTTCCCTCCTACCACCTTGTCTTCAAAAATGTAAGGGTAATAGCAATTGCTATCTTCTGTTATTTTTTAGCCCTATTTTTTTAGGCCTTTCTCCTCCTTAAAGTCTTCTATTTTTATTTGATTCTCAGTACTTCTTTGTGCCTTAGTGGCATTATTGCATTGTTTGTTATTAAATGAACATAATTTTATATATATATATATATATATATATATATATATATATATATTAAATTAACATAATTTATATATATAACGTAAAATATTTGGTATTTAAGTCAGGTAAATTCCAATAAAGACAAACACAAAAGAACTGAATGCTTAATTTATTTAATTAATTCAACAGAGTAATATAATCTAGAAAAAATTTTAGATATTCTACAATTTCATAGGTAATACATATTTTGCAACCAAAACTTGCTGCTTGTCAGACCCAAATGATACGACAGTACAAAAATACAACAGTGTCTGTATGTGATTCTTTTCTGGATGATTTTGAATATTAACTCTTGTATCATTTGGGTCTGATGAGCTGCAGGTTTTGGCTGCAAAATATGTATTACCCATGAAATTGTAGAATAACTAAAAAATTTTCTGGAGTATATATATATACTTTCATCCAATAAGAATTCTGCCCAGGCTGAACAAAGCTAACCTCACTATTGATCTTGAAAAGGACCCCCAATCTGTGGTGAACTGGGGTAAGAAATGGCTCATAAATTTTAATGCTTCCAAAACAAAGTTGTTATTCTTTAACCACTACAGAGAATCACTCCTGCCCAGCATCAGCATTGATCAAGCTAGTCTTCCTGAAAGCAAAAAACTGTGCCTACTCTGCTTAACTTTATCAGCCGACCTCAAGGCAAATAACTACATTGGATCAATGGCTAAATCTGCTGCTAGGAAGTTTGGTTTACTGTGTAAAGCCAAAGAGAATTTCTTATTTGAATCCATCCTGCACATTTATAAATCTACCATCTGCCTATGCATTGAATACTGCTGTCACATCTGGTTAGGTGCCTCTGCTAGTTATCTGGGGTTTTTTGACAAAATTCAGTGGAGAATCTCCAACATAATTTACCTTGACCTACCTGGTACCTCAACTCTAGTCACTTTCACAGATGCAATGTGGCTTCCCTCAGTCTCTTCAACAAATATTTTCACAGTTTCTGCTTTCATGAGCTTAGCTCCCAGGTGCCCTCTCTGTATGAATTTACTTAAGCTGCTAGACTAGTGACTAGATCCCACCCATTTACAGTAAAGCCAATCAAATGTAACCGCAACTTATCAGCTTCTTTTCTCACACTTCTCGCCTGTGAAACTCTGTGCAGTATACCTGCTTCCCTGACAGCTACAATCTCCAGGAATTTAAATGCAAGGTCAGTTGTCATCTTCTATCTCTTTGACTCACATCCTTTCCCTGATAACCCTTGTATCATGTTCTTCTCCCTTTCTACTCTCATGCAGCTGTCTTCACATTAGTGTTCTTGTCCTTCTCTTATCCATGCTCTGATACTCATTGTAACTTGTTTCTCTTTCTCATCACTCTCCTCTTATATAACCCCTGACACACCAGTAGCACTACTTCTTTGCTTAGGGTGAAATGATTATAAAAAGAAAAATGTATATATATATATATATATGCGTGTGTGTGTGTGTGTGTGTGTATATATATATATATATATATATATATATATATATATATATATATATATATATATATATATATATATAAACAATTTTTGGGTCATAATTAAATTAGACCAGTATTCTGTTTTTACTAAAAAGTGCTCAATATAGTCGCACATTCATAAAAGTCCAGGTTTGTACATTTGAGAAACATTGTAAAATCAGTTATTATAAATCACCTGAAGATACTGAAAAGTTGAAACTTAGGTTGCAGAAACAACTCATTTCCAAATTATATATATATATATATATATATATATATATATATATATATATATATATTTCTTTTTTAAATGAGTTATTTTGCTACTTTGGTTTCCACCATGAGTCGTTTCTTCAGGCAATTTTTAATAACTTACAGTTAATATATAGTTATAAAAAATTACCTGAAGAAACCACTCATTGTGGAAAGCAAGGTAGCAAAATAACTCGTTTAAAAATGAAAAATATTCAAAAGTTCTACAATATAATTGTATAGAACACTTTTTAATACAAATGTGTACTGGTCTGACCCCATTAGGACCAAAAACTAAGTATTAAACAATTAAAAAAAAAAAAAAAATATATATATATATATATATATATATATATATATATAAATTGTTTATTTGGGCAACAATTTCGGTTTTATACAGGTTTCATTAAATATGAAAGAATGTATTATCATTAATTTTTTATTTTTTTTGCATTCATAAAATTTTTTTTTTCAGAACTGAAATTATATATGAACTGTCCAAAGGTTTGTACTTTCAAGTGCTTTTTGTTACACTTTTAGCCATTATCAAGAATTAATTTTGTTTGACTTTTAGATAAACATGAGTAAAGTTTATGCCTATAGAGTCTTGTGTATGCTAAGTTCTGAACATGGTAAACATATTGTTACCATGCTCATAATAAATATAGGATTTGTCTTTTTTATTGGTAATGCCTCCATTATTTTTAATCTTCTTTTGCATGTGGATGATGCTATTATGTATGTATTATCAACAAGTATATCACAGATATTCAATCTTATTTAAACACACATCAAGATTTTCCAGGACCTATAAAATTCGCTAAATTAAAATTAAATTCTGTTTTCAAACATTGACTTTTTAAAATCAAAATTGTGACAAACATAACCAATCATATGATAATATTATATTGACTTCATTGTATTCTTGGCCAACCAAACTAAAATAAGTACAATTCTAAGTATATAAGATATGCAGATGTTACAGTCTTGATCACAGAAAGAAAACTACAGGAAATCTTTCAGAAGGTCGTAAAGGAAAGCACAAAGAATGGACTAAATGTCAATTGTAATGAGACAGGGCATATGCAAAAAGAAAAGCACAAAATGATGAACTTAAATCACTGGTGCCCCCTAGATGTGAGTTTGCATGAGAAACAAGATTGGCAACTAGGTCCCACCCTTTTACAGTGAAACCGATGAAATATAACCGCAATTTCTACTCCAACAGCTTCTTTTCTCGCACTTCCCACCTGTGGAATTCCCTTCCGCATGCTTGCTTCCCTGATGGCTATAAATTCCAGGAGTTTAAATGTAAGGTCAATAAACACCTCCTAACACACTAACCCTTCCATTTTCTTCAAATCTCCCCCTACGTACATCCTAACTCATCTATCGCCCTGTGTAACCTCCTGCGCTATAGTGGCGGTGGAATGCCTTGCTTGGGGGTGACATGATTAAAAAAAAACAAAAAAAAACAAAATTAAGCAGATAGAAAGATAGAAATATCTAAAAATCTGACACATTGGAATAGCAAAATATGTTAACCAAAGTATTAAGAAATGGGAAAATTTAATTTTAAACAGAAACAAGCGTACTTAATTGTGATGTAATGTTAGTTCTATTGTGAAGATTGTATAATCTCATAAATGAAGGAAGAGACTTGAGGCTACAGAAATGTGATTCTACTGAAGGAAACTGAAAATATCATAGACTAAATATGTCAACAACGACAAAGTTTTAGAGAAAAGGGAAACAAAAAAAAAACACTTAGAGTGAGCATCAGAAAGACATGGCTGAAATTTCTGAGGCACATAATGAAGAAAAAGGGCTTAGAAAATTTGATACTTGCAGGAAAGATTAAAGACAAGAAGGACATATTAAAGCCAAAAAGGACATTTTTAAGGCAAAAAGGACATATTAAAGACAAAAAGGACATTTTTAAGGCAAGAAGAACATATTAAAGACAAAAAGGACATTTTTAAGGCAAGAAGGACATATTAAAGCCAAAAAGGACATTTTAGGGCAAGAAGGACATATTAAAGGCAAGAAGGACATATTAAAGACAAAAAGGACATTTTTAAGGCAAGAAGGACATATTAAAGACAAAAAGGACATATAAAAGATAAGAAGGACAGATTAAAGACAAGAAGGACAGATAAAATTGTAATAACATATTAAAGACAAGAAGGACATGTTAAAGGCAAGAATGACATATTAAAGGCAAGAAGGACATATTAAAGACAAAAAGGACATTTTTAAGGCAAGAAGGACATATTGAAGACAAAAAGGACATTTTTAAGGCAAGAAGGACATATTAAAGACAAAAAGGGCATATAAAAGTTAAGAAGGACAGATTAAAGACAAGAAGGACAGATAAAATTGTAATGACATATTAAAGACAAGAAGGACATGTTAAAGGCAAGAATGACATATTAAAGATAAAAAAGACATATTAAAGACAAGAAGGACATATTAACGACAAGGACATATTGAAGACAAGAACATATTAAAGACAAAAATGACATATTAAAGGCAAGAAGGACATATT
The DNA here is from genome assembly GCA_037127315.1 of Ascarosepion bandense. Classification (NCBI taxonomy): domain Eukaryota; kingdom Metazoa; phylum Mollusca; class Cephalopoda; order Sepiida; family Sepiidae; genus Ascarosepion; species Ascarosepion bandense. The sequence goes on along the minus strand of JBBBDQ010001230.1, from coordinate 372,020 downwards.
AAAGATAAAAAGAACATATTAAAGGCAAGAAGGACATATTAAATATAAGAAAGACATATTAAAAGCAAAAAGAACATATTAAAGACAAGGACATATTAAAGGCAGAATGGACATATTAAAGGCAAGAAGGACATATTAAAGACAAGAGAGATTAAAGGCAAGAAGGACAGATTAAAGGCAATTAACTTACGTTTGTAAATATTTGGCAGAATAGAGATTAGGAGAGAAAGCAAAAATTTACTAAAAGCTACAAAAAACAAAAATTGTGGAGAGCCATGATCGCCCACATACTGAAGTGATAAGTAAAATAGAAGAAGAAAAAGTTGATTAAGTCCAATTTTATTGTACAAACATTATCTTACATCATGATACATGATATAATGTAACAGTTCTAGGTTTGATTCTTTCCTTCTTTGTTAATAATAAAAAGCTGATCTCATATTTTACATCCAGTAGTAACTTCAATTAATATTTAATATATATAGATCTTGAAACTTTCATTATTCTTGTTTGATTAATACCAGTCTTGCTGTAAACACTTTATAGAATAAATTCTGATATCATGTAATAATTTTATGTTTGATTATTTTAAACTGACCCCACTTTCATGTCCAATAGAAACTTCTATTAATATTTAATGTAAATATGTCTTGAAAATGTTCTTAATATTGGTTGGTTAATAACCTTCATGCTAAGGTGGAGGCATTGTATTCAGTTATGTTTGCTTGTTTGTTAGTCTGTCTGACCATGGTCGAGATCTCTCAAGACCCACAAAATGGATTCAGATGAAACACTCAAAGCTGATTCAGCTCATGACTAGGACAGATTGATTAGATTTTAGGTTTGATCCAGTATGGGATAAAGTTTTTGTGTTATTTTTTTTTGTTTTACTAATAAAATTTAGTTTTTGCTTTTCAAATGCCAAATACTGAATTACCTCCCCTAGATCATTTTAAATACTGAATTATCTGTCTGTTTCATTTAAAGTGTGAATTTAATTTTGAAAGCGAGTGCCTTTTTTGTATTTTCACTCTTGAGAGTCAAGTTGATTGCAATCATTCTTACTCATTTTAATAATAATCATTTTAATAATAATCATTTTAATAATCATCTCTTGCTAATCACTGTGATGATGTCAATATTGCATTGGTAGAGGTCTGCAATCATTGACTGCTCTTTCTAGTGATTTTTTTTTACAGTAGGGTTCATTCTTTACAAGACCAGTTAGACGGTTACATTAGTAGGCTATTTGTACATATAGGAATTGAAGATAGCAGTTAGCCCTAGAAAAGAACAGCTTAAGATTGTAGTGATCTGGGCAACATGCTCTTGGGACGCAGGTTCCACAGAGCAGTGGTTTGTTGATAGAAGCTGTTTGAGTGGAACGTAATTCTCACAAATGAAATACAAAGGGAATGTGGAAGGTTTGCTACCATGTAAGTGGCATGGTGCGACCTTGACATCGAGCTTTGTATTGGTGGGACCAGAGAATGTAGTTCATCTGAGAACATCTTGTGGAAATAGTGAAATAGCATCAAAAGGGTTGTCACATCCTGCCTGCAGGAGAGAGGTTGGAGAGTGAAAAATAATTCATCACTCAGAGGTACCCTTGCACTTCTTCAAACCTGGAGGCTGAGGTCTGGTAGCTCTCACCCAAATACTAATCTTATAGTGAAAATATTGACTTGCATCATGAAAATCTGATATTGTATAATAATTCTGATGTGGACCAATTTGTGACAATAACAATAGGAAACTGACCCCCTCTTTCATAGCCGGTATAAACTATTATTAATATTTAATGTGAATTTATCCTGAAAATGTTTTTTTTTAAATCTGACATTCTTTATGTGCTGTATCCCCTCAAGATGTAGATGCTCATAGCTCTCCACAACTTCCTGTCTCTTGTAGTGCTTAATAAATTTTGTATCTCAATTATTTCATTAAGTACATTATGCATTGTTTTCCTCTGCCCCATCTTACCTCTATCTGTCCTGTGAGTATAAGGTTTTCTAAGCCTTACTTCCTCATTATATATTTTTCAGAAACCTCAACTATCTCTTTCTGTTGGATTAGTTTTCATTAATGTATTTAAAAATGACAAATTTATTTGTTTGATATCATTGCAGATAGGATTGAACAATTAATAACATTCATTTTACCTAAAAGAAAACATTTCATAAACACACTCACTTTTTCATATCAAAAGCAGCCAAAAGGAGAATTATGTCACAATTACCTGAGTAATCATCAAACTTTTGAGACCATCTGTAGCTGCAATAGTTAAATCCACAAGCATCATGAGAGAAAAAGAATGATTCTTACTTTTGATGTCTATCGACTTCCAATGTTTCCTCTGATAACTAATGTAACAAGTAATCACAATAATATGTTGTAGATTTATTAAAATAGGGATTCATTTAAAATGTCAAACAAGTGCAAAAAAGCACATGTGGATCAAGATTTTTTGTTATGACTAGCGGTGTCAAGAAGGGTCAGTGCTGGAATGGTACAGAGTGCATCAAAAGTTGCAGGTGTCAGTGGGGCAGCTTTATAAGTAATGTCAGCTGTCATAGAGATCAGGTAAGTTTGAGAGTTGACTTTAGCAGTAACAAAACCCTGACTCAATGGCACATATCACTGAAAAAAAGAGAATAATAATAAAAAATCATATCTTTTATAATTCCATGCTGTTTTTTATGAGCAAAGACAAGAAAATCTTCAATTTTAGTCTGGCCTATTCTTCATCAAAGAGATATACAACAAATAGTCTAAAGCAGTAAATTTTAAAATATCTGTGATTAGTTTAGCTAATATCTGTGTATTAGTGTGAGAGTACTTTTTGCATGTATTTACTGGAAAATTCAGAACAAAAGAAACTGACTCAAGGATATAAAATCGATAATATTTTATTTTGCTTTAAAGAGAGTCCTTTGATATTCAGTGTAGCAAAAAGTTTGTTTATAAGGTGGACCTTAATAGCAGTCTGGAAAAGTCAATTATGACTCATTACCAAATGAGAGAAAAAAGTATATTAATACTGTCTTTCAAACTTTTGTGAAAAATCAAATTAATATTTCATATTAATTAAGCTTTTTATTGTCAACTGACAACTAATTTGGTTTTTGGTTTTGCAGATATAGTATTTTATTTTTTCTAGTTGCGACCAGTACTCATGTGTATAATTTTTCTGTCTTGTTTAATCTTTACCTTTCAGATATGTTAGTTTTTTTATTTTTTTTTTTTTGCAATAGTCTCTAGCTTAAATAGATAAATGCTGAATTTAAATTTTAATATTGAATTTTTTAATTAAAATTTTGCATTGACCAGTATTTTTACCCACCCCTCTGATATCATCTGTTTCTCTCTCTCTATGGGTCCTTCTCTCTCTCTCTCTCTCTCTCTCTCTCTCTCTCTCTCTCTCTCTCTCTCTCTCTATGGGGCCTTTTTATTCAACATTAGTTAATGATGAGTTGTCAACCGAGAAAAAAGTTATATTAATATTGTCTTTTAAATTTTCATGAAAAATCAAAGTAATTCTTCGTATTAATTAAGCTTTTAATTGTCAATTGGTAACTAATACTAATCTTGGGAATCTGCATTATCTTCCTCTATAAGAATGGTCATTCAGACTTGTAATAAGTATGTACTTAATATTTACATTCTTTCACAAGTTTTTCCACCCACCCCTTTCCTACCCATTAAAAAATAGGTATTTTGTGTCTTTTTAGTTTTTTTTTTTGCCTGTCTCACAGGGTGTTAGCAACCCAGTAGAACAAAACATTAAGCCTACAAAGAGCAGAAGAACTTTTAAGGAGTAACAACCAGCTAAATAAACATGGTGTCTCAATAAAACACCATGGAGAAGGCAATGGTAAACCACTCCACTATTCTTCCCTCATATATTTCTGGACTTTCACAATAATATAATAAACCCTAACGGCATGATGGAGGGTAAACTTAAGGACACTGACTCCATGCCCAGTAAGGAGTAACATGCACTACAGGTGTTACTGGACTGTCATCCTGTGACTTTTAACATTAACAACGTAAAGGGGACAAATTTCCTTAGTAATTATCCCTCACTTAGAATGGAATTACATGAGTGACACTGAGTGAATGGAATTACATGAGGTGTCACTGGACCATTATTCTGCAACTGTTTGCAACAAACAAAATTAAATCTTGGGATGTCGAATATCAGAATACCATGAACAACTGTGGACAGCTGGAAAGTGTGAAGCAGGAGATGACGATATTAAACATAAACATTTTAGGCATATGGGAAATGAGATGGCCAAACAATGGAGACTTCACAGAATTATATATGCAGGAGATTAAATTAATAAAAAAAAGTTGGCGTTATACTAGATAAAGACACAAGAAAATGCGTTAAGGTTTACTGCCAGATATCTGAAAGAATTCTAGTAGTTAAACTGAAATGTAGGCCTCTCAGTATATCAGTAACAGTGGTATAGGCATCAACAACACAAAGTACAGAAGAAGAAATACAATCCTTCTGTTCCATGCTTGATTATGTCAAGGCACAGTGCTAATCACAAAAAATACAAGATCTGAATGTCAAAGTTGGCCAAGTAAAAGAAGGTGAAATGGTCGGTAATTTTGAACTAGGACACTGCAATGACCATGGTGAGAAATGGGTCCAATGATGAACAGTGAATTGCCAGTTATAAGAGCACCCAAGAATACTATGAACATGAAAAAGTCTAGGAAGAGAAATTAAGAACCAAATTGGTTATGTTACTATCTGCCAGAGATTCAGAAATACAGTCCTTCACAGCAAAGCCTACCCAGGTGCTAACTGCAAAAGTGACAGCACACCAGTTTTATGCAAACTAAAGATAAAACTAAGACAACTAAAGAGACCTAACACAGCCCTAAGACTGCAGTACAATAGACTCGTGAATGACACGAACCTGCAGGAAATGTACATGAACAGTGTGAAAATAAAATACCAAGAACAAATTGAAAATGGAAGCTCAAAATGGGAAGCACTGAGTAGCTCTATTGATATCAGCTAATGACATCATACCAAAGAAAATTATGCTAAGATATGGAATGAAATACAAGAAACTGCACAAAAATGGGGGCAGGCTAAAGAAAGATGGCTCAATGACAAATGTGTCGAAGTAGAGAGACTTCTTCTTCTATGTGCATTGTCCTTTCAGGATGTAGACGATCATGGCTTTCCACATCTCCCTATCCCTGGTGGCTCTTAGCACGCCTTCTCCTGTTACACCATGCAACCCTCGTTCTATCATCCACCAGATTAGGTCCTTCAAATATGTTATTTGCTGCTTTCTTCTGTTTCTTTTTCCTTTTCCCTCTATCTGGCCTGTTAGTATCAGGTTTTCCAAGCCCTCTTTTCTCATTGCATGTCCCAGAAACTTCAGCTGTCACTTCCTCATGCTCAGTATTAATTTCTTTTTCATTTCCATTATTTCTAAAACTTCATCATTGCTCACATGCTCGATTCAAAATATTCGCAGCATCCTTCTATAGAACCACATCTCAGCTGCTTTAAGTTTTTCCTTCATCTTTGATGATATTGTCCAACATTCACTGCCATATTGAAGAACTGACATCACATAGCAATCCATTACTCTCTTCTTTGTTTCTTTGTTTCTAGTAAAATTGTCCTGTTTCTTAATACCTTACTCAACTTCTGAAATGCTACCTTTGCCATGCCAATTCGCCTTCAGATCTCTGTGTTGCACTTTCCATCTTCTGTTAGAAGTTACTTTTCAGGTATTTAAATTTTTGTACCTGCTTGATTTTATTATCTCCGACCTGTTTTTGGCATAGTGAGCTGCCCTTTTTACTGATGACTATGAATTTGGTTTTCTAGCAGTTTATTTGTAGTCCTTTCTTGTCACACTCTTCAGCTACCTTCTGTAGGAGGTTTTGTAACATTAGCATTACCATCATTCAATCCATTTTTATTTTTATTAATGCTAAATTGTAAATCACTCAATGCAGTTCTCAAGATGGAGATTTACATCTAAAATAAATATTCAGAATAAAATATGCTATCTGAATGAAAGATAATGTGGTCAGAAATGAATATTATTAGGATAAAGAGGAAAAATAAAAACTGACCTTTGACTGACTTGAGTTCAAGGTTGAAGTGTTCTAAAAACCACCTACATGGGTGTCGGTGACACAAAGTAGAAGTTCTTGGGGAAAAACACTGAGTGGAACTTTATTATTATATTTGAAAAGTAGATTGATTTGACTCTGTGGAAGTAGCATGGCATCTCCTAGCCCATAAAACTGTTCTCATTCTATTATCCATGCTGGAATACATTTTGTGTTAATTATTCTTTTATCTTGTCCTTATAATTAAACTTATTTTAACTTTTCCTGAGTGTAAATAGATTCCCATGCCTGACATAAAGATCGAATTTAATTTTTCTGTCTGTATTTCTGAGATGAAGCGTTATCATTATTTACACTATTTACATTTGAACTATTGTCCTCAATTTTATTGTTGTTGTCACATTTTGGTCATTGTGCTCACCAGCCTTCATTAGGTTTCTATTGATCTGGGTAGCCTTCAGGAAATTTAGAAGTGAATCTTTTATTTAGTTTGCAGTGGAAGATTGCTCTTGTTCCACTACCCATAATTAGGGAATAACTCATCTACTTATTTTTGATAATGCTCATTTATTGTTTGCCCTGCTTTCAGTGATTCCAAGTACACAGTGTTTGGCCCAGGGACTGAACTCACAATTACTATGTCCCCAAATTAATGATCCAATTAACATTTTACTAAATGTTCACACAATCTTCTATGGGCTGTGTTCCTTCAAGTATGCTATGCATTGCTTTACTCTGTCTCTCCTTCCCTCTATCTGACTTGTGAGTATCAGATTCTCCAAGCCCACCTTTCTCATTTCATGTCCCAGGAACTTCAGCTGTCTTTTCCTGTATTAGTTTCTTTTTCATTACCATCCTCTCCAAAACCTCATCATTGCCTAAATTTTCAGTCCATGATATCCTCAGCATTCTTCTGTAGAACCACGTTATGGTTGCTTTAAGTCTCTCCTTCATCTTTGAGAAGGTTGTCCAGCATTCACTGCCACATTGAAGAACAGGCATCACATAGCAATCCAGTACTCTCTTCTTTGTTTCGAGTAAAATTTTCCTGTCTCTCCCAATACAAGGTTTAATAACCACTCTTGTTAGATGTTTGCTGAGTGAGATTGTTATATTGTCACATTTTGCCTGCCAGTCTTCATTAGGTGTCTCTTGATCTGGGTAGCCTTCAGGAAATTTAGAAGTGAATCTTTTATTTAATCTACAGTGGAAGATTGCTTTTGTTCCAATTACCATGATTAGGGAATAACTCATCTACTTCATTTTTATTCTGCTCTAGGAGGTCTTGTAGTTTCCTTTCTGTGTCTGCTATCAGCACTGTATCATCTTATCAGTGCTGTGCATGACAAATAATGGTGATATGCATAACAAAATAAAAGAACTAAGAGGACAAAAAACCTGCTCAGCAACAGGATGTATAATAGCAAAGGACGGAACACTCATACTACAAAATAAAAAGATACTTCAGAGATGGGATATGTATATTGATGATCTCTTCCACAACAACAGAAAGCAATCTAAAAAACACAAAAATACAAATAAACCAGAGATATTAAAACTGAAGTGAAATCGGCAATAGCCAAATTGAACAGAAACAAAGCAGCAGGACCTGACGGGATTGTGTTAGAAATGTTGATGTCCTTAGACAGGCTCACTGAAATAATAAACAAAATCTACAACAATGTCAATATACTGGAGGACCTAATCAGATTAATTTTCTTAGCTCTACCTAAGAAGTCAGATGCAAAGGAGTAGGAACTTTACCAAACTATCAGCTTAATGAGCCACATAATAAACTCATTATCTGGATTCTGATGAAGAGAATGCACAACAGAAATAGCCCAGAGAAAGTGCAAAAATAGTGTGGCTTCATTAAAGATACTAGAATGAGGAATGTAATATTCATGCTCAGAATACTCTCTGAAAGAGCAATACAAATGCAGAATAACTCTATAGACTAGACTTTATAGACTAGACAAAGGTGTTTGACAAAGTACGTCACAAAACTTGATAGAGATGCTCGATAACCTTGACACATTTGGAAAAGACATGGCTATAATCAAGAATCTATATTGGCATCAAATTGCTTGCATACAGATGAGAAGTGAATTTAGCAGGTATACAAAAATAAAAAGGGACGTAAACAAGATATGTTTTTACACCGAATCTGTACAGCAAAAAAACTCTGATAGAAATAAAATCATTGCCAGGATTCATCATTAGTGGCTACAATCTCAACAATGTAAGATACATGGATGACAAGGGTCTAATAGCAGACACTGAAAGAAGAATGCAGTGACCTCCTACAGAAGGTAGCAAGAGAAAGTACGAAAAAAATGACTAAGAATAAACTTCAAAAAGAAGACCCTAAAATGCTAACTACAAGTCAGAGATACTATTTTAGAAAGAAATTAAAGAAACTATTTTGTAAAGAAATTGAAATACCTGGGAAGTGTTCTGACAGAGGATGAAATGTGCTATGTTGAGACTCAAAGACACATTGGCATAGCCAAGGATGCATTTCAAAAGCTAACCAGAATACTGAGAGACAAGAAAATCTTGTTGGAAACAAATAAAACAGAGCTGGATTGCTATGTGATATTTGTTCCTTCTGTATGGAAGTGAATATTGAACAATGTCATCAAGGATGACAGAGATGACAAGAGACAGAGCCAAGTAGAAGTCCATGATTGCTTACATCCTGAAGGGACACAGCACATGAAGAAGAAGAAACCTTCCATCACCACGACCATCATCATCTTCATCACCATCATCATCTCAATCACCACCACCGGCATCACAACCATCATCACCGCGGCCATCATCATCATCATCATCACCACCACCACCACCACCATCAACTTCATCATCATCACTGACATGAAGAAGAAGTGGGTAGATCAAAGTCAGACCTTGCTTCTAGTAGTAGTCACCATAAAAGTAGGTCAACGTTATTGTAGTTTGCTTTTCTCAGCCCTAAGAACGGTAGACATATGGTTAGCAGATGACCTCTAAGCTACAAGTCCCCCATGGCTGGTTTTTGCAAATGGTTATGTCTCTTGTTGTGACTCTCCTCATTTATTTCAAAGCTGTCAACTTATATCATTTCAACCAACCTCTGAGACTCTGACACAAAGCTTAGTTTCAGCTAACATCAAAGGGCTCTTTGTGTTAATTTTTTTGATTGGCCAAAATTAGTTTATTTTTAGCTTTCCTCTCTTTTTCATTTTTTTTTAATAGAACAGACATTATGAGTGAAATCTGTCTTAATTTGATAGATTAATAGTCATAAATAAGTAGGCTCTATTCCAACAAGCCTCTGGCATCTTTTTCTGGGTTCAGTGTTTTCTTCTTCCTTTTTTATTTGAAGATTGTTTTTTTATAATTTAAGAGAGAAGTATATAGAAAGATGCTTAGAGTCAGAGAGAAAGAATGAGATAAGAGTTTTAAAGGAAAGTGCAAATGCTACATTTTAATTTGGATTCATTATTTTTTATTTATATATATATATTATTTTTATATTTTACTAGCTTTATAGCTCAGCATTGCTTGTTTTTTTTAGTGGCTTTGTTGAAAAGGGAAGGTGAAGTGCTTATACAAAAAGCTTCAATATGTGGTTGCTATGATGTGTAAGTTAAAAAAATGTGAAGTAAGTATTGGTTCTTGTTGTATTTGTAAAACAGGATTCATGCTTGATAAGTTTTACCAATAAATGGGAATGATGCATGTACAATTGGAAGAACAAGGGCTGGAATTTTGGGTGCCTGTAATGTAATGCCATGATGTTGTGATGCAGAAGAAGTGGATGCATTGTCCCTGCAATATTGAAGTGGTTGGTACCTTGTAGAAAATATGAAATTGTAATATGAATATGACAAGGTAGAAGTCACAAAAAAGACCCAGTTTTTGTTAGAATACAACTAAGTGTTTTGAAGAAATTTTCCATTAATTTTTGCTGCATCCTGTATGTCAAAATTTTTGTTCACATATCAAGGCATCAGACTTTGATCTACCAATGACTTGATTTTGGTTGAGTTTGATTGAAGCATCTTGGAGAAATGCATAAAAGTGCACAAAAGACTACCTGAAATTATGTTTTTGACAAACCCTGTACATTGATTCAAAAAATTTTTGTGTACATTAGATCTTGTTCTACAATTTACTTGATTTTGGTTGAATTCACATAAGGCATCTTGGAGAAGAAGAGATCATGAATTCTAAGCATTTTAGTGATTTCTGCCTTTCTCTATCAATTGATTCATAAAATTTTTGTGTACATCAGATCTTGTTCTACAATTTACTTGATTTTGGTTGAATTCACATAAGGCATCTTGGAGAAGAAGAGATCATGAATTCTAAGCATTTTAGTGGTTTCTGCCATACTCTATCAATTGATTCATAAAATTTTTGTGTACATCAAAGTCTCCTATCATGATCGACAAGTGACCCAGTTTTGTGTCACTTGTCGATCATGACAGTTGTTTTTCAATAAGATTTTTCAGTGAAATCAGTAATTTCTTTACATTACTCATACAGCATGGAGCCTGTGAGTTAAGTAATATTTGGTAATCAAAATAGTTTCTAGAGTGTGCTAATTATTTCTTCATAGTTGTATAATAGTTTGTGTGTTTATGAATTTGTAAGTTGTGTGTTTGCTTTGATGTGGATATTAAATAAATTTGTGTGAGTTGGTTTTTGGCTGTTTTAAAAATATAAGATCCTTCAATGTTTTGTCAGTGAAATTGGTATTTACAACTGATCTAGGTAAAATAGGCATTGACTAGCTGATTCTGGTATAATTTTTAGGATATATTTATATTATAAAATAGCATAGGAATTTAAGTTTACAATAATTTTTATAGCAATACCTAGAAAGCCAGGTGCAAATGAATGTAGACTACCTTCTAAAAGCTAAGCAAAGCACTAAAAAACAGGAAAATTTGATTAGAAATAATCAGTCTTCCAATATGGCAGTAAATGCTGGACAATCTCTTGACAGATGAAGAAGGGACTTGAAATGTGGTTCTAGAAAAGAATGCTGAAAACATAATGGTCTGAACATGTGAGACAAACAACAAAGTTTTATAGAGGAAAGAGAAAAAAATGGATAATCATATATAAGATCAAGAAGATAAGGTTGAGATTTTTAGGGTACATAATGACGAAAGAAGGCTTAGAAAATTTGATACTCACAGGATGAATTGAAGGCCAGGAAGATAGATGAAAATAATGCATAACCTACCTTGCAAGCTTGAGTAAATGGATAGCGGAATAAGGTTTAGGACAGATAACAAAAATACTACATTTATTAGAATCTATAAAGGACAGGAAATTGTCGAGAGCCATGATCATCATGTCATACAGAAGAAGAACAACAACAATTCAATAACCGCTATTAAAATTATTTGAATTTCAACTGAATTTGTTGAATTCACTTACATGCAAATACCATTGGGAAAAGTATTAATCCATCTCTTCTCCCTCTATCTTTGGATTAAATAGCAGAACAGAATGGGTTCTATAGCCTTGGTTGGTAACCAGTCTACTGCAGAAAGAAATGGCAACCTACTGTGAGAAAATCTTCTGCCTAGTCTGTCATAGATTGAAAGAGACATGATCACCAAAGAGTGTATCACATATGGCACTTAACTGACTGACTGTGTATTAACCAACCAAGAATGGAAGAATTTTCAAGACATGTTAAATATTGATATAAGTTTCTACTGAACATAAAGTTGGGGATTAGCTTTTTATTCTTATTAAGTAACAAATTGATTCTTGTCAGAATTAATGTATTACAAGAAAATGTATGATACAAGTTTATGTTTTCATAAAAGAACTGGAATTAGCCAACCAGCAAAGATAAAAATATCAAGCTATATAATTAATAACAAAGTTAATTTCAGCCTTTAATATTAGTTTTCTTTAGAAATATTGAGAATAACTTATTTGGTGTTTGGTGATTTTATTATGCAACTCTGGTGTTGTTCATTATATTTTTTCATACTAATGATCACACAGTAAAAGGCCAAAGAGCCACTCAAGTAAGGGAGTTACTATGTAGTGTGTTATTAGCATAAGAAAAATCAAGAAATCAAGTTCATGGTGGTATGTAGTTAAGATCATGACTAATATGTGACTTAAAGAAATCAAGATAGTAGATTGGGAAAATTCCCTGTCAAGAATCTGTTACAAAAGGCAACAGTTCTTGGAAACAAACTGTACAAGTGAAACTTACTCCTTACTAATGGAATATAAAGAGAACAGAGATTATTCACTCATCATTGTGTATGTGAAGCAAATGAACATTATTCAATAAAATCACTATTGGCTTTGACCATGGCCTTGAGTCAACTCCAGAATCTCCTGTAACTTTTCTGGATGGTCTCCTTGTTTAAGTTAGCAAACTCTGTTATGATCCTTGCATTGTTCCTCTTTGATGGTACAAGGACTTTCATTGATCTTTTGCTCAAAGACACCTGACACATAATTATCAAAGGGTTGCAGTTTAGGGAGATCAGGTGGCCAGATGTAAGGGATTATGTGGTTACACATTTGTCAAAAAGCCATGACGGAGTTCTCCTGCTTGTGTGGCATGGTGCAGAGTCATGTTGCTAGACAAAGGATCTTCCAGCAACCACCATCTTGATCCAAAGTAACATTAACAACTCAAGGCAGTTGATGTAAGCTTATGTGTTCAGTCTGAGGTCTTGTGTGAAGATGGATAGAAGCATAATGATGCCATCACTAGTAATAACTCAAAACACGTTTATAATCACCATTAGATTAACATCCAAACACTCTGAAATTTTTGAATTGAAGCTTCCAGTTCAAATGCAAAGCAGTACAGCAAACTGTTTCCGGATTTCTAGCAGAGTAAACTGTGTAATGGTGATATTTTTCTCACAGATGGTGCCCAACTGACCTAACTATACAGTGCAGACAACAAAATCATTAACAAACAATGCACATAAATGAAATTAAAAGTATAAAATGACGACAATTTACCTATCGCACCCTGTTTATGCCATGTGTCTACTTATCTATCTATCTGTCTATCTATCTATCTATCTATCTATCTACGTATATATATATATATATATATATATATATATAATTGTTAACTTATTGATATTTATTTATGAATTTCAGATATGTAAAAGAATGAAATGGTGCCAATTTACCCATTGCACCCTTTGTGTGTAGTGTGTGTGTGGAAATATATATACAGACACACACGAAAACACACATATTCATTAATTATGACTAGAAACTGATTAACAATATATATATATATATATATATATATATATATATATATATATATATATACATGATTGTTATGTCATTCATATTTATTTTTGAATTTCAGATATATAAAGGATTGCTATAGGCTCCAAAAGAAACAAGCCATTGAGTGCTGGGAGCAAATTTGGAAATTTTGAAAAACATTAAAAAGATCATAGAACAATCACAAAATAAAGTGAAAATGTTGACATGATTGCAAAAAGAAAAATATTTTTAAGAATGTCACAGATAAGTGAGAAATATTAAAAGAATAATATGCCAGAAAAGTGGATTTAGAAGCAAAAAATATTTGAAAAAGCTCATGATCTGAATGTATGCATTTTGAACAGAAGCAAAATCTCAAGAACTTTGGTTGAAGACACAAATGCAGCCAAACGTTTAAGTAAATATCAAAGGAAGAAAAGGTCAGAAAAAAGTGCATGAAAACTGAACTATCAAGAAGAATTTTTAGTTTAAGTTTTGTTTAATGGCATATCAACCTCTATGGGTTATTTAATGCAAAAAGGTATTTTTAAATGTTCAGTTATCGTGAGAAGGTTGATTTAGTCAGATTTTAATTAAATTTTTTTATTCTTTTTTATTTTAGAAAACTGGAAATGTCTTCTAGTTTTGTATTCAAAAATGTTTTACTGAAAATCATTTTTTTCATTCAAAAATGTGTATGGTAATAATATATTGTTGGTAATATTTTTTCTTTAAAAATGTATATTTTCTATAAAAGTCCATTTTTATGTACATATTTCTATAAAAGTGTATTTTTATACTTTCATAGTGTTTTGATCCCAGTTTGGGGGTTAACTATTTGCTCGTATCTGGGACCCTAACAGGCACTACCACTCCGGGTCAGGGTGGACATTGAGGACAACAACAATTAAGATATGGTTCTATGCTCCTCACAACCTCTCAATCAGTGACCTTGCTGCCGGATGCAGTTTACCATCATGCCCAGGACCAAAGAATTGTTAATGGTGAATGTAGGGCTACATTAGGTGAACTGATGGTTGTGCTAGAGGTTGAATCCTTTCGTAAACTTAATCAGTACAAATTAGAATATAAAGAAGGTTTAATCGTTTTGGGTGCTAACAATTGTACTCAAAATAGTATAATCCTCTTCAAAAAATTGTTGCAAAATATTTTTTGAGTTTGCAAGTCACAACTCATGAATTCTGAGTTAATTTTTTATATTTTTTAAACTCATGCAATATATTTTTGGTATAAATATATTCTGAAAATGTTACTAGCATCTATTGTTTAAGGGATCAAGAACATTCATCTATGCAACATTAGTCTAAGAAACACTGATTTAAAAAATGTTGGTCTAAAAATATTTGTATAATGAACATTTAAAAAAATATACCTCTAAGAAATATTTGTCTCGAGGATAATGGTCTGATGATTGTTAAATCATTTACAATGTTCAGACTTTTGCCCTCATTTTTGTTGCTATGTTTACTAAGTTTTGGCAGTTGTATCCTTCTTCAGGTGCTAGGAATTTCAAACCAAACCATGAATTTTAATCACTGAGGTATATCATTCTCATTCCATGAGCAATGTCACGTCCAGATGTCATGTAGTTATTTCCCTTTGACTCAACTCTCTTAGTTATTTTTTTAGTACTGCCATAGCAATGTATTGGCCTCAAAACTCTTTTGGTCAAGTTACTGAATCTAACCAACATGTTTATCCACAGGGCCATGTCTCCTCGGGGAAACATGGCCCAGTGGATTGAAATAATATAGCTCAGTGATCTAAATAAAAGCTTCAGTTTGAAATTCCTAACACCAGAAGAAGGCTGGAGCATACAACAGCCTAAATGTTGTAAACATGGCAATAAAGATGAGGACAACAGTTGAACAATGTAAATACTGTTAATATTACATTTTCTCAGAAGTATAGACAAATGATGTTTTTTTTTTAATCATTTCAACCCAAGCAAGACAGGACTGCCGCTAATGCACAGGGAGTTACAGTGAGAGAAAAAAAAGGTACAGGGGATGTTGAAGAAAAGATAAGAGATGGATGGAATTCAAGGAGATAGAAAATATCAGTTGATATTGCATTTAAACTTTTAGAGATTGTAACTATCAGAGAAGCAAGTAAGCAGAAGGGAGTGCACACATGGGAAGTGCAAGAAAAGAAACTGTTAGAGTAGAAGTTGTAGATACATATAACTATTTCAATGGTAAAAGGGTGAGAATTTGATATGAATCTAGTTGCATGCATAAATACATATGATTTAGCAACCAGTGAAAGAGGCACATCAGAGCAGTTACCATGAAATATTTGTAGAAAAGACAGAGGGAAGCCACATCACATTGGGGAGAAAGTAACTAAAGTTAAGATGCCAAGTCAGGATCATTTATATTGCAGATCCCATCTATATTTTGTTGAGAACCTCAAGATGAATTGCAAGAGCACCCAACCAGATATGGCAACAGTATTCAATGCATAGAGAAATGGTAGATTTATAAATGTGCAAGATGAATTCTTATGAGAAAAACTTTCTGTCCTGACAGTGAACCAACCTAGGAGTAGATACAGCAATAGATTTGATGTAGTCATTCCACTTCAGGTCGTGTGAGAGTGAAGCAAAGGAGGTGCAATGTGTTGCTCTCTAAAAAACCAAGCATGATCCATTCTGATGGTAAGTAGGACAGTTTCTCTATATTGGTTAAAGGAGAGCAATTTCCTTTTAGCAATATTAAGATTTTGGCTCCATTTCCTACCCTATTCCTTCATAGAATGAAGGTTCTTCTCAAGAGCAGCAGTTAGGTTTACTTAATCAGCCTTCACAGATTTCCTATTGAGATGGAAGTAAATGATGGTGTCATCTGTATAGATGCCTACTTGGGAATTGAATATATCAAGAAGATCATTGATGAGGATCAAAAAAGCAGAGGATCTATAATAGAGCCTTGAGAGATGCTTGCATTTATATGAACGGATCTGAAACCTTACCCATTTAAAACAACCTTAATTTCATGATTTGGTAGAAAGGATTGAATTAAATTGAACAATCATCCAAAATACCATAGCCCTGGAGCTTGCACAGAAGTCCTGTATACCAAATTCTGTCAAATGCTTTTAAGATATCTAGAGTGACAGCTCAATCTTTGCTAGCCTGGTATACATATTCAGTGATGATCATTAAACCTGGCAAAGCAGAAGACATATTGTTTGTCAGAAAGTAACTCATGAGATAAACAATGCATGGTAATAAATGGATGTGTATTGTGGTGCAGTGGATGTCAACTCGGAACAACAAATCAGGGAACTGAGTTCAAATTCCAGTTAAATTCCTCGCATTCACTTACACACAAATACCCTTGGGAAATCTATTAATCAGTCTCTTTTCTCCAGTTATGGGTTAAATAACGGGACAGATTAGGTTCTATAATAGCAGTTAATATGCAAAGAATTGGTCAATGTTGATTGTGCACACATGAAAAATATATTAGCATTTATAGAGAAAATGCAGAATCTGTCACTCATTAAAAAGCCCCTGAGATCTAAAACTAAGTTCTATAAAAGTCTAAGTTGCTCCTTTTTTCTGCAGTCCAAAGTATCCTATCTAGTAATGAACTGTTCATGTAAGTGTATGTTTTATTGTAGTAAAAAGTCGTGCTTCTGAAAAAAATTAGGTACTAAAAGTATTGGATGCACATTGTGGTGCTGCGGATATCAACTCAAAATGACAAATCAGGGAGCCGAGTTTGATATCCAGTTGAATTCTTTGCATTCACATATGCACAAATACCCTTTGGAAATGTATTAATCCATCTCTTCCCTCCAGTTATGGGTTAAATAACAGGACAGATTGGGTTCTATAGCCTTGGCTGGCAACCAGTCTACTGCAGAAAGCAATGGCAACCTACTGCAGGATAATCTTCTGCCTAGTCAGTCATGTCTCTTTCAAGACATGATTGCTCAAAGTGTGTATCATGTAAAGCATTTAACTGACTGATGGTAATAATTGCTTATATACCATATGTATCAGCGGCAATTAATATTGTTATAATTATCTTAAATATTATTTTCTACTATTTTGCACATGAATAAAGTGTTAATTTATTAAAAATATTATTATAGACCAATGTCCAAAGAAAAGTATTCCTTAGACAAATTCCCTTAGATAGGTTTGATTTAGACCAATATTCTTTAGGTGAACATTCCTTAGATCAATGGCCGTTCAACAAATATGCTTTCAATGAATGTTCCTAAATCTGTCGTTTAATACCCAACGCATGGGAGAAACCTCAACTTGCATAATAAATTATGACAGATGTTTATTGTGTGTATGCTTGTATATTTGTGCAATGTGTATGTGTCTGTTTATTTCTCTCTCGTTTCTTTGTGTAAAAACCATGTGTTTTTTTATGCATTAATTTCTATTTCTGAACATGTACTGCAAATGATGTGTGTATTTTTTATTATGTCCGTATTTGTGTTTGGGAGAAAAAAAAGTAATAATTGCCATTTTGCAAAATACCATCTCAACTTTACAAAAGCCAAAATAAAACTTAGAATTTGCTGAGTCTTAAAAAAACAAAATGGAAAAGATTTTTTTGAAACTTCATTATATTCAAACGTAGTTTTGAAAATGAGCCTCTTCCTCAAGATTCCAAGGAAACTGTTGAATTTTAAAAATGGCATTAAGTACAAAAAAGAAATAAAAAAAATAAAATAAAAAATAAAAACAGAAGCTTTTGATAATTAGGGTAATTCAAATGCTTCTTTTAAAAACAAAGAAATGAAAATGAGCTGAGGTAAACAATTTTTATAATGAAACACAAAAGAGAAAAATGAAGGGAAAAATGTTCACTGTTCTTTTGAATATTTTTGGTTTGTTTTCTTTTTCTTCATCATCATCAAATTTTTGTTCAGTTATGACAACAAATCTAAATTCCCAAATAACTGCTTCCTTATGATTTGATTTATTTTTCTCCATTTAATTCAAATTAATACTTTGAATAACAATAGTGGAATATAAACATGCACACACATGCTCACACATATTTGTCAGCAGTTTCAGACTAACAACAGCTTAGTTGAATGGGCAGCAATTATAGTGAACTGAATTAGAACAAAGACATCAGTGTTTTTAAGTGACAGCAGTTGAATAACAACATTTGTTGCTGGACAGAATTTTAATGGATCTTTTTTTCTGGGATATGGAAAATAAGTTACACGGTATTGTTAATTTCTGTTCAAGAAAGCTGTTCAGAGCATGATGTATAGTTTAATTGTTATGGAATACTCATTGTTTGAAATATAAAGAAATCTAGGTGTTGAAATAGAGATAGCTCAAAAGAAAAATATATTCATGTTAGTAATTCAATTATATACATTAGAGCAGCATTGCAAACTGGGTTCAAATCTTGCCATGATCAATTTGTTAAAAATCTCATCATGTGACACTCTTGTAACATACCTGGAAAACATATCCCAAGTAGACTCAAGTGAATGAAATTTGGTAAATAAAACTGTCTGAAACAATTAATAGTTATCTAAACTTATTTATAAATATAACTTTGTCTGTGTGTGTATGTGTGTATGTGTGTGTCCATTACCTATAGACTCCGAAACGGATGAACTGATTTTCTTGAAAATTTACACAGTTGTGCTATAAGCGTCTGCGAGTGTTCTTAGCTAGGTTTTGTGTTGAGGTACCCCTGATAAATATCAAAAATTGATAATCGAAAAAATCAGATTATAGAAGGAGTGGTCCGATTTTAATCAAATTTGATACACTCATAGACAAAGACATAAGAAACGATATTCAGAAGTTTCAAGGTTGCAGTTCTTACAATAGTGCAGAAAATCGATAATATATATATAAAAGGCAAGATGTTTGTGTGTATGTCTGTTTATCTGCCTGTATGTCTGTATTTTTTCAGCCCTTTTATTTTAGTTTTTGCTTCAGGTTTGGCTCTAAGTATGTATAATTGTAGTTCTTAGTCTCAGCCATGATACCATTTACTCAGAGGATTTATTTAGCCTTCAAAGTTCAGTTTATGATGAAAATAACTTATTTGATATGGCTACCAAGAAATCAAAATTTGACTTACACCCATTCATTTTTCTTTCAGTCTTTTTTTTTTTTAATCATATCACCCCGAGCAAGGCGGTAATGCCACTGATGTGCAGGGGGCTACGTAAGAGTGAAAAGATTGGGAAAGAGAAAGCCAGAAACCACATCCTAAATAGGGAACAAGGGATGAGCCTCTACACCTGTTCAATAGACGGTGGAGTGTGAACTGGGTGATAGTTTAGTTTATCTACTCCAAATGGAAAAAAGAAAAAAAGAAAAGAGTGAAAATGTTGGAAGAGAGAAAGCCGGAAACCACATCCTAAATAGGGAACAAGGGATGAGCCTCTACACCTGTTCAATAGATGAGGGTGGAGTGTGAACCAGGCGATAGTTTAGTCTATCTACTCCAATTAGTCTATACGGTTTTGCTTTAACTGGAAACAACTATTGCTTTTAGTCTTTTGTGCCAATGTCCAAAGAGTCTGAGCTCCAGGACCATGGATTAGTTTTAAAGCTTTCATTACACCCAAGCAATGCTGGACTATACTGCTAGTACTGGTATAAAGTCAAAAGTCATTGTAACTGATGATGTAGCAAATAAGTCATGTTCAACTACTGATCATGCTAGAGTAGATGCTACCTCCCCAAAAGTATGACTAATATTTATTCAACAAAGAACACAATTAGAATCTGTGGGTGTTAAAGACAAACAAGCAGGTGGCTGTAACAGGAATTAGCTAATCCCTCATACAAATAGACATACTGAGAGACAAACAGCCAACCATTATTTTATAACATTAACACTTCCTTTTTTTCCTTAATTATTTCACCTCAAACAAGACAGGACCATCATTGGTGTGCAGAAGGTTACAGTGAGTGAAAAAACAAGGTACAGAGAATATCAAAGGAATGATAAGAGATGGATGGTAATCAAGGAGAAAGAACATGCCTACTGACATTAAATTTAAAATTTTAGAGATTGCAGCTATCAGGGGAAAAAAGCAAATGGAAGAAAGTTCCACAAACGGGAAGTGAGAGAAAAGAATCTGTTTGAGTAGAAGAGAGGGTTTCATTTAACTGTTGTGATAGCAAAAGAATGGGACCTTAATGCCAATCTAGTCGCATGCATAAATACATATATTTGAGGGACTAAGAAAAAAGATCATCAGCTTAATTGCCATGAAAATACTTGTAGAAAAGACAGAGGGAAGCCATATCAACTGACAGCTAAGTCAGGATTGATTATATTGCAGATCCTTCTTTGGATTTTCACAAGAACTTCCTAATGAATAACAAGAGCACCAGACCAGATATTTTTTTTTATAAGCTTTTCACCCCGAGCAAGGCATGTCACTGCTACTAGTGCGCAGGGGGCTACGTAGAGTGGAGAAAGGATGATTAAATATAGGAAATGTCAGAGGGTGGGTGATAGGCGAGTAGGGATACCGAGAATGGTTAAATATAGGAAATGTCAGAGGGTGGGTGATAGACGAGTAAGGATACCGAGAATGAGGGTTGGGTAGATGAGAGTGTTCTGAGAATAATTGGGAGTTAGAGTGATAGGAGGTGTCTATTGACCCTACATTTAAACACCTGGAGATTGTAGCTGTTGGGAAAGCAGACTTGTGGAAGGGAGTTCCACCGGCGGGAAGTGCAAGAAAAGAAGCTGTTGGAGTAGAATTTACAGTTACATTTTATCTGTTTAACTGTAAAAGGGTGGGACCTAGTTGCTAATCTAGTATCTCGTGTAAATTCCTGTTTAGGCGGCACCAGTGCTCTAAGTTCATCAGAGCAGAAGCCATGAAAATACTTGTAGAAGAGGAACAGGGAAGCCACATCATGCCGGTGAGAGAGTGGTTGCAGCCGGTCTGCCAAGTCAGTATCAACCACATTACAGATCCTCCTTTGTATTTTGTCAAGAAGACCAAGCAGAGCAGCAGGGGCACCCAACCAGATATGGCAGCAATATTCAATACACAGGCGGATGGTAGATTTGTCTCAGTATTTAGTGCACGGACTAATGGTAGATTTATAAATGTACAAAATGGATTCTGACAAGAAAAACTTCCTGGCCTAACAAAGTGACATAACCTTCCAAACTGTAGCTGCAGCTATACATTTTATGTTGTCATTTTATTTGAGGTTGTTTGAGAGAGTGAGGTTAAGGAAGCGCAATGTGTTTCTCCCTAGGAAACTAGTGTCATCAATTCTGATGGTAGGCAGGAAAGTTTTTCTGTGCTGTATTATATTAGAAAGATTATATTTTTTTTATCAAATATTTAAAATATTAACATTAGTTGAATTTAAAAAAAAACATATTAAAATAATTATTTTGAAAGGAAGAAAATATATACTGATATAAAAAGTTAAAAAATGTTTTATCTATAATGTTAAATTTTATAAAATAAGTACAAAGATATTAATATTTTTTTTCAATTGCTGTCTCATTTTTCTGTTTCTCAAGAGTGTGAATTAATACATTTCTCTTTTCCAAAGGTAAAAAGTGTCTTTTTCAGATATAAAAAGAATGAATTTGGTATAACAACATCTGTGCATAAAAAAATGAGCCAATTAGTGTTTTTATTTCTATGTCAGCTATCTTGTTGACACTGCAGAATAATTTAAAGAAAGTCCATTATCCACACTTACACATACTTTTCTTTGTATTCCATTGCTTATCTGACTAAATCAAGAGATCTGCTTCTTTTTCTTCTTCTCTGTATCTTGTCCTTTCAGGACTTAGGCAATCATGGCCTTCCACAACTCCTTATCCCTGGTTTTGTCATCCACCTTTCTTAAAGTGTTTCACTTCAAGTTTTAATTTTCCTTTTGTCTATCATATCTGCTTTTTACAATGTCCATATATTTTTTTCTTTCAGATTCAGATCATTCAAGAATCTGATATATATTTATCACAAATACCATAATTTGTCATATCAATTTATAAAAATATTTGTTTTTTTCATAGACCTTTATATTAACACATATTTCATGCAAACATGAAGGCATACAATAACTAAAGTTAAACAAAGTCAAGTCTGTTCAGTACCTGGATGACCAAGACAAATTTTGCAAGTCAGTGTGAAAAGTAAAATTCTTGATTCTGATTGGATAAGAAATAGAAAATTGATTTGTGACACCAGTCAATTTTTTTTTCACACCTAGAAAATTGTTATCCTGCTGGAGCCAGTCACATGACTAAAATCCACTATTTAAAGCACATCTCTTGACTGGTCAAAAGAGTCAGAATGGGAGCGGTATATAATAGCATTTTGTCACAAAGTAGGAAAGAAACTTCAAGCTGACTTAGTCACATCTCACCGACATACATTCATTCTACCTCTTCTTCCAATTTTTCTTTATTTTCACTCCAAGCTGCCAAAGAAAACAACAACAACAACACAATACTTCAAGGACTCTAAAAGATACAATCTCTTTCATTACCTTGACTTTCCTTCTCACTTTTTCTCCAGTCATAAAAAGGAGAAGAATATAGACTTTTATTAGCAGCCTTTTTAATCTTTTTACATACATACATTCTGCTAATATCAGCTCTAAATTCTGGATACTTAACTCTTTACTATTATTTCTCTGGAACATTTAACCACGTGCATTTTTCTATTTGAACATTTCACTCATACGAATTAATTAACTAGATGCATTTTGTCTATGAACATTTTATTTTTCTTCTTACAATTTTGTTATTCTGTTAATAAAAATCTTACTTTAATGTAGAAACAAAATATTTTATCCTTCCACATTTCAACATCAACCTTCTGATATTTAATTGTGGGAACTTCAGTTGTGCTTGGCACAAGGCCAATTTGATAAGCACAGCCGAGGATCCTACAGGTTCATTATATTAATTTGGGAAAGTTACGAATTCACCTCTTATTCCCACTAACTATTGGTTAATTACTAAGACTTGTATCAGTAAACTATTATTGTTTCTCAAAAAACCCTACAATTTAAAAATATTTTCTGGCTTCAAATATTCTGCAAAAGTCTGATAATTCATAAAAAACAATCCAATCAATGTACACATAAGTGTAGTAGTCTTGTTCAAACTTTTGATTGTACCAGATTATATGCTCCTTAGAACTGTAACTAAAGCATACGCTGCATAATTACAGTATAAACCACAGGCTAGCTCTAAGAAATGGGGAAACATAAATATGCCTGAGCACTTGTCTGTAACAGGGATTAGCTAGCCAAACTATACCAGACATGATTACTCAGTCCATTATTATTATTGTATTAATCAGGTAGCTGTTACATTAGTTTTAAAATATATCACCACATTATTTTTCTATAAATTATAAAAAATCGCTCGGTTGTAATTAAATTCTACAAAGTCAAAAACAAAGATAGACACACTTCAAGAAAAAAAAGAAACTCACTGACAACATTAAATTCAATGGTTTTAATGTACAGAAAAGGGTGTATGCAGATAGGTAAAGAGACGGCTTGCAAGTATCTAAATCTAAATCTAAAGTTATTTATAAATGGAACTTTGTCTGTGTGTATGTGTATGTGCATGTGTGTGTGTGTGTGTGTGCATGTCTGTGTGTGTGTGTGTTACGTATAGACTCTGAAACAGCTGAACAGATTTTCTTGAAAATTTACACAGTTGTACTATAAGCGTCTGTGAGTGTTCTTAGCTAGGTTTTGTGCTGAGGTACCCCCAATAAATATTGAAAATCGATAATCGAAAAAATCAGGTTATAGAAGGAGTGGTACAATTTTAATATATTTGATACACTCATAGAGAAAGACATAAAAAAGGATATTCAGAAGTTTCAAGGTTGCAATTCTTACAATAGTGCAGAAAATTGATAATATATATATATATATATATATATATATATATATATATATATATATAAAAGGCGAGATATTTGTGTGTGTGTCTGATTATCTGCCTGTATGTCTGTATTTTTTCAGCCCTCTATTTTAGTTTTTGCTTCGGGTTTGGCTCTAAGTAGATATAATTGTAGTTCTTAGTCTCACCCATGATACCATTTACTCAGAGGATTTATTTAGCCTTCAAAATTCAGTTTACAACAAAAAAAACTTATTTGATATGGATACCAGGAAATCAAAATTTGACTTACATCCATTCATTTTTCTTTCAGTCTACGGTTTTGCTTTAACTGGAAACAACTATTGCCTTTTAGTTTTTTGTGCCAATCAGAAGTTTTAAGGAGTGATTTTACTATGTGGACTCAAGAAGGGATCCTGATTGGACTGCAGTAGCTAATTAGAGTCCTGAATTAATAATGGTTTCTAGGTTAAGCATAAGAATAGTAAAGGGTTAGCTCCCTTTACTCTCCTTTACAAATTCATAGAAAATATTTAATTTCATTTAAAATGTTAATTTCCTAGATGAAAAAGTGAAAAAATAAAATACAATAACATTTTTCCAATACAATTATTAAGAACTTAAAGTCTATTTATCTTGCTTACAGCTTGCATTGACCTATGGCCAACTGAATGTAGCTCCAAGTAGAACAAAGAAGCTTAAGAGTAAAGATGAAAGATTACAAAGGTCAAAGAATCATCTTTAAAGAATTATTGCAATTAAAGACATAAATGATTGCACCATTTTTATGGATAGAAAATTAGAAATAAATGAACATATTAGTCATATCCTGAGTCAATAAATCATCTACTCCTTGACAAGCCAGTATTGCTACCTAGTGAATATTTTCGTTAGCACAACAAAGTAGCAAGCTATTGACAATGACTAATTGCACTCAACCAAAAAGTACACTGTTTTGAACATGTACTTCTTGTGCATTAACAATGTCAGCTTAATTATTATGTGGATATATAATATCAGTAAAGATAAGTATTGTATTTAATTGGCTAGACATTGAAATTATAAGAGAGCAAAGGCATGCTTTCTCAATGATATCAAAATCACTGAAGATGCAAATCTCCTCAAAGAAAGAGAAAAACAAAATTACTTTTGAGGATCAAGAGATCCAGTGACTGTAGAACATGGAATATAAACAAAGCTAATTATTATTAGAGTGCCTGGCACTAATAAGACAAAATTTTAAAATCTTGGGTGTATAGTCAGAATAGAGAGACGAATTAAAATCCTTTAGGAACTGTTTGTTTGTTTGTTTGTTCCTGTTTAACGGCCTATCAACATCTAAAGGGTCATTTAAGGCCAAAAACGTATTTCTATTTTAAATCACAGTTATTCTTTTCATTCAAAAAAGTTTTGTTGGTAATATATTTTTCATTCAAAAAAGTTTTTGTTGGTAATATATTTTTCATTCAAAAATGTTTTTGTTGGTAATATATTTTTCATTCAAAAATGTTTTTGTTGGTTACTAAACTATTTGCCTATAGCTGGGACCCTAACAGGTGCTACCACCCCGGGTCAGGGTGGACCTGGGAACAACAGCAATTAAGAGGTGGTTCTATGCTCCTCAAAACCTAATCAGAGGCCTTGCTGCTGGATGTAGTTTATTGTCATACCCAAGACCGAGGAACTGTTTAAATTCTAAGAAGATTCTCAAGGTAGAGTAACACTTTGGTGTCATTTTGACAGTTGGTTGTTTTATAAATCCTGACATCAAAAGTAGAATGGAAAGCCAATAATGATAAACATTGGAAAATTATCTTAACATTCCCAGACAAGAATATTGCAGAACATAAGAATATTAAAATGATTTTTGTACCCATTATTACTGGTGTGCTTTGAACAACTCTAATGCAAAATGATTAAATTAATTAAAACTCTTAAGGAGAAGCAAATTCATCCAGATGACAGCATTAATTTTTGGAATATATCCAATATTAAAAACATTATTGTTGTATTCTGGATTAATTATCTTTTTTAGATTTCTAATTAGAAGACTACTGTCCTCTGAGTGCTCCCTTTATAGGCTCAAACATCTGAAAGTGTGAGGTTTCCAGATCAGGACTCAAGGATGGTTACAGCAAAATTGAAAAGCCATAAAGTTTGAAAAAGGCTTCATCTAAAGCAATTACAGGGTTGGGGGGCAAATAGAAAACTATGAAAAATAGGCTAAACAAATGTTTGAGTTAACAATTCATTTATATGAGCACACACAACAACAAAAACAGATGACATAAAATGAATTTAAGAACAAACCATAAATTTTTTATTTCATTATTAACACTGGACAATAGAAGAGGTTTTCTGTAATTTGATTTTACTGAAAGACATCAGTTATGATATATAAAAACTCTGTAGATCTAATAATACATAATGTTGTAGAGTGGCTGTCACCCCTGCAGCACTCTCAATGATCGAATAGCTCATGGTTTGAAATGGTCTAATTTTTTTTTTTTAATCATTTCACCCCGAGCAAGGCGGAAACGCCACTGATGTGCAGGGGGCTACATAAATGTAAAAAGATTAATTACAAAAGTGTGAGGAGTACAACCTAGTTAGAAAGGAACAATAGAAAGCTGAGAAAGCAGGTGCAATGACAGATACATAGGTGGAGAGAAAGGGAAGGTTATACAGGGGTAGGGAGAGAGCTACAGTCCAGTGGTTAGTAGATGAGTATTGACTTTGCATTTAAATTTCTGGAGGTTGTAGCCGTCAGGAAAGTAAGAATACGGGAGCGAGTTCCACAGGCGGGAAGTGCGAGAGAAGAAGCTGCCAGAGTAGAATTGTCATCTGCATTTGGCTAACCTAAGTAAATAACAGTAGTGTTCAAGGTGTAATATTTGAGTGTCATACGAATATTATTCAGACTGATTACTTTGGCGACACTAGCAATTTAAAACCCTGTGTTGTAAGTTCTGTTTTGTCTGTCATTGTAACTATTGTACTGTTTTGTGTATATCCATTTAGCATCAGATATTGGGCTGAATAATATCACAGCACACATCTCTGTTTATTGTATCCACCTTGAGGATACAGCACATAATGAATTAGAGATATAAGGAAAATGCAAAAACAGTCAAAAATTTAGCTTGAATATAGAAAATAGAGCTGAGGTACTGATGAGACTTTGTCTCATTTTATTGTAAATCATCAGTTATTCCTCCTTCTACTTAGTATCATTACAAAAAATTTGAGGAATATCAGTTCACTGCCTCACCATATGAGATTTCATTTTTGTGGTTTCCATAACAAATTGGTTTTCACATAGTGGAATTGCCAGCCCCATGTCCTGCACATTTTAAATTCAGAGTGTTTTTTCTTCTCGAGTGGTTGACAGCTCTGCTGCTATTTGCTGAAAGAAAAGATGAATTCATTTATACCTGTCTCAAGTGTATTTATGCACAAATTAACACAATGAACTTGGCTAGATCTTGAACTGAGCATGCCAATTTCATTTTCCACATTGATAACATCCTATATATCACTTCCTCAAGTATTCCGCTTGTGTGTGCTATGTCTTTTCAGGATGTTAGCAATCCTTGCTCTCCACAATTCCCTGTTTTATGTAAATCTTAATAAATGTTGTGTTTTTGTTTTTCTCTTAAACTTTGATCACCATACAAGATCACCAAGTAGATTATGTGTTGTGTTCTTCTGTTTTTTTAACTTTTGATCTGTTTCAAAGGGTATCAAATTTTCCAAGCCCTCTTTTCTCATTATGTGCCTCTAAATTTCATCTAAGTCTTTCTGATTTTAAGCATAAGTGTTCTTTTTGTTTATAATTGCCCTAAATCTTTGTCATTACACATATGTTCTATATATAGTATTCTCAGCTTCCTTCTGTAGAACAACATTTCAGTTGTTTCAAGTAAGAAAATAATGTGTAAAGTACTAGAGATCTAAGGAAGACTCAGCAACATCCAAATAATTTCATGTTTAGCATCAGCTTGAATAATTAGAAGAGCATTGGATTACTGAGAAGCCTTGCCAGTTAAAAAATAATAATCATCATCATAATTGTGGTGATAATAATGATACAAACAAGAAGGATTATATGCTATTTAGGAATTGATTAATCAATGAATGATGACATCCATTTTCTTCAGCTAAAATTGAATATTCATTTCCAATTCCAAAACAATTTATTTGTTCCTCATAGCAGAAAATTTACAACCTGTTAAAAATTATCTGCTAACAATATTTTTTTCTTTTATTGTTATTGTTTAATCTGTTGGAAAATAATTAGCCTTTCCCATTCCCCAACAATTATTTTCACTTGGCTTTGTAATATGTTAACTGCTTTGGACTGGCTACATGGCAAATATGGAACAGAGATACCGCCTTCAGTAAAAAGACATGCTTTTTCAGTGTGCAATACGGCTGTGATGGCTGTGAATGCTGGACAATATCATCAAAAATGAGGACAAAACTGGAAGTGGCCGAAATGTGGTTCTACAGAAGGATGCTATGGATATCGTGGACTGAGCATACAAGCAACGACGAAGTGTTAGAAAGAATGGCAACAAAAAGGAAATTGATGCTGAGCATCAGGAAGAAACAACTGAAGTTCCTGGGACATGCAATGAGGAAGGAGAGCCTGGAGAACCTGATACTGACTGGACAGATAGAAGGAAAAAGAGACAGAGGAAGGCAGCGGATAACATATTTGCAGGGTCTGATCAGGTGGATGATGGAACGTGGGTTGCCAGGAGCAACAGGAGCAAACATACTAAGAGCCACAAGGGATAGGGAGACGTGGAGACAGGGCACATAGAAGAAGAAGAAGAAGTCTAGCAGGTCTATTAGAATTTATTACTGGTAGACAAAACTGTAACACAAAATATGCAGATAACCCCATGTTGGGAGCAGACAAAATTAATAAACTGCAGAAAATACTAGACAAGCTAATAAAGAAAACCTGGAAAAAAATACTAACTGCTGAGTTACCCTGTTATGTTATATTATTTAATTCTTTCAGTCATTAAATTTTAACTTATTAAAAGAAAGTTTTATATTATTTTAATTTTATTTTTTAGAATGCATATTCAAACATAAGGTTATAAAGATCAACTAACTAAAATTCTATAAAATATTAGATAATTACTATAAATATTATGTTAAATTTTTAATTTTACTATGTAGTTAAAAAAGCAAAAATGAAATGTTCACATAGTTTACATAAATTTATGTTAATTCTAGTCAACATACTTAGCTTTTTTAACAGGTTTAGTTATCACCAATCAATCAACACCTCAGGTAATTGATTAAGAAACACTTTTCTACTATATTTCAGGAAATGAACAAGTAATATTTGTTTCAAATCAAGTTAATGTAACTTTAAATTTGCTAATTTTGTGAAAATATCATGTCAGTAATGTATATTTTATGTTTGCAAGATTTTTAAAACCAAGAATTATTTTTTTTATTTGTTATGGGTCCTTACCTGTAACTACAGAATGAACTCTGTGGTAGACTGTCTAGTCACCAATAATGGGACACAATTTACATCTGCAGACTTTCAAGAATTTTGTGAAACCTTTCAGGTGAAACACATCAAATCTCACCCAAGGTCAAATGGACAAGCAGAGAGTTTTGCAGATACACTAAAAAGAGCACTAGAGAAAGCTTACACCAAACAGAACTACGCCATCATCATTATCACCAGCAGAAGTAATGTTCACCTGAAAAATTAGATCGGTATTTGACAAGTTACTGCCAAAACAGACAGAGCAATCACCAACATCGTTTGTACTGAAAAGAAAATTTAACCCAGGGGAGAAGGTTTTTTTTAAAATGTTAAAAAACAACACATCCTATTGGGAGCCAGGTACAATAGAGAAACAGATTGGGTACATGATTTACATTATTTAGGGTCCGAAGTTCTCACATAAAAGGCATTTAAATCAAATCAGAAAGAGGCTGTTAGTGGATTCTATCGGTCTACCTCAGGAAGAGGAGCAAGTAATGGACACAGTATTTGACACATTCCATATGCAAAGGCCTCAAGCAGTTTCAGAACCATGAAAATCTAGCAGAGAAAGAACATTTAGAGAGCCTTTGATGATTAATCCGAAGAGGAAAAAATATTAAAGACCCTTGCAAAATAAAAGCTTGGGAGGAGGGTGTCATGGGTCCTTACCTTTAACTACAGAATGAACTCTTCCTAAAACTATATATACTACACCTCTCAAGAGAGAGAGAGAGCAAGTCGAGTTGGTAGTAGATCACTCCAAACTAGACTGACAGTCATACTAACACCTTCCACATTTTGTATCCGAAGGTGAATTGGCATGGCGAAGGAAGCATTCCAGAAGTTGAGTAAAGTATTAAGAAACAGGACAATTTTACTAGAAACAAAGAAGAGAGTAATGGATTGCTATGTGATGTCAGTTCTTCAATATGGCAGTGAATGTTGGACAATATCTTCGAAGATGAGGCAAAAACTTGGAGCAGCTGAAATGTGGTTCTACAGAAGGATGCTGCAAATATCATGGATCGAGCATGTGAACAATGATGAGGTTTTGGAAAGGATGGAAATGAAAAGGAAATTAATACTGAGCTTCAGGAAGAGACAACTAAAGTTTCTGGGACATGCAATGAGGAAGGAGGACTTGAAGAACCTGATACTAACAGGCCAGACAGATGGAAAAAGAGACAGGGAAAGCAACAGATAACATATTTGAAGGACATGATCAGGTGAATGGCAGAACAAGGGTTGCGTGATGTAACAAGAGAAAGCATGCTAAGAGCCACCAGAGATAGGGAGAAGTAGAAAGCCATGATCGCCTACCTCCTGAAAGAACAGGGCACATAAAAGAAGAAGAAGAAGAAGAAGATATATTTTTTATTTCTACCCATGTGGTCGTGTTGTTCTTTTTGGACCTTAACCTGGTCCATAACATTATTAAAAATATGTTGATTGCTTAAAAATGTCCAAAAACTGAAAAAATAATAAGCCTTTTCTATTCCACCACACTTATTTTTATTTGGCTTTGTTTTTTGTTTTTTATAATTGTGTCGCCCCAAGCAAGGCATTTTACTGCCACTGTTGAGCAGGGGGGGTTACATAGGAGGAATGTTATGAGGAGTGAGAGGTTGCAGGGGGTGTCAGGAAAAGAGTAGGGAGGGAAGAGTTTACTGATGAGAGTAGGGTGGACAAGGAGGAATGCTATGAGGAGTGAGAGGTTGCAGGGGGTGTCAGGAAGAGAGTAGGAGAGGGAAGAGAGTACTGATGAGAGTGGGGTGGATGTAGGAAAGCATGAGAGAGATATTGAAGGCAAACAAGATACTGCCTAACCAGCTTCTGTGAATAGATAGAAATGTTTTTCGTAGCAACAAGTGATAGGAGGTTGTAAAAAGTCATCATTTATCGAAAGAGACACAGCACATAGAAAAAGAAAAGAATATGAAAAAAAAGCGTGTTTTTCCATAACAAATGTAAGGGAGGGTTGAGCAGTTGACAGAGCCTCCTTGAAAATCTGTTCTTTTTCTTTTGCTCTTTTACCTCAATTTGATTCATTGAGGGAGGTTGCATGATAGTTGGCTCCCTCTGTTTCTAACCTGAGTCCATGTGAGGTAAAGGTCTTTGTCAAGGTTTTAAATAGTGCCCCATTTTGCTATCAGCCAAGGACTTCTACTTCTTTTTTTATTTGTTGTGTCTCATCAGTATGAGCGCAATCAGGGTCTCCAAATATCCTGTTGTTCATAAGGTCAATAGTCATCTCCTATCTCACTGACTCACATCCTTACTCTCAATCTCTTTTCTCCATCCACTCCACCCCCATCACACCAGTATTCTCATCCTTCTGTTACTCTCTTCCTGAGACCCCCTATAACCTGCCCCTCTCTCTCATCACTTTCCCCCTATGTAACCCCCTGTGCAACAGTGGCAGTAAAACTGCCTTGCTTGGGGTGAAATGATTAACAAAAACAAAAAGTTTAAGCAATATATTTTCTCTTATTATGCCTCTCAGTCATTGTTCTGCCATTCATTTACACAAGCATCTTAAGTAGGTTCATCTTTCAACTTTGATTTTCATATTTCTTTGTATTATCAAATTCTCCAAACCATCTTTCCACATCATATGCCACAGCAATTTCAGGTATCTTTCTAACTTAAAGTATAAGTCTCTTTTTTGTTTTCATTTTCTTTGAGATTTCTTCATTGCTCATGTACTTTATCCTTGGGATTCTCAGCATCCTTCTGTATAGTCACAATTATGCTGCCTCCAGTTTTCTCTTTATATGTGAGGAGATTGTTCAAAATTCACTGCCATATAGAAGAATTGACATTATGTAGCAATTCAGCTCGCTTTTCTTTGTTTCTAACAAAATTCTCCTCTGAGAAAACCATACCAATTCTTCATTTATGTAGTCATTACATGACTATAACCTTTAGCTTTGCTTTTTAAATTATTTCAGGGAAATGTTTCCTTTTACTGAAACTCACTTTTTTAAAACAAAATGATTAGCCTAAATATTTATCCAGATAGGACATCCAAAAATAAAGAATATGGATTCAAATCTTGTCAGAATTTCATTCCTGTATTGAAATTAATTTAAGTTGCATAAGACTTTTAGAATGCAAAATTAACTTTTTAAACTTAAGATCACCCAATACGAGGCTCAAGAACACACAAAATAATAGGTTACTGAATGAATGTAAGAGGTGGGTAGAAAGTGAAGGTTATTAGGATGAGGAGGATAATGGTTAACCATTTACTTAAAAAAGTTAAGATTGTAGTGGTCAAATTAACAGTCCTGCAAACTAGTTCTTGGGAAAATGCTATCTTGAATTAAGGGCTGTCTCTGTCTCATGAGCTGTAGATGTCAAAGAGAGCACTATCTTTGCATTAAACAATTGGAGTTCCCTCAAGGGACAACAAATCCGACAGTAAATAAATAATAACTCCTCATCTCCAAAATTCAATGAACTACATAAGATCAAATAGTAGGAACACAAAAGTCCCATGATTTTACATCTAGTTTTCAACATAGTCTCTTTTATTGTCAGCTGTGATAATCCATCTTTGAATGAAGCCATATATATCTAGATTGTAGAAGCTGCTTGGCTGCTTTCTTAGTGATGTGTGAGTTGTCTATTTCATCTTATCATCTTTGATGGACTCCTGTTCTCTAAGTGCCTCCTTCATAGGCCCAAACAGCTGAAAGTATGTCGGTTCTGGATCAGGACTCTAGGGTGGATACAGCAAAGTTGTATAACCATACAGGTTGAAAAAGGCTTCATCAAAACAATTTTTTATTTGGCTTTTTTGCCAATAGTTCGAATTATGATTTGTAACTAAGATATAATTTATAGGGGCACACATCAAAGACAGATGACACAAGTTGAATTTAAGAAGAAACAATAAATTTATTGCATTGTATGCCAAGTCACGGTCAATAATATGTATGCAAACATAACCAATGCAAATAAAATATGCTGTTTTACAGTAAAAAATGATAACTCTTCATCAGGTCTTCAGAAAAGCGAATTATATGTAACATGTAGAAAAAGAGAAAATACTTCTCTGAATAGCTTTCAAAGAATTGGTAGAATTTTTAAGTAAAGTTTGTGGTAGCAGTGAAGAATAGAATAATCACACCAGTGAAAGATTTTTCTTTGATGTGGGAGCAACTTTGATGTTCCTTTCAATTTTTGTGTGTTAGTTGTTAAATTTCTTACGTATTTTTTTCTAGATGGAGTGACCTGGATTCCAGCAGCAAATGTTCATCAATTCCTTGAATTAACGCCAGGAACTCATTTTATTACCTACAAGTAGGCTCCAA
Organism: Ascarosepion bandense; assembly: GCA_037127315.1. Taxonomy (NCBI): domain Eukaryota; kingdom Metazoa; phylum Mollusca; class Cephalopoda; order Sepiida; family Sepiidae; genus Ascarosepion; species Ascarosepion bandense. Next base: position 337,896 of record JBBBDQ010001230.1, on the reverse strand, counting down.
ATTCACTTCCCAGAATTTGTAGGAAAACCTTTTGATTGATTCTAGACGAAAAAGGAATGCAGCCTTTTTCTTACAAATCAAAAAGTACCAAAAATATTTTTGAAATACAAATATTAATCAAGGGTCTGTTTTCTCTCATAAAAGCAAAATAGACACTCAAGAAGCATAAATTTCTTTTACATCTAATAAAACCATTTACACTAGCTTATTAGATATGTGCGTTGTGGTACAGTGGATATTGGCTCGGAATGAGAAACCGGAGAGCCGAGTTCGAATTCCAGTTGAATCCATTGTATTCACAACCTACTGTGGGATAATCTTCTTCTTCTGCCCAGTCAGTCATGTCTCTTTCGAGACATGATCGCCCAAGCGTGTATCATGTATGGCACTTAACTGACTGATCTATTGCTTTCCTCTGTCCATTGTGCTTTCAGTATGTTCTGTGAGTATCAAATTGTAAAAGTCCTCCTTTCTTATTATGTGTCCTAGAAATGTTAACTATTTCTTTATGATGCTTCTTTTTAAGTGTCCATTTTATTTGTATTTTCTATAACAAATTTTAGTTGCTCACATATTTAATCTGCGGTATTGTCACCGCTCTTCTTTAGATCCACATTCCAGTATTGAGAGAAGTGATATTATATAAGAATTCAGTAACCTTGTCTTTATTTTCAATTGTTTCTTAATACATTGCTTAATTCTTGGAAGGCATCTTCTTCTATCCCAATGCATCTTTAGAGTTTATTGTTGTATCTTTCATAGAAATATTAGGAAAAAAAAAAAAATTGTTGATGATAATTTATGAAATAGAAATAGACAATATTCTATTACTAATACTACTACTGGAAATAAACAAGTGAAATTAAGATAAAAGAACTTCTATAAACTGAAAAATTAATTATAGCTAAAAAATGTTTTGTTTTATTTAATTTTTAAACCAAGATGAACCAACCATTTAAAAATTTATACTTAATGGATTATAAGAATTTTATGTAGTAACTAATTTTACACAGTAATGGAACCAGACTGTTAAAAATAAAAGAAATCAAATGCTAATAATTTTATATCAATTTTTCTTTTTATATAAAGAATAGTCATTTGCGAATCACCAGGTGTTTTAATTTCAGAAATAACAAAACTCCAGCAGATATTTCATTTGCTGAAACCTAACTATTGAATTCTTTCATATCATTTCATTTTACATATTTTTTTAAAGTATAAGTTAAGACCTTCACTCTATATCAACAAGAAGCTTTTTTTAGTTTATAACATTTGATAATGTTACTCAGACAAGTTCACAGCAGATCACTTGATTAACCCCTCACAGGGATTTTAATATTTTGAATCAGTAGGTAAGATTTCTTTTGACATTTGACATCTTTTAAAAATTTGTGGTAAATTGGGTTTTGACCAGGAAATGATACACTTATGATAAAAACCATGGTACCTACTTGTAAGTGACATATTACCGATTCTTCTTTTTTTATAAGTAGTATCCCTTCACTCAGTCAGTTAACTGCCATATGTTATATATGCCTTGGGCAATCATGTCTCGAAAGAGACAAGACTGATTGGGAAGAAGATTATCCTGCAGTAGGTTGCCATTGCTTTCTGCAGTAGACTGGTTGCCAGCCAAGGCTATAGAACCCAGTCTGTCCTATTATTTAACCCAAAACTGGAGGGAAGAGATGAATTAATACCTTTTGCAAGGATATTTGTGCATAAGTGAATGCAACAAATTCAACTGAAATTCAAAATCAGTTCCCCAATTTGTCATTCTATGTTGATATCTTCTGCACCACAACATACAACCTCATTTAATTAAGTACCCACTTTGGGTGATCATGTCTCGAAAGAGACATGACTGACTGGGTGAAAAATTATCCTGCAGTAGGTTGCCATTGCTTTCATTACGTGGACAATAATGATTCTTATTCTTTCTCTTTCTTAACAATGTTTGTTTCCTCCCATTCCTTGTTTTGCCATTGATTTACACAAGCTTCTTATCTAGGTTACTTACCTTTGATAGATTCTAGCAGTATCAAATTTTCCAAGCCCTCTTTCTTCCTTATGTAACTTAGAAATTTCAACTGTATCATTTTGATTTTAAGTACAAGTGCCTTTTTTATTTTCCTTTTCATTAAAACTTCCTTATTGTTCACATCCACTGTCCATATTTTTAGTATTCTTTTGTAGAATGACATCTCTGTTGCTTCAAGTCTTCTCCTGCTCTGTAAGGAAATTGTCCAGACAATCTCCAGAAATTTAAATTTAGGCTCAGTTGCCATCTCCTACCTCTTTGACTTGCCTACTTTCCTTCATGTTCTTTTCCACGTCCACTCTACTCTCATCAGCTCCCTTCACACTATTGTTCTCCTCCTTCTCTTAGCCATTTTCTAACACTCCCTATAACTTGTTCCTCTTTCTCATCACTCTCCTCTTATGTAACTCCCTGCACACCTGTGGCAGTACTACCTTGCTAGGAGTGAAGTAATTATAAAAAAAATTTAATGTCATATCAGAGGACTGATAGTATATTGCATTTTAGCTAACTTTCATGTTTCTTTGTTTAGCTTTTAGAAAGCATCTTTTACTAATCTAGTGCACCTTCAGATTTTCCTGTTACATTTCCCATTGCTTGTTAAAACATTTCTCAGATAGTTAAGTTTCTGTACTTGCTTGATTCTGACATCTCCAGTTTGTAATTCACACCATGGGTTGTCCCTCTTGCTAACGACTGTACATTGTACATTATTACAATCGATGGTTATTCTTTTTTCATGCTTTCACTTACTACCTAGTTTATCAATTCCTGCAAGCAATATAATGTAATTTAACTATTTTATGCTGTTAAGATTGTGCTGCCTCATAATAAATCCTGGTAGAACTTACAGTTCTTTTAGGATCACCTTGGTGTAAAGGTTAAATAAATCAAATGAGAAGTCATATCTTAGTCATAGCTCTTTCTATTTTTTTCTATTAACTCAATTTATATGTTTATCTAAAAGTGAAAAGTAGTCTTGCTGCATATTTGTGTAAAACTTTATATTGGTACATACATTCTTCTTTATGTGCCATGTCCAGATGTAGATAATTTTGGTTCTCCACATCTTCCTGATCTTTGTAGTTGTTAATAATTTTGTCTTTTAGTATTTTTAGTGTTCTCAGTAGTGCCTCTTTTGATAGTCATAAGTTATCTCCCTCTAACCCTGTAAGTTACTTGTTCACCACTGCTGTAGCCTGATATTGAACTCACAACTCTTTGGGTCAAGTCACAAGAACTAACCAATGTCTATATTCAGTGAGCCATGTGTCTTTAAGGACGCATGACCCACTGGATATAGAGGCACTTCTATGCAAGGAATGGAGTTCATATACCCCAGTGTTTGTAATAAAGGGTTTGGTTAGAAACTCCTAGCACCTGAAGAAGGCCAGAGCCTACAATAGCCAAACCTTGTACAAATGGCAAAAAAGATGAGGACAATAGTCCAAATAATGTAAGTAATGTAAATACTACCTCATCTCAGAAATATAGACAAATATCAATGTTTATTTTGCTTATATGTTTCTCAGCATCTCTGCCATAGACCTGCATTTCTGTTTGCAAATGGTTCCTGATATTCAGGCTGGAATCAAAGTGTATTATCTCTGCCTCACATTTCTGTTATGTTTTTGCCTTTGTTGAGTTCAGAGTTCATTAATAAAGGATTTCTGGTTCTGGGGATTCCAGCCCAGCAACTGTACCTCCATCATTACACTAAATATAGTCAGTAGATACTTATACTAACATGACAACAGTCACATGTATTGGTTAATTTTTGTCTTTTGCTTATATGTATGTATATGGACATCTCATGCTAAACCAACCTTCGGTCACCTCTTTCCTCCATAGAAGCAAATAAATACAGATTATACAGTTTCTAGTCTTCTGCCTCAGATATAAATCTATTATATTTTCTTCTTATCACTTCACAACTCCTTTTACAAAAAAGGAGTTGTGAAGTGATAAGAAGAAAATATAATAGAAACATGGGTTAAGTTAACCAAAAGAGAAAAGGTCATGTTATACTACTTTAATGAACATCTCTTTCTTATTCAGAAATACATTTCACTAGACATGGAATACTGTTACCATATTTGGATGTGAGCCATCCAGTCCTTACTTTCCAGCTTTGATAGAGTTCAAAAGTGTTTCCATGTTCTTGTTGGAGAAGAATTATTTTCCACACAGCAAACTCTCACTCACAGGTGGGATGTGGCAAGCCTCTCATGGCTCTATTGCTACCTGCCATGCCAACTAATAATGCTACAGATTGTAGAAAACCACCCACATTCCCTCTGTAAGTAAGTTTGCTCAAACAGAATCTTCCCAAGAAAAACTGCTCTGTGAAACAAACTTCCACATCGATGCTTCCCAATTACAACAATTCTGTTTAAATCTAGAGTTAACCATTTTCTTCCACTTCTATCCATATATGTAGCCCTCTACCTTAAGTGGCCTCTGGGCCTTGTACAAGGTGAACCTTATTGTAAAATAAAAAAATGCAAGCCAGATCTGAGCACTTAGAAAGTAAAACCCAAAATGAAAAAAATTGTCATCTGCACAGGGGCTCCAAGCATCACATCCCATCCACAATGTAATTCCTCACAACTATTTAAAATACAATAGATTTGTGGACTGTGTAGGTCAATTGCAAAATTAATAACAGAACTGCCCAACAAACAGAACTGACAAAGTTTGCAATAAAAAGAAAAATGAACAGAGCAAAATATAATATAAAGCAAACAAACAAGGTATACAAGGCAAATTAAAAGTAATATGACAAAGCAACTGTAATATTGCAAAATTTCATAATATAAGAATTGGTATTGAACACAAAAGCAAGTTCAGAAAAGAGAATATAGTATTCTGACTTCTGTACAAGGCACATCAGCATTGAATCATATTAAACTGCAAACCGGTCTATTTTATTGGCTAAGAAAAAATTTCCATCATGTATTTGTCTGCTTTTGACTATAAAAGAGGAGGGACAATTATTTTACAGTCATTCCTCAATGTAAAGGAATGATTAGCAAGCATATCTTGCTAGAATCATTACAATTGAGTAATGAGTTCAATCTTCACCTATAATTTTGACCATGTGCCACATCTGAGCTGCACTTAGAAAATCACCCTTTCTACTGAAATTGACAAGAGTATATATATTTATAAACTTTATGAAACCCTTTACAAAAGTGATTAACTCTGACATATATTTGATTCATTTGTTTACACATTATTCTCGATTATTTAGGCCAGTAGATGTACATGAATGTACTGTTTAATTATAAAAAGCAAAGCATCTACTAAAATAAGAGTATCCATTAAAAATAATGTATAAAAGAATATAATAAAAAGAGTATATACACTCCCGATCAAAAATTTAAGACCACTTAAAAATCTTTAAAAATAAATTTTTTTTTTACGGATAGATTTTAAACTTCTCCCACTTAAGGTTGTCAATACTACAATCTAAAAGGTTATGGAAACAAAAAGCTACATTCGAAACATTTTATTTAGAAATTTACATTTTATAAAATAAGGTGATTTACACATGATCAAAATTATAAGACCAGGGGTATAAATTGTTAGATCTATGGTAATTCCAATGTTTTTAGTTCAGTTAGAGATTAGCAATCACTGCGTAAAGGTGTTGCCATGCCTAAAGCAAGCAAACTTACTGAAGTTGCACGTTCTCGAATTCTAGAATTCCATAAGCAAGGTTTGTCACAGCGGGCGATCGCAGCTAAGGTAAATCGCAGTAAAACTGTGATTTGCAACTTTTAAAGAACAGTGAGAATTATGGAAAAGCAAAATACTCTGGTAGGCCCCCAAAAATTTATCCTGCATTGAGTAGGAAAATAAGACAGGTTGTTATGAAAGACGAGGGACTTTCTTCTAGTCAAATTAAGGCAGTCACAGAAGCTGATTGCAGTCCTGTAAACCATCAGACGAGACTTACGACAAAAAGGTATGGTAAATAAAAAGTGTAAACAAATTCCTTGGCTGCTTCCTCGTCACAAGGTTCATGCTTAAAGTTTGGTCGTAAATACCAAACATGGGGCATTTGATCGGGAGTGTATGTTATAATAACTAGAGTGTTATATTTTAGGAATGAGTTTCTATGATATTTGTAACTGATTGTTTCTTAAAAAAAATGTTTTAAATTACAGGAAATAATTCAGCTGTGAGGGGGTGTGCTGTCACCTTGCAAGAGTGACAAGATTTAATAACACCAGATGCCTTTATTAATAAATAAAGTGTTGATGGGTAATTTCTTATAGTTCTGTCTCTTCTTCATAAATGGTCTTCTTTTCTATGTTGGCACAAATATTTTCCAATGGAATAACTCCAATCTTAACATAACATTTGAACTATATACAAGAGAAAAAAAGTTTTCTGTCTGAACTTGTAAACTTTAATATTAAGATAAGGAGGCAAGAAAATAATTTCTAATTACAAGTAAAGAGAAATATTTTAATAATAATAATGATAGATATATCAATACAAAACATACATACATACATATATACATATATATATATATGTGTGTGTGTGTGTGTGTGTGTGTGTGTGTGTGTGTGTGTGTGTGTAAATTTCAGATATAACTAATAACACATCTGTAAGAGGAAAACATGAATAAAATGTGAAAATTAACTTTTAACACTTTTTGCAGTCATAACGTTTCATCATCTGATAGACTTTATAAATGCCAATGAAAGGATTTTAATTTGCAACTTCTTCTTCTTCTGCTTCTTCTTCTTCTTCATGTTTTGTTTCCCTTCAGGATGTAGGCAATCATGGAATTCTATTTGTACCTGCCTATTGTCCATCTCAATATCTTTCGTCTTGGTATTTCACCCAAGTCCCACTCCACCATGTATTTGCTCAAGACCATCAAATGTCTCATGCTGCTTTCACCTGTCTCTCTTTTCTTCTATCCATCCTGTGAGTATTTGATTCTCCAGACCTTCTTTCCTCATTCTGCATCCAAGGAATATCAAGTGAGTCTTCCTGATGTTAATTATGAGGTTTCCTTTTGCTTGCATCCTCTCCAACACCTCATCATTGCTCACATGCTAGTGCCATGGTATCCTCAGCATTCTGATGTAGAACCACCTTTCTACTGCCTCAAACCTCTACTTCATTCTTGAAAAGATCATCCAACATTTGCTGAAGTATTTATAAACAAAATAAAAATGTTTGCAGTTTTACAAAACTTTATATTATATGTATACGAAATCTCAATGGTATTAGCAGACATATTTATTTAAATTTATTTGTTTGAATATATATATAAATAAATATATATATATATGTTTGTGTGCATATGTGTTGTCTGCTACACCATGAGGTGCTGCTAATATGATTAATATGTCATCAATTACCATAATGTGAGTGTGTGTGTGTGTGTGGGCACACATATATGTGTTGAGATACTTTCTCCTGTCAAGCAGTCTTGGTGTAGATGTTTTTATATGAGATTTGATTCTCTTAGACAAGTTGCTATTCAAAATTAAAGATTCTTACCCAGCCTAACTTTTCTTTTTCTCTTAAATGACCTCAATTTGGGGTTTAACTATCTGGCCATAGCTGGGACCCTAACAGGTGCTACCTACCCAGCTTTGGGCAGACTGTGGAACAAAGGCAATTAAGAGGTAATTTCATGCTTCATATATATACACAGAGATAATGGCCTAATGGTGGTTCCCAATATAAAAACGGCAAATGATATAATTTGAAAGAATCTGCATAAAGCATTCAGAGAGTTGGGCTTTAGTATAACAATAGAGATTGGTGCAAAAATAGCCCAGTATTTAAATGTAGAGCTCAACCACAATAATGGTACAATATCACCATATTTAAAGCCAAATACAAACATCAAATACGTAAGCACCAGATCAAACCACCTGAGATCAGTAATACAGCAAATTTCAAAGACAGGCAATGCAGAATTCTTAACAATTCCACCATGGGTGAAATTTTTAATAAAAAGAAAGTAATTTATGTGAAAGCACTAAGAGAGGAGGGGCACACAGAAAGTTTAGTTTTCACTCATCAAACAAGAAACAAAAGTATACTACAAGGTAGAAATATAATATGGTTTAATCTACCATATAACCAGCAGCTAAAAATGAAAATTAGAAAAATGTTTTTTAAATTAATTGAAAATCATTTTCCGGCTAATTCGGAATTAGCCAAGTATTTGTGGTGGAATGGATATCAGCTCCAAAAGAGAAATCAGGGAGTTGAGATTGAATTTCTGTTATTCATTTATCCCAAAATACTCTTGGGAAAAGTATTAATCCATCCCTTCCCTCCAGTTATGGGTTAAATAACAGGACAGATTGGGTTCTATAGCCTTGGTTGACAACTAGTCTACAGCAGAAAGTAATGGCAGCCTACTGTGGGATAATCTTCTGCCCAGTCAGTCGTGTCTCTTTTGAGACACAATCACTTATGTGTGTATCATGTATGGCACTTAACTGACGGATTTAACAAAAATACTGTAAAACTAAGTTATAACTCCAGGAATCTGCAAAGGATAATAAAATCTACTAACACAAGATTATTAGATACAGTGAAAGAAAACAAAACAAATAGAACATGCAATTGCAGAAACAAGACAGACAGTCCACTGAATAGAATTTGCTGCATTGAACGAGTGGTATACAATGCAGAAGTCATTGATGAAATTAATAATTTCAAGAAGATGTGCATTGGTTGCACTGACAGGCCATTCAAAATATGCTATTATAATCATACCTCTTTGTTCAGGCTGGCAGACTATGTATGGCAGCTTTTAAAAAAATACAGAAGAAGCCCCTGCATGAAGTGAAAAATTGTAAAGAAGGTGAGTGCAGGAAAAATTGTAGGGATATCTGCTGCAGACTGTGGCATGAAAAAAATTGGCCATTATTTCTTTTAGAAATAAAAGAGAATTATTAAACTAAAAAAGCAAAGTAATGTCAAAATGTAGGCATTTGAAGAACAAAGTCTTGGATACTTACAAACCCAGATGAACTTCTACTTTCCTTTAGCCTACTACCCACTTTTTAGTAGTGGGTAATTCCTTTTCTCTATTTTGGAATTTTTTTTTCTCCTCTTCATCCACTGGTTTTCTGTATCTTTGCCTGAAGAGACCCAATGGTTGAAACCAGGATAGTTTGATACGGATTCAAAAAATTGTAAGTATATATATATATATATATATATATATATATATATATATAATGTATGTATGTATGTATGTATGTATGTGAGTATACAAGGTGCAATGAGTAAATTGTCTTCATTTTATATTATTTTGTTTATGCATGTTGGTTGTTTTTTTTTTTTTTTTTTGCCTGCACAGTATAGTAAGTTCAATTGAACAATGTGAGAAAAAAAATCACCAAGACACAAGTCACTCCATTAGAAATTTGGAAATAGCATTCTTTACTGCTTGGCATTTATGCCAGAAGTTCCAGTATGAATATTTCAGAGTGTTTTGGTGTCAATCTAAGGACAATGCAGGGAATTTGGAAACAGCCAGATGAGTCTAATTAAGGTGTTTGAAGTGATAACTAGTAATTACAATGTCATGTCTCCATCTTCCCACAGGGCTTCAGACACAATACCAGAGCTCTACATCAAGTGCCTTCAGAGTGTAATATCAGAGGGTGACTGCTGGAAGACCCTATGTCTAGCAACAGGACTTTGCACCATACCACAAAAGCAGGAAAACTGAAATCATATCTCTTAATTTCTGTGACCACATCCCCCATTACATCTAGACACATAACTCTCCAAACTGCAACCCCTTTGATCATTATATGTGGAGTGTAGTTGACAAACAGACCAACAAACCTCCTTGTAACACAAAAATTCAAATAAAGGCAAAGTTTATGGCAGGATTCACCAACTTGTGACCTTCCAGAAAAAATGCAGAAGACTCTAAACTAGTCTAGAGGCCATGATTGGAGCTAATGGCAATTTTATTGAATAAATTTACTCTTAGTATTTCAAGATACTTTTGTGTAATTTTGGTAAATAGATCTGTTAAAATGAGATGTCAGTATTTTCTCAATTTTTTATAATTTTGATGACAATTCATCTATTGCATCTTATATATATATATAATATCAAATTATTACTTTTACATTATCTTAACAAAAGCTTTTCCAGAAAACTCACATCACTACTAAAAAAAGTGCAAACTTTTAATAGACATGAGAAAATTAATTTCCTAAAAACATTTTTAAAAGAAAGTCTATATAAATTTCAACTTATTTGAACTATTGACATTTGACATTACCAATAATTAATACCTTTCCCAAGGGTACCAGTGCTTAAGTGTAAATGCAGGGTATTCAACTGGAATTTGAACTTGACTTACCGATTTCTCTTTCCGAGCCAATATCCACTGCACCACAATGCATATCCGTCACTATACACTAACAGCACCTGGTATTCCCAAGCAGTCACCCATCTAAGTACTGACCAGGCTAAATGTTGCTTAACTTTGGTGATCAAGCAGGAACCGGTGTGTTTAACATAATAGGCTGTAAAATAATTAGTGAAGAAGGGGTTAATAAGCATATTTCAAACTTTTTTGCAATAGCAATGTTCATATATTTCATAAAATTTCAAGGTGTACTGTACATATAAAGTAATTTCTTATATAAATTAATATTGTTAAAAGGGACCTAGAAAGAAAAAGTAATATTATTAAGACAGATTTAAGGCAAAAAAAAAAACCATGTTTCTTGATTAAAACATTTAGCTTGAATTCTCAATCTGTTTTTGCATATGCCTAATGCTTAACATTGGATTTGATTGGCATTTTCAAAGAAAGCAGACTCTCTTTGTGATAAGAAATTTGTTCTTTGCTCAATTCCTTTCTCTGGCTTAACTTGTTGATCCAGGAACTTCCCTTGATAATTACTTATAAGCCTGGACTTATTAAGGGTCCTTGTGTTTTTTTCCCACATTTGCATTTCTCAAATCTTCCTGCCTGGAGTGAATACAAACAAATGAACAACCAAAGACTAAGCAATCAGGATATGCTCTTTGTTGACAAAGTAAACATAACATCTTTGAGCCATAACTACCAAGCCTAGAGAGAAAACTTTTCTTATTTCCAGCAAAGAATGGGTAAGTTTGAAAAGGGGGAAATAACTAGGTGAGAAGTGAAAAATATTTATGAGCTATGATGCTTCCCAGACTAAGAATGTTGATCTCATGGATATAAATGTAAATATTGTGATTTTGAGAAGAACACAATTAGTATATGATGATAGTAACATTTTGTACTTATGCTACAAGCATAACACTGGTCACCCCCTCCCAAAAAAAATTTTTGAAATGGTGTCAAGACACTAAATATCTTTTTTAGCTAATTTGATGATCAGTCAGTTAAGTGCCATACGTGATACACGCTTGGGCGATCATGTCTCAAAAGAGACATGACTGACTGGGCAGAAGATTATCCCGCAGTAGGTTGCCATTGCTTTCTGTAGTAGATTGGTTGCCACCCAAGGCTATAGAACCCAATCTGTCCTGTTATGTAACCCATAAGGAATAGATGGATTAATATCTTTCCCAAGAGTATTTGCACGTAAGTGAATGCAATGAATTCAGCTGGAATTCAAACTTGGCTCCCCGATTTCTCATTCCAAGCCGATATCCAATGCACCACAACACACATCCATTTGATGATAATGAATCTGAAAATGACCTTCCTTTTTCTTGGTTAGCTACCATTTTTTTGCTGTAAAAAAAAAAGTATTTTTATTTGTTTTCTGTTTATATGATATTGACCAATAGCAATATTTTTCAAAGTAAAATCATAAAAAACATTTAATTTGTATTTAAGCCAACAAATATTGAACTTGTAGTGGAACTGAAAGGTAGCAGTCTGTGGGTTCTGCTGAACTGACTACAGTCCCCCATTCAAAGAGGCAATGAGTGGCATGTGTGATATGCAAGGAAAAAAAGTGTTAACTGATTAAAAATGGCCTACGTTCGAGTCCAAAATGAGTATGTCTGCGTTTCGCGTGCAGAGTGCCAAAAGTCCGCAATACGAGCACTAGTGTCCTTGGTGGGTATTATTTGTAAGTTACGAACATGTAGCATATGCAAATTTTGGCCAGTGAGAATTAAATATAAAACAAACAATCTTGGCAGGTAGCTGATTGGGATTGTTTTTGAGTGTGTTGGTGTGGAGACTAAGGGAGATTATCGAATTCAATTTTCCTCCATCAATTTCTTTCAATAACAATCAGATTCTAAGTCTTTAAAAATAACACAATTGAGCAGACAAGGACCAACAAGTATTTTCATCAAATCATTTAATGAACATTTAGCAGAAATAAAAGCTTTGTGAACATGAAAACTGTGGAAAAAATGTTCTCTATCTTAATTGTCTCTCATGTTCAATGTTATTTAAATCCCTTTTGATATTCCAGCAGTAGTCAGTCATCATTTGTTTGTACCACTGTCCCTGGTAGCCCTCTTCCATTGTTTTGATATTCTGACTGAATTGTTCTCCTTGCTCATCACTCATATCACTGTAGTTACCCGGAAATTTATCTAGATGGCTATGTAAAAAATAAACCGTAATTCTCATATTAGCAGATTACTGATAAAGTGTATTACTGGTAAAGCTTATAAATTAATTTGAATTTTGGCAATAAATTGGAAAAATTCAGTATTTCTATTTTAAAATTTTGGACTCAAAAACACTTTTTTCTTATAAAAATAGTTTATTTCAGTTGACTGATTGCTTGGCCGAAATGATAATTTGTACAACTTTTATCAACTAAATGTTACAATCAGACAGGATTGTATGTTGATTTTTTTCCAAAAATGATCACTTTCAGTACAGCAAAAACAGTAGCTAACCATGAAAATTTTAAGGTCATTTTCAGAATCAGCCTCCATCAAATTAGCTAAAAAACTTGTTTTGTTTCTTGGCACCAAAAATCATGTCGACCAGTGTAATTGGACAACTAGGAACAAAGAGGAGCTAAAAGTAAGGCAGAGATGATTTTTCTTTATGGGCTACCAATAAATCCCTTTTGATATTCCAGCAATTGTTGCAATTACCTCTGCTAGTATATGCAGGCCAGTCAGTTAAGTACTTATATAATACATTCTGTAGTGAACGTGTCTCAAAAGCTTTGTGAATGGAACCGTTTGGGCACTAACAATGTTTGTGCTAGCAAGAAGTCATAAGTCATTGGAACTGAGGGTTTGAGTATACTGTTGTTGTTTAAACTTTCAATCATGCCTGATTATGTGGTCTCTCTTGGACAACTCAGCCTAGTTGTGACATAAATCATAGGTTGGCTGAACAAACATAAATACACCTGAACCATTATATGCAACAGAGCAGTTAGCATACCAGCCTGGACCATACAAACCTGAATTAAAGTTTTTAAGATCCTTAAAAACTTCTCCCTAATTTTGAAATTCCAGTCATTTTAATCTTCCAGTTGCGAGTTCATAAAATCCTTGTTGTATGTTAGAAAATAATAAAAACCTTAGAGAATCAGTTATAAATCACCTGAAGATACTAAAAAGGTTGAAACCAATGTTATATATATATATATATATATATACATATGGCCTGAAATAGCCATGCAATGAAACTAAATTTCAAAATTTTAGAATTTATATATATATATATATATATATATATATATCAAATAAAGGAATCTCATCTTCAGAATGATAAGAGTGCTTGATTTCTTCCTTTATTTTACTAAGCGCATTGTGATAGCCTTCAAAGACCTACCCATGCACCTTATATACCCAATGCTTCAAGCAAATTCCAAAACTCTCTTATATATATATATATATATATATATATATAGAGAGAGAGAGAGAGAGAAAGTGATGAATAAATTCTTGACATTTTATATTTTTAATTTTGTGTTGTTTGTTTAGATTTTGTCAACTGTACAGTATAGTAGAGAGAGTTTCAGTGAGAAAAAGTGTACCATGACGCAATTCAGTCTGCTAGAAATTTGGAAATTCTTTACAGAAACTTCAATACAATCATTTCAGACTGTTTGGACATCACTCTGAGAACAGTACAGAGGATTAGAAAAGAGTTGGATGAGAATAATGGTGATTATGAGGGTACTCTCTCATCGTTCTAACCTCTGAATTTGTTGGTGAGGCACTCAGACCCAACACAGAGACCTACATTAAGTTCCTTGGGGAGTTATTGCTTCTCTGGTTGAGGAGAGTGACTGCTAAAAATCTTATACCTGAAAACTGGATTCTGCACTATGCCACACATGCAGGAGAACCCAGTCATGGTTGTCGGACAATTTCTACAACTACACAATGCTTTATATCTTACCACCTAACTTTTCAGATTGCAACTCCCTTTGATTATTATGTATGGGTATAGTTGAGTGAAAGACCAACAAAACCCCCTCGTAAAACCAAAGGTGAACTGAAGGCAAAAATTTTGGCAGCAACTTAAACAACAGGACTCTGTACTATGTCACACAAGCAGGAAAACAATGTTGTAGCTGTCAGACAAATTATCTGACCACATCACAACTTACATCTGGTCACCTAACTCCCTAAACTGCAACCTCCCTTATCATTATGTGTTGGGCACAGCTGAGTAAAAGACTAACAAAACTCCTTGTAATACCAAAGATGAACTGAAGGCAGAGATTATGGCAGCCTTTACCAACTTGGAGCAAGGAGAGCATCCAGATAAGATACAAGAGATTCTGGCATTATCTGGAGACTGTGGTTAAAGCCAATGGCTATTTTATTGAATAACTTTACTCTTTAGTATTTCAATATGTCATTGTGTAATTTTGGTAAATATATCTGTAAAATATCTGTTTTCATTTTCACGTAATTTAGATGACAATTTATCCATCGCACCCTTTATATTTTCCTGTGTGTGTTTGTCTGTTTTTCTTTTGTGTATATATATATATATATATATATATCCAAATAAATGAAGGAAGAAAATATTTGCAATGTTCAAACAGTGCTCAATATAAAAATAGAGCAATGAATATTTATTATAAATTATACTTTAGAACATGTACAAACTACAAGCTACTACAAAATAAGGATGGTAACCATTATTATTAACTATCTGATGAAACATTGTTCTTTCAATGTTGAAACAAAAGGTACAATTTTGTTGTAGATTGTAATTTGTACATGTTCTAAAGTATAATTTTCAAAATATATATATAATATAGAGAACTTGTAGTAAGAAATTACCAATGGTAAACCAAAATAGAAAAAGTGCTCCATACTACACAAGGTGATATATATAATCACCATTTCAGTTGTTTGCATTTGCAAGGTAAACAAGGTAGATAATTTATATAGCAACAGGTACAATAATAGCTGAACCTGTGATAAAAATCATTCTGTGAGCCTGATCATATTGCCCTAACAAAAATTTTGGAATCAGTGTTTCCAGAGCAATAGAGAGCAACAGGCAATACATAAATATTGACAGACCAAAAATATTAAAAACTGAAGTGCAAGCTGCACTAGCTAAAGCAACAGAACCAGACAATATTGTAATAGAGATGCTGACAACCTTAGATCACTTTGGCATAGACAGGATCACAGAAATAATAGAGATCTACAACAGTAGTCATATACTGGAGGACCTAAGTAGATCAATTTTCACAGACTACCTAAGGAGCCAGATGCAAAGGAATCACTAATAAATCAGCTTATAGTCAGGGTTCTGATGAACAGAGTTTGCAGTAGAATCAGGCCAGAAATATAACAAAAACTGAGTGTTTTCATTAAATACACCAAAACAAATAATGCAATATTCATGCTCGAAATGCTGTCAGAAAGAGCAATATAATTTCAGAAGGACCTCTATCTGTGCTTTATAGACTGCACAAAGGCATCTGACAAAGTACACCACAAAAACTCGAGAGAGATGCTCAGCAACCTCAACATATTCAGCAAAGACATTAGAATAATCAAAAACCTATATTGGCAGCAAACGGCTTGTATAAGAACAGGAAACGAATTCATCAAATATAAGAAAATAGAAAGAGGCATGAAACAAAGATGTGTTTTTTCACCAGATCTATTCAACCTGGGATAGCTAAAATCCACGCCAGGATTTGTCACTGGTAGCCACAATCACAAAAATATAAATTATGTGGATGACGCAGTGCTGATAGCAAACAGGAAAAGGAAAATGCAGGACCCTTTACAGAAGGTTGCAAGAGAAAGCAAGAAAAAAGAACTGAGCATAAACTTCAAAGAAGCTGAATGCATGATCATCAGCAAAAAAGAAGACCCCTATACCCCACCTACAGGTCGGGGAAGCCAAAATAGTATAGGTAAAGAAATTTAAATACCTGGGAAGTGTTCTGACAGGATGGAAGAAATGCATTTCAAAAGCTAACCAAAGTACTTAGAAACAGGATGATCTCATTAGAAACAAAAGAAAGAGTCCTAGACTTCTATGTGATATCTGGTCTTCTATATGGCAGCGAATTTTGAATGATGTCTTCAAAGATGAAGGTGAATCTTGCAGCAACAGAAATGTGGTTCTACAGAAAGATTCTGAGGACACCATGGATTAGGTACATGAACAGCAAAAAGGTTTTGGAGAGGATGCAAAATCAAAGGAAGCATATACTTAGCATCAGGAAGAAGACAGATGAGATTTCTGGGACATATAATGAGGAAGGAGGGTTTGGAGAATTTAATACTCACAGAATGAATAAAGGGAAATATAGACAAGAGAAAGTAGTGTGAGATATATTTAATGGGCTTGAGCAAATAGATGGCAGAGCAGGGTTTGGGATAGTACCAAAGGGGTAAAATATTGATCCTTATTTGAGAGAAACAATAAACCAATTTAGTTTCTTTTTAGTTTGGTATTCAATTATATTTCAGTTATTAAATTTTATAGTAATATATTTTTTACTTCTGCTTTTTGCTCTGAATATTTTCTTTTTTGTTAAGAATTCTTTTAATATGTCTTTTTATCACACCTATAAAAAAGGATTACTATTATTATTTGAATGCTTCAAAAATCTGTCAGGCATAGTAGGGTGGCACCAGATGGTAATTAAGTGCAGGTGGTAATTTGGTGTAGTGAACTTTGGAAGCATGAAGTCGCTTTCATTGAAGAATTTGTTTGGTTTTACCAAAGCTTCAGTATTCAATATCAGATTTACATTTAGCCTTACAAGAATATCAGGAAGTGTGCGAATTGCCAAGTTCAGTCCAATAAAAATTAGATTTGTTGGCATTTACTTTTCTTGACAACTTTTCAGAGGAAAAAGAATTTAGCTTGGAAAGGAAAACTGTCAAGAAAGAGAAAAAAATATCCTGAAAAGTTCAAGGAGCATTAAAGTGGCACATTGAAAGAAAGAAGCAATTAATGCATATTGATTGTTTTAAAATAGAGTCAATGCTTAATGCATAAGGTGGACGCAATATATGCTTCACTGAAACCTATATGCCTGTTGCTCTATGTGGAGAAGAGAATAGAACTAATATGTATATATGATTTCCTAAGCATGGCTTAAATATGGCACAGGGTTGAAAATATGTAGCACCCAATGAGAATCAAATTCACAACTTGATTGTTATGATTCTACTGAGACAAGCTTACTAAATATTATATTAAGCTGAGGTGCCCATAGAAAATTTTATAAGCACCACTTAGATGTGGCATAAGGATGAAAGTAAAGAGCACCCAGTGAAGTAATATATATATCTAAAAAAGAGACACAGGAGGCAACATTATGTTGACGGGAAAGTAACTGAAGACAAGCTGCCAGATCAGGACCAATAATATTGCAGATTCATCTTTGAATTTTATTAAGTAGATCTAGATATATAAAAGGAGCAGTAATTCATATGCATCATCAATCATGCATAATGGTTATTGGGAAGGAAGCGGTATGGAAATGAATGCAGTACGCAATGCTTTATTTAAAATTTTGAAATATTCAATAAAAATTAAAGATACAAACCTTGTTCATTCTTTTAATCAAACTCATTTATATATATATATATATATATATAAATTCATATTTTATTAATTTTCTTCCTTTTCACTCTATCTGAAAATAATTTACATCTATGTACATTTTTGACAGAATAATTTACCCCCACTGAATATTTGCAGGTTTTCTAAAAAAATGCAAATATTTGCAAGTATTTACTGAATTTACTACAAGTACTTGATTTCATATTATGTTTTGATCTCTTATATTCATAGTTATAGACTTTTATAAAAAGTACAGGTGCAGTTCAAAATTATTTGTCGCCTTTATGGAATTTATAAAATAATCAAGCTTAATAGTAACTGTAATGTTTTTTGTTAATTTTTATATTTAATAGAAACACTATTTAAAAATGAAATAGTATTGACCTGATTCTAGAAAAATTCTAAAAGGTAATGAAGACAACAATATGTAAGTTCCACATACCATAACACGTTCTTTCTGCAATCATGGCAAAAATGAGTGACTTTGATAAGAAGCTCCAGGTGAAGATAGTTGACATGTTCAAAGAAGGTAATGGATATACAAAACTTTGTAAGAATAAAAATGTTTGAAATAAATTAAGGACTAGCAGAAAACAATGACTTTTTGAAAGAATGGGAAAGAAAATTGTTAGAGATGTCTCAAAGAATCCTCATACAATGACAAAGGACATAAGGGTTGACTTAATTGATGTGGACAATCACTAGATGCTTTCATTGAGCAAAGCTAAGAGTTTGTTGTCAAAGGAAAACGCCGTTGCTTAAGGCTAAACATATAAAATGCAGATTAGCTTATGCTGCTAGAAGCCATCTAAAACATGCAAGTAAATATTAGAACTCTGTTTTATGGTCAAATGAAATCAAACTAAAATTATTCGGCTACACGAATTCCGATTATGTATGAAGGAAAGTGAATGAAAGTCCCGATTCAAAAGAAAAACACTCTCCCTACAATTAAGCACAGTGTATGAAACATTTTTTTCTGGAGATGTTTTACCACTTCTGGACCAGGAGAACTAGTGAGAGTGCAAGGTATCATGTGTAAAGAGCAGTATTTAGCTATTCTTATAACTAATGTAAAACAATGAAAACTTATGGACATATCTGAAGAAGAAAGATGTCTTTCAAATTTGCCAAGGAAGGAACTATCAAAAATGATTAAATGTAATAATCAAGAATAAAGTTTTCACAATTGATTAGTGGGGCAGAGAGCCAATTATTTTGTTCCATGTTAAATGTTTTTTTTATTTTTTATTTTTATTATTGTTCAACACAATAAATCACTGTCCATACTTTCAAATTCATTATTTTATCATTTGTAAAAAAAATGCAGATGAAGTTTCCATGAGGTATTTCAACTTTGTTTGTAATTATGGTTATGGGGTGGGAGGGGTGAGTAATTCTATCCACAACTGTGCGTATATATATATATATATATATATATACTGATGTAGAAGAAGAAATATGCGAGAAGCTGTAAACATTTTGTTTAGAGTAGATTTAGTGTTGTTATTGTTATTAATATTACTTATTTTTTGTATGATATATTAAGTGTCTATAATAGTAATTGTGTCACTACATGTGTTTCGAGTCTAAATTTAACTCCATTCAGGCGAATAAACTTGTGACTTTTGATATCAAAATCCGTTTGTTTTTCTGATGGCCAAGATATCGTGTATATTTAGATAAGTGGTGAGCAGTTCATAAAGTTGTTATGCATGCGTGTTTGTAGGTTTTTTTTCACACTCATATGTTAAATCACTTACATCATAGACTTGCAAAATTTGATTTCATCTTTATACTTCAAAATTGTTTTCAGCGATTTTGATTCAACTCTACGGGCCATCTAGTTCTTTTTGTTGTTTTCAGAATACAATTTTTTGCAATGGTTCACAATTTTTTTCTTTTTTGAACAAATTTGAATTTAGTATGTGACTTAGGTTTTGCATGTTGCTTTGTTGAGTGAAGGCTTGTATTGTTTATAAATATTTCTTCCTACATCCTGAGTATGTCATAATCTGCAATTTGGTAAATAGGCATTACTCTGAATTTACCTCCACTACATTTGTGTAAATGTTGGGAAACATAATTTTCTGTTATTGGCCAGTTTCTTGTTACTTCTGTAACATGTGTAAGAAAGAAACAGAAGGATTGATAGACATCACAATCATGTCTTCACAAAACTTTGATGTCAGCATAACCCTGCTCAGTCAAAGGACAAATTTCTTTACATCAATTCTATTAACACTCTATTTCTATGTTGATATTGAGCACTTTATGATTTTATAATGGTCAGTTTGTAATATGCACCTGATGACTGCATAGTACATGAAAATCTGAATTATACTATAGACAGAGGATTTTATGTATATTTATTGAGATACACTTAACTGCTCTGTTATATTACATAACCTCCCAACCCCACTTAATTCATCTCATTGGATGACCTCTTTATTCTTATGTTTTTATTTATTTTTTTACTTTTTTATTCATAATTTATTTTTTAAAATCTCCTTAGCTATATATATTACAAAGTAAATTAACCACATTTTACTGCCTGATGATGGTGTTTTCACACCAAAACTTTATAGCTATTGAGTTGCAGTATCCTATTACTATTATATTATTATATTATAATTATAATATTATAATTAATGATTGTTATATTATAAGAATAGTACTTACCATATATCTATGCTCTACTTTTGCATTAAACACTTTTTAAAAGTAAATATCTAACTGTAGAATGTACTTCCATTAGTAACCATTACATATTACTTATACTGTACATCAGAACACATACACATACACACACACACACATATATATCTGTATGCACACACACACACACATGCACACATGATACAACAAAATGTATGTAGGTATATGTATATAAAATAATAATATATTCGTTCTTTTGTGTTCTCATGTGTGTTCTCACACACACAAGAACACAAGAGAATGAATACTGGGGGCAAAAAAAAAAATGTAGCAATCAACACGACTCCAATTAAAGCAGATAGACATAACGTCAGGTCGTAAAACGGTGCCTACTACCATTCTGACAGAGATGCAAAAATGCCAAACCCTTCCACTGACCAGCATGCACATATTAAACCATAAATTAAAGCAGACAGATATATCATCAAATCATAAAATGGCGTCCACATATCACTTTAACAAAGATGCGAAAAAGCCAAATCCTACTAGTGTGCACACTTATATAAACCATAAAAACACACACATACATGCACTAACACACATACTCACTACAAGTAATGACAGCAGTAGAAGCAAAACAGAACCATTTGTGTAAAGGCACAGTTCACCAGCAAACATGAAATCAAGCTCTCCTATCATTCTTTACTTTCCTTTATTTTACTAAATGCATTGTGATAGCTTTCAAATACATACCCATACACCATATATATATATATATATATATAAATTCTCCAATTTATATATATTTATCTGAGTGCTTTCCACTATACTTTTGTTTATCTGAGTGCTTTTTGTTATACTTATAGCCATTTTTGAGGATGAACCTTATCTTATATGTAACAGAATGAATGTGGCATTATATATGATGTAGATTAGTGGTATGTGTTATGTACCAAACATTGTAAGCATGTTTATAGCATTTTCGTGGTTGACAAATCAAAAGACACATGAAAAATTACATGAAAACTTAACCATCACACCTTGTCTGTCATTTATAAGAAACCTGCATAAAAGAGAGATTTATGCCAAAACTTACAATATATATATATATATATCTGAGTTGTTAGAATATTCACTTTCTGAGAATCATGCATAGGTTCGAATCTCATCATGGTTGATTTGTCAGGAAGGTATCTTCTTGAAAATCATAGCTTGGCTTGTAAGTTGAAATTGAGTAGATGGCTCTCTTTGGGATCTATTGTGACTGAGGGTTTGAGCATGCTGGCATTTTTTTGACTGCTGTTCATACTAGATAACACACTCTCTCATAGAAACTGTAACTAAGGTCTACTCAGTATAATTGCAGTATAAAGCATGGGTGAGTTCTCTGGGTGTTGAACAAACACATGTATGCCTGAGTAGGCATCTGCAATAGGTATTAATTGGTTGCCCCAGTAGACAGGTATCATTGAATATGAGGGGCCAGCCATTATACATATATACTAGTGGCAGTTGGTAGAGCACTGTAAGGGAAGATGAACATTATAAATAGTAGCCGCTTATGGCTTTCAGCAAAGTTTTTGGCTACTGAGATGAGTGCATTTTGGCTCCGCTAGCAAATTGAATGCTCTTGGTTGCTGGCTGTTACACTCTGTAAATAATATGCTGCCTTTCTCTGCTATGCTTTGATAGCTTATGTGTTGGGATCCCTGACTGTTAACAAATCAGTCAAGTTCAATCCCGGATTGTAGCAAACAATTTATCTAGCTGCACTGATAAGCTGTGATACAGCAAAACAGGCCTGAATGCAGGAGATTATATATATATATTTATATATACATATATATATATATATATACAAAAGTATACTCAGCTATATGCTGAGGAAAAGAATGTATGATTAAATAAAGAAGACAAAAGGAAAACTATATTTTTCTCGCCTACACATTTTGTTCTATGACATTTTTTTAACACTTTCCCTTGATAAAGTCTTTCACAGAATGAAATGCACAGGCAAGAAAAATATAGTTTTACTCTTGTCTTCTTTATTTAATCATATATATATATATATATATATATATATATATATATATATACACATTCTATCAAATAAGTCTTTAGATACCAGATGAAAACATGTAAAAAACCTTACCAATATTCTGTTCTACATTCCAATTACTTTTGACTATCATTGTTTATTTTCAAGGAATTTCAGGAGATAGTATAGTGTGTATGCTGTTAATGTCAGAGCTTGAAATGAATACAGATTCCTATGATATAACTCTGGAATGAATTTTAGCATCTACTGCTAAAACGACCTCACAGTTCAAAGACATTTTAACATGTACATGCCTATATTGATATTAATTTACAAATTATCTCATGAGTCAAGTTATTTTCCCATTTCAAATAACTGCATTTGATAGGAAAGTCAGTTTCTGTCCCAACTAACATCAAAAGGCTTTTACAAATCTCTTGAGAGAAACGATTATTGGATGTAAATATGAGATTAGGCATGCAAGTCTCTTGATTTGGTACTGGAGAGATTAAAATGTATATCTTACCATAGCTATCTCTCCCCCTCTTTCTTTCTCTCTCTCTCTCTCTATCTATCTATCTATCTATCTCTATCTCACTCAATATATATATATATATATATATATATATATATATATATATAATGTATATTTGCGAAGCAATCTTTGGTTTAAACATTGTTCATTAAATATGGTAGACAAGATTTAATTCATTTTTAATTTAGTTTTTCTTGCATCTTTACTTTTTTCAGTTTTGTAAGAGTAGGGGAGGACATAAATTTTCCATAATTTTTATTGTCTCAAGTGCTTTCAATCACTTCTTTAGCTTTTTAGAAGTATTAGTTCAGAAGAATGATTAAGATATTTTAAACTTTTTGAGGTGAAATAATAATGTGAGGTATTTATTGCGGTCATTAAAACATACATATGGGTGAGTTATATTTTAAATATCATTTTTAATTAGGATTGATCTGATTCAAAAGTTAGGGTTCATTTTATTTTTTTCTATCAGGCTTGTTAATTGTGTTATTTTTTCTGATATTCTTTAAAGCTAAATTATTAGTGATATTATGTGCTGTATCCAGAGGTGACATCCAAAATTTTCAGGAACCAGTTCTATAAAGGCATTAGGAATCTATTCTGTTTATTTTTGTTTCAATCTGAAAATAGAAACAAATCACTTTATAGTATCAAAAAGAATTAAACCATTTTGATAATTTAATAGAAAACATGAGTTATTTCTAAATTGAACTTCCATTCTAACCATATTTCTGTTCAGAAGCATGATGCTTTTTGACTTTAGTGTCATGAGCCCTGTTATGTTTTTTTGGCAACATCTGAACTGAATTATTTAAAGATCTAATGGAAGACCTATCAAGTTTATGATCAGCACATTTGCCATATTTTTAACTTCAAAATGATAAAGAGAGTGTGCCTTTGAGAGTTTCACAAGGCATGCAAACAAGTGTATCATTACTAACATTTTACCTAGACCATCAACTATTAATATTTTAATATCTAAATCTAAACTTATTTATAAATGGAACTTTGTTTGTGTGTGTGTCTTTGTGTGTGTGTGTCCATTACCTATATACTCCGAAATGGCTGAACCGATTTTCTTGAAAATTTACACAGTTGTACTATAAGCATCTGCGAGTGTTCTTAGCTAGGTTTTGTGTTGAGGTACCCCTGATAAATATCGAAAATCGATAATCGAAAAAAATCGGGTGATAGAAGGAGTGGTCCGATTTTAAACAGATTTGATACACTCTTAGACGAAGACATAAGAAATGATATTCAGAAGTTTCAAGGTTGCAGTTCTTATAATAGTGCAGAAAATCGATAATATATATATATAAAAGGCAAGATGTTTGTGTGTGTGTCTGTTTATCTGCCTGTATGAGGTGACTGTCCAACCTTCACTGTCATAGAGGCTGAGTAGAATGTTGAGAGACAGAAAAATTTTATTGGAAATGAAGAAGAAAGTACTGGATTTTTATGTGATGTCTGTTCTTCAGTATGGCAGTGAATGTTGGACAATCTCATTAAAGATGAAAGAAAGACTTGAAGCAGCTGAAATATGGTACTACAGAAGGATACGGAGGATACCATGGACCATATATACTAGCAACAACAAAGTTTTAGGGAAGACATAAATGAAAATGAAACCAATACTTAATCAAAAGACAGAAAAGGAAAAGACTGCTGAACTTTCAGGGACATGTAATGAGGAAGAAGGGCTTAGAGATATTACTAGATGATACTAACAGGAAAGAGAGACAAGGAAAAGCAATGCATGATATTATGGAGGGGCTTGAGCAAATGCATGGCAGATCAAAGTTTGAGAGGGGTAACAACAGAATGAGTACATGTGACCAAATAATTCTAGTTTGATTTCATCTGAACATAAAATAGAGTTCTAATATTTACTCCCATGTTCTAGATGGCTTCTAGCATAAGCTAATCAACATTTTAGTTGTTTATTCTAAGGCAAGGAAGTTTTTCTTGGGCAACAAGCAGAAAGTCCTGCTCAATAAGAATATCAAACAAATGTCTACATTAAAACATTCAACCCTGATGTCTTTGCATAATTAGCAATGTTATTTGTCATTAAATGAGAATTCTTTGAGTCATCTCTAACAATTTTTATTTCTATTCTCTCAGAAATTTTTTGCTTGTCCTTAATTTATTTTCAATTTAATGGTTCTCAACATACTTCTTGATAATGCAACGAATTGTTGATTTATAGACATTTAAATGCTTGGAAAAACTTTTATATCCATCACCTTCTTTGTACACATCAGCTATATTACTATCTTAATTTGGAGCCATCTTTATATATATATATATATATATAATTTAAAGCCAAGCAAGAGCTATAAAGGACAGATAGAAGTGGAAGGTCATGATTGCCGATTTCCTGAAGGGAGACAGCACATAGAACATAGAAGAAGTAATTTCTGTTTTAATTTACCAACTTTATTCTTGAAAATATTACAGATTAAAATAGAAATTATTTACAACTCAAACTGTTATTTCTTTATTTGACATTTTAGTTTAGACTTCTTGACATTCTATAACCTTCATAAATCTTTCCATCACTAATTTTGCTAATTTCTCTACTCTTTCAGTTTTAACTTTACTTGAAGTAGTTTTTATTTTTTCACAAAGATCTTCTTTCTTTGAATATCACTTTCATTTCACATACTCATGCTATACATGATATACGCTTGGTCAATCATATCTTGAATGAGACATGACTGACTGGGAAGAAGATTTTTCCACAGTAGGTTGCCATTACTTTCCGCAGTAGACTGGTTGCCAACCAAGTCTATAGAACCCAATAAGTTCTGCTATTTAACATATAGCTGGAGAGAGAAGAGATGGATTAATATATTTTTCCCAAGAATAATTGCATGTAAGTGAATGTAACAAATTCAACAGCTCTCTGATTTCTTGTTTTGAGCCAATATCCACTGCTTTACAAAGCAAATAATCAAAATTGGATTTAATATCTGAAGAGTTTAGGGTACATTTTATTTAACCTGGTACTTTTAAAATATTTTTTGGTAAGGTCAGCCATTATCTACTTCTTTAATGTGCCATGAACCATGTCTCTTTAGAACGTAAGCAATTATGGCTTGCCACATCTTCTTGCCACTTATAGTTCTTAATAGCTTTTGTCTTGTTATTTCTCTAAAACTCTGCTCTGCCATCCATTTGTTCAAGCCCATCAAGTATGTCATGTGTTGTTTTCCCCTGTTTCTCTTTCCTTCTATCATTTCCACAAATATTTTCATGGAATATGCTTGGACAAGCTTCTTTTCCTGATGCGTAACTACTTGAATTTAAGAGTGCTACTAGATTGGCAATTAGGTACCAGTGTTTTACTGTTGAAATAGAAAAATGCAATTGTTTCTTTTCTTGCACTTCCTGCTTGTGGAACTCCCTACCAATTGTCATTTTCTGTCTTCTTGAAATTTTTTTGTTCTTCCATTAAACTTCCATATTCACAGTCTTACCTTTCACCTTCATTCCCTGTAAACCCCTGTATACTAGTGGTATTACTGCCTTGCTTGAGTTAAATTATTTAAATATGTATATACCCCAAAAATATATAACATGCTAAAATTTCCCCTCTTGGATTCCATATGCCTATGGCTCAGGGGATAGCAACTCTGACTGACACCAAATCGGTCGAGTTTCAATCCTGACCAGAAGCAGGTGGATGTCCAACACACTGATGAGCTGTGATACAGCAAAACAAGCTTGCATATGGATGACAAATATATATATGAAGAAGACTCTAGGTTAAGATAGTTGACGTATACAAAGAAGGTGATGGTCATTAAAGTTTTTCCAGTCATTTAAATGGTAAGAAAAATTGATAGAAATATCTCAAAGAATCCTCACTTAATAACAAAGAACACATTGGGGTTGAACGTATCAATGAAGACAAGCATCAAGCAGGACATCAAGCTTGTTGCACAAGAAAGACTCCCTTCCTTAAGTCAAAACAACTAAAGTGCTGGTTAGCTTATACTAGAAGCCATCTAGGACATGGGAATAAATATTAGAACTCTGTATTATAGTCACATGAAATGAAACTGTAATTATTTGGTCACATGAACTCACATTGTCAATTGAATGAAGGTCCTAAATCCAAAAATATACCCCCTACAAGTAAGTACACTGTTAGAAGCATTCTTCTCTGGGTATGCTTTGCTGCTTCTGGACTAGGAGAACTAATAAGAGTACAGGGTATCAGGAATAAAGAGCAGTGTTTTGCTATTTTTAAAGATCACAAAAAACAATATGCATAAAACCTATCTTTGGTGTGTCACTGGGTGTTCAACATGACAATGATCCCAAAAATACTGCATGAATTGTGACAAAATTTAGATGACTGAAAAATGAAAGTATACTCTGACCAAAATTCTGACCTATGACTGATGGGTATATTTGAAGAAAAAATATATTCTTCAAATTAAGAAAAAATAGAAGCTATTGCCAAGGAAGAATAAAAACATACCTGTTAGTATGTGAAGTGATCTTGTAAAGAACTATCAAAAATGATTAAAGGCAATAATCAAGAATAAAGGTTACCTAATTGATTATTGAAGCAAGAGGTCCAATAATATTGTAAGAAACTATCAAAAATGATTAAAGACAATAATCAAGAATAAAGATTACACAATTGATTATTGAGGCATAAGGACAATAATCTTGTAAGGAATTTTCAAAATAGATTAAAGGCAATAAACAGGAATATAAGTTATACAATTGATTACAGAGCCAAAAGGACCCATAATCTTCTAAGGAACTATCAAAATTGATTAAAGGAAATAATCAAGAGTAAAGGTTACAAAGTTATTATTGAGGCAAGAGAGCTAATAATCTTGTCAGGAACTATCAAAAATGATTAAAAGCAATAATCAAAAATAAAGGTTACACAATTAATTATTGAGGCAATAGGGCCAATAATCTTGTAAGGAACTATCAAAAATGATTAAAGACAATAATCAAGAATAAAGGTTACCTAATTGATTATTGAGGCAAGTGGGGGCAATAATCTTGTAAGGAACTAACAAAAATGATTAAAAGCAATAATCAAGAATAAAGATTACACAATTGATTATTGAGGCATAAGGACAATAATCTTGTAAAGAATTTTCAAAATAGATTAAAGGCAATAAACAATAATAAAAGTTATACAATTGATTATAGAGCCAAAAGGACCCATAATCTTCTAAGGAACTATCAAAATTGATTAAAGGAAATAATCAAGAGTAAAGGTTACAAAGTTATTATTGAGGCAAGAGGACAATAATCTTGTAAGGAACTATCAAAAATGATTAAAGGCAGTAATTACGAATAAAGGTTACCCGATTGATTATTGAGGCAAGAGAGCTAATAATTTTGTCTTATGTTAAATGTATTTTAAGTGTTTTTTGTATTATTGTTTTAAATTTTTTAAAAATTGTTGTTGGCATCACAGCACTTTTTTAAAATTCATTATTTTATCATTTGTGAAAAAAGACGCATTAAATCCTTATGAAAATTTAATGTATTGAGGCTTTATTTGCAATCATAAAAATGTGATGAATATTTCTGTCCGTAACTATAGATCAAGGTTATTTCCTTAAAACAGGAATTTCTTTCCTGTTATTGACACTATCGATGCCATCTTAATTGAATTTTGATTGAATATACATTGATTAGAATATATTGATCACTAATCATGTTTGCATTATTTTTACCAGTATTGATTATTTTAATAACTTGTTAAAATTCCTTCAGTTTTTACTGAATTCCCAAACATTATTTAATACAAAACATTGTTTCATATAAGATATTCTATGGACAATATCTGTTATCTCATGTGGGGATTGAACTTACATCCTCCTGATTATAAAAACAGCTTTAAATCATTTTAGGGATATTATCCAGGCTAGCATAAAGTCTCTTCACTCCTGAATAACTGACAAGAATTCTCCAGATGACTGTAGTCTTCCCTATTGAGAGAAAAACAGTCAGTCAGTTAAGTGCCGTACGTGATACACGCTTGGGCGATCACGTCTCAAAAGAGACATGACTGACTGGGCAGAAGATTATCCCGCAGTAGGTTGCTATTGCTTTCTGTGGTAGACTGGTTGCCAACCAAGGCTATAGAACCCAACCTGTCCTATTATTTAATTCATAACTGGAGGGAAGAGATGGGTTAATACCTTTCCCAAGGATATTCGTGTGTAAGTGAATGCAAGGAATTCAACTGAAATTCGAACTCAACCCTCCAATTTGTCATTCCGAGTCAATATCCACTGCATCACAATGCTCATCCTGAAAAAAGCAACTAGTTCGAATTGAGCTACTTGGCCAAAATCAGTCTAAATCCACAGAGGAGACAAGTTAATCCAACAAAGCATTAGTTTTTATAAACAGGAGGAAGTAAGTTCAAAATTGAATTTAACTGAAATCTTATTTTCACTTTTGAAAATAATCCCTAAATAAAATAAAATTAAAACTAAAAAATTTTCCTTTAAATATTTTTCTTAATGCAGTAACCAATACTTTCATGGCTCCTGTTCTGACAAGCTTAACTCCCTGGTGCCCCCTCTGCATAAATTTACTCAAGCTACTAGACTAGCAACTAGGTCCCACCCTTTTACAGTGAAACCAATCAAATGTAACTGCAACTTCTACTCTATCAGCTTCTTTGCTCGCATTTGCTGTCTGTGAAATTGCCTCCCATACATTTGCTTCTCTGAAAACTACAATCTCCAAGAATTTAAATGCAAAGTCAATTGCCATCTCTTATCTTCCTGATTTGCATCCTTTCTCTGACAACCCTTGTATCATGTTCTTCTTCCTTTACAAGACACTCTCATGCAGCTTGCTTCACACCTGTATTCTCATCCTGTTCTTACTCATTCTCTGACTCCCCTGAAACTTGTTCTGCTTTTTTCTCACTCACCCCTACAAACCAGTGGCAATTCTGCCTTGCTTGGAGTGAAATGATTTTCTAAAAAAAAGTAGAAATTTACATCCTTCCAAGTATATCCAGCAAACTTACCATTTTCTTTCCATCAAAACAAAATTCATATCACACATCTCATTTAGTATGCCTCTACCTTGAGTGACTATTGAGCTTTGTACTGGATAAGAAAAGTCACCTTTTTTTCTTTTAAGGGTTGTACCATCTATTCAGCAATCTCTTGGCCTTGGAAATTGTTTGTGATCAAGGTTCAGTCTTTCAGAATTTGCGTTATTGCTACCTTGTTATTTGTTTATCTGCTTACATCTGTCAAAAGAAAAGAACAGGAGATAGACAGTATCTGCTCATGAAGTTTCTGTTAGCATTTTTTCCTTTCTGAAAAAAGATTGAACATACTATGATGTGTATTGCTACTGGCAGGTGATCTAGGAAAAATTTAGGCAAACCATTTTAAGGCATAAACAATATAGGTTAATCCTTTTATTTTTCCCTCTTCAAGATTCATTCAAAGCAGTTGAAGCTGCTTCATAACTCAATTTATTTCTCTCTTTCCTGATTATAATACAAAGTACTGAGGGTAATGAAGCACCAAAAACTTTTTCTTTTTTCTTTTTGCGCATTTTTTTCTCCTCTTCTTAACCTTCAACATCTGTCTATATTGCAACAGTCCGAATAGAAGTACATAGCCTAGCTTTGGTTGAGTGATCCTAAAAGTGAACTAACCCAAAGAATTGTAACTTCAATATCTGGTCATAGCAGAGAGAATGACAACTTGGAGAGTTCAATTTTCAGGGTGAATTAATTGAAACTGAAATATCCAAAGTCATAGCACATAAAACTAGAAAAATCAACACTGTTGACTAAATAAATATTTCAGTTCAAAATTATATAACTAATATCACCTGAAGAAGGCAGGCATGTACAACAGCCGAAACATTGTGAATACAGTAATAAATAAGAGGCCAACAGTCTGAACAATGTAAATACTTCTTAACTGTGTTCTTTTACACCTATTTTTTTAATCTTCTTGTTGACCTTACAAATATCTGATCAGTATCAACAGTATTTTTTATTCAAATCTCCCTATTAGTCCCATCAATTACTTTCACACAAAATTCTTCGAGAAAGCTATGAATTCACTTCTGTTTTGTTGCCCAATCTATGAATTAAAAAAGCAATACAGACTGTGCTCTCTAGCCATGGATGACAACAAACATAGAAAAAAGACAATATTGAATTCAAAATCATATGTAACACTAGGGAGGTACATCCTACACAGGCACTGAAAATATTTTGCTACAGTGTTGTGTGTTCTATGTTCTTAAACAAGGATGAATAAAAAAAAAATTGCACAAGCTTCAGTAGTGTTGCATTGCTTCAGTAAATTTTTAGATCTTTAATATTTTCTATATTTTTTCAAGGTTCTTAAAAACTGTCCAAATCATCATCATCATCATCATCATCATCATCATCATCATCATCTAATGTCTGTCTAGCATGGATTGAACTGGGTTTTGTTGATGCCTCTTTTTGAGGCCATCTGCTTTGGTGTAAGACCTGTCTGCAATCTCAACTTCCTTAAATTGTCTTTGATAAGCTGTGTCCATGTTTTATATGGACTACCTGTCATATTTAATGGAACCAACATGAAATATTAGAGAGAATTTTACAAATGTATGCCCTTACTAATACCAACCAGTTTTTGAGATTGGAAACTTAGAGTTTTTATCAAAGCAGCATCTTTAGAAAGAATACTCAGCAAGGTTAATGAGTTCAGCCTACTATATTCTACACAGGGTAGGTGTAGAGGTTTTTATTTCAGAGATTTCCTTTTATTAGACAAGTTAAAAACTCTTACCCAGCCTAACTTTTTCTCTTAAATGACCGCAGTATGTGAGTTTATTTGCCCATAGCAGGGACCCTAACTAGTCAGTGTGAACCTGGGAACCATAGAAATTCAGAAGTGGTTCCACACTTCTTAAAACCTCTAATCTTTCAGTCAGAGGCCTTGTTGCCAGATGTTGTTTATCATCATACTCAGGACCAAAAAATTGCCCCGCTCCCCAATGAAATCTGATCTCACAACCGTTGGTTTACAAGACCAGTGCTCTAAATCTCTGAGCTAGCTATAGAGGAGGCTTATGGGGGACTTTGCAAATTGAAACAGGTTATATTATTGAAGCACCAGAGAATAATGAGGAAAGTGCTTGAGATTTAAGACATTATCATTTCATCCACAACGATGAACACGAGAATTTTCTGGTCTTAAAATAATATAATTGACACATATTGTACACAAAATTATATATTTTCATATGCTGTGTCCTTTCAGAACTTGAGAGATCATGGCTGTCCACAATTTTATATATTTTGTAGCTTCAAGTAATGTTTGTACAGTTATTGTTCCTCGTACTCCCTGATCTATAAACTATTTATAAAAACTCATTAATGAGATTACTCAATGTTTTAATCTGCCCTGCTTTCTTTAAATATGTCCTGTGAGTGTAATGTTCTCCATGCATTCTTTCCGCAGTGTATCCTAAAAATTTCCATTGTCTCTGTCTGGTTGTATGATAAGTGTACTTGTAGTTCTAATTTTATATGACTTCCTCATTGTTTACATGTTACATTCATCATATTCTTAGAATCTTTCTGTAGAACCACATCACTGTTGCACCTTTTTCTTCATGTGTCATGTCCTTTCAGGATGTAGACACTCATGGATTTCCACTTGGCTCTGTCTTTGTCACTCTCAATATTTTTCCTCTTGGTATCTCTCCCAAATCCAGCCACACCATCCATTTGCTGTGAGTATTAAATTCTTAAGGCCCTCCTTCCTCATTATGTGTCCCAGGAGCATCATCTATCTCTTTCTGATGTTAGATATGAGTTTTCTTCTTATTTGCATCTTCTCCAACATTAATGCTCATATCGTCATTGCACTCTATTCTGGGCTGGTTCATTGTTGTCAATGCTTCTGTAAAACATCATCATTGCTCACATGCTTAGTCTAGGGTATCCTCAGCATTCTTCTGTAAAACTACATTTCTGCTGCATCAAACCTCTACTTCATCCTTGATGAGATTGTTCAATATTCTCTTACATACAGAAGAACAGATATCACATAGCCATCTAGCACACTTTTCTTTGTTTCCAATACCAAGTCTCGTTTTTATAAAGAAATTGTTCAGCATTTACTGCCATATGGGAGGACTGATATTACATATTACTTCATCACTTCTTTCTCATTTCTAATAACATTTTTGTGATTCTTAAATAAGCAATACCATGACCAAGTGAATCGAATTGTTTTTATAAGTGATGCCAAATATGTCTTCTGAATTTGCATAGTATAATTTTCTATTTGTGAAGAACCATGACATTATGGACTGAGCATGTGACCTACGATGAGGTGTTGGAAAGAATAACAATGAAGGAAATTAATAGTGAGCATCACGAAGAGACAACTTAAGTTCCTGGGACATGCAATGAGGAAGGAAGGCTTGGAGAACCTGATACTGACAGGCCAGATAGAGGGAAAGAGAGATAGAGGAAACCAACGGATAACATATTTGAAGGGCCTGAGCAGGTGGATGACAGAACGGGT
This sequence comes from Ascarosepion bandense, assembly GCA_037127315.1. Taxonomy (NCBI): domain Eukaryota; kingdom Metazoa; phylum Mollusca; class Cephalopoda; order Sepiida; family Sepiidae; genus Ascarosepion; species Ascarosepion bandense. Next base: position 304,047 of record JBBBDQ010001230.1, on the reverse strand, counting down.
GTTGCGTGGTGTTACAGGAGAAAATGTGCTAAGTGCCACCAGGGATAGGGAGATGTGGAAAGCCATGATCGCCTACGTTCTGAAGGGGCAGGGCACATAGAAGAAGAATTTTTACTATCAAGAAAAAGTTATAACAGATGATGAACACTATGTTAGAAATCACAAAGCTCATTTGAATAGTAAAAGCTATGGAAAAGTATTTTTTTTTTCATCATTTTTTGACTATGACAAGTTATGAACGTCGCAAGTAAGTACAAAAATACGATTTTGTTATTTTGTGACGAGTATGGATGTTATGGCTATTACTGCTGGGTTGGTTCTTTTACCTAAACATTCAAGACTTGTTTTTTTTGTTTTTTTTTAATCATATCACCCCAAGCAAGGTGGTAACGCCACTGAAGCGCAGGGGGCTACGTAAGAGTGAAAAGTTTGGCAAAGATAAAGCCAGAAACCACATCCTAAACAAGGAACAAGTGATGAGCCTCTTCACCTGTTTAATAGACGTGGGTGGAGTGTGAACCGGGTGATAGTTTAGTCTATCTACTCCAATTGAGAGAAAAAAAAATAGAAAAAAAAAAAAGAAAAGAGTGAAAAGATTGGAAAAGAGAAAGCCGGAAACCACATCCTAAACAAGGAACAAGGGATGAGCCTCTTCACCTGTTTAATAGACATGGGTGGAGTGTGAACCGGGTGATAGTTTAGTCTATCTACTCCAATTGAGAGAAAAAAAAAAGAAAAGAGTGAAAAGATTGGAAAAGAGAAAGCCAGAAACCACATCCTAAACAAGGAACAAGGGATGAGCCTCTTCACCTGTTCAATAGACGTGGGTGGAGTATGAACTGGGTGATAGTTTAGTTTATCTCCTCCAAAAATTATGACATCTTTAATTAATAGCTCACATGCAAAATTCAAACAATTACATGAAGAAACCACTGGTTAAGTCATTCATAAATTCTGCCTGAGTTGCAATAGACAAATCACTAGACTTAAAGGAACCAGTACTCAATATAATGATAATGTTAACAAATGCGTATTCATTCGCATCCTACCACTGATTAGTTAAATCTATATAGAGAGACAAAGATGATTATATAGATCAGGAGCAAGTGTCGTATAATCATGATGGAGTGCTTCATTCTCATTAATCTGATTAAATATATGTATATATTAAAAAGGTATCAGCAGTAGTCCAGATCATCAAATCAATGCAAATGACTCTTTAGCTGCTTTGTATATGCTTTGCCAGGTCTACATAGAGTCTGGAATTCCTTCTCCTGCAACCCAGTACTATAGAAGCATGTCTGTACTACTATTTTCCCATAGATAGGGAGTGAAAAGTTGGATTCATAACTTTCCCAAGGGTATCTAATCTAAACTTATTTATAAATGGAATATTGTATGTGTGTGAGGTGTGTGTGTGTGTGTGTGTGTGTATCCGTTACCTATAGACTCCGAAATGGCTGAACCAATTTTCTTGAAAATTTACACAGTTGTACTATAAGCGTCTGTGAGTATTCTTAGCTAGGTTTTGTGTCAAGGTACCCCTGATAAATATTAGTTTTTGCTTTGGGTTGGGCTCTAAGTAGGCATAATTGTAGTTCTTAGTCTCATTTATTTAGCCTTCAAAATTCAGTTTATGACGAAAAAACTTATTTGATATTGATACCAGGAAATCAAAATTTGACTTACATCCATTCATTTTTCTTTCAGTCTACGGTTTTGCTTTAACTGGAAACAACTATTGCATTTTAGTCTTTCATGCCAACATCCAAAGAGTCTGAGCTCCAGGACCATGGATTAGTTTTAAAGCTTTCATTACACCCGAGCAACACTGAGCTACACTGTTAGTTAGCATATAAGTGAATGTAGCAAATTTGAAATTTGAATTTGAACTTGGTTCTCTAATTTCTCGTTCCAAACTGATATCTGTTGTGGATTTTCATTGCCAATTTATTGAGGCAAATCTTAAGGCACATTTTGGTCGCCAATTTGTAACGGTGTTGTTGTGGCGAAACTTTGCCACGAAGTTGTAGTGACTGATTTGGCCAGAAGTAAGACTCGAAAAACAGGAGGGAGGTTCAAAACAGTGCATTAGTATAACAAAAACAAATGTACAAGATAAGTAACTAGAAATAAGTGAGTCCAAATGGTACAGTTATGCTGCTTATTGCTTGACTAGGAGCTGGCTTTAACTGCATATGAGCTGTCGTCAAACTGCTTTCCAGAAGTCATGTAGGTTATCATATATAACAAGAGGAAGCATCCATTCCTCATAACAATATCCATTACACAACAACACACATCTCAATATGCATATTACCAAAATATATTTGCTGTTAACAATGTAACAAATTTAACTTGAATTTGAACTTGGCTCTCCAATTTCTCATTCCAAATTAATATTCATTACACAACAACACACATCTCAGTATATATATTATCAAAATATATTTGCTATTAATATAATCATGTTCATACAAATACATACAAATTAAACAGCAATATTAATCTTTGTTCAAATGCAGGGTTGGTAAATACTATGCTTAAACCCAGGATGGTTGGGGATGAAAAACCTGATTTGGGGCCCTGGGCAGTGGTTTGTAATCCTTTTTATCTTATCAACATTCCTTTTTTGTACCTACATTTATATAAACTAAAAGCATATACAAAAAAGCTAAAGAATCATTCGCATTGATTTGATCTGGACTACTGCTGATACCTTTTTAATATATATATATATTTAATAAGATTTTTTGCAAAATTTAACATCAGTCTAGAATATTTTAATTTTGTCCAAATGTGTGAATTTGTTTTGTTTATACTAAGTCATAAAAAATCACGATTTAAATCAATTATTTTTATTTATGATGTTGAATATGTTAAAATTTCAGGTTGGTGTTAAAAATACCGAGAAATCAAAGAACTGAGTTAGTTGTATTCATCGCAGTCACATAGGTGCAAATACCATTGGAAAAGGTATGAATCCATTGCTTATTGCTCCAGCTATGGGTTAAATAGCAGGACAGATTCGGTTCTATAGCCTCAGTTGGCAACCAGTCTACCACAGAAAGTAATGGCAACCTACTGTGGGAAAATATTCTCCCTAGTCAGTAATATCTCTTTTAAGACATGATAACCAAAGTGTGTATCATGTATGGCATTTAACTAACTGACTGTATTCATGTTCAATTTTTTTAAGTGAATTGTTCACCTATATTGCGTATGATCCACTATTGTATATAGGGTTACAATAAATTTATATTTTATATGAATACTACCATATAAAAATTAAGATGTAGAAGAAGTGTGGCAGGTGTATCATAGACTGGGGTTGCATTATAGTTTCATGGGGGACATGAGACCCTTAAACCAACCCTGTTCAAATGCATGAGCTGAGCAATTATCATTTTTAGATGCTCTGCTGTTTCATCAGCAAGTTCATCATTTTGTTACATGTTGGCAGCCTGCTATCAGTCACTTTCTCATCAGCATGATATGGCTTCCCTCTGTCATTTCTACAAGTATTTTCATGGCAACCGCTCTGATGAGCTTTTATTCTTCATCATCATCACCCTGCGGCCTCGGTCAAGATAGAACTCACTACACCCTTCCAGTATTTGCTATTTGTCATAGCTCCTGTAAGGTATTCGTTGGTGATAGATGTATCTCTATGTATCCTGTCTGGGAAGGTTAACTTACGAGATTGATTGTGAGATGATGGGTGCCTCCATAATACAAATGATGAAACAAGTTCACCTGTGGCACGTGCACAATGCCCAGCAAAATGGACACATCTCTTTTGAACTAAGGTTGATACTCTTGGTAGATCTCCATATATCATTTCTAGAGTTGGGTGGTTTCGCCATAAAAGATCGAGTACTCTTCTGAGATGACAAGTATAACATCCATCTAAATGGCGCTGTTGTTTTGCCGAAAGAGTCCAAGTTTCACATCCGTAGAGTAAGATTGGTTCAATAAGTGTGTGAAAAACTTAGATTTTGATCTTACGATCAAGATTGGATTTCCAAATCTTATCCATTTTGTTACAAGCAGTCCATGCCTTTTTTTCTTGGTACCTCCTTCATGTGTATTTACTTGTGCTAATAAATTGGCATCAAAGTGTTACCCTTTTATCATCAAAATAGTTAAATGTAACTATCTCTTCTACTCTAACAGTTTCTTTTCTCACCTTTTCTCTTTGTAGAACTCACTTCCATTTTCTTGCTTCCTTGATAACTACAATCTTTAAATTTAGATGCAACATCAACTAATATTTTTTATCTACTTGATTCCCATCCATGTCTTATGTTTTCTTCAATATCCCCAGTAGATTTTTTATTCTGTCACCTTTAAATCCTGTGCACCAGTGGTATTTTTGCCTTGCTTGGGGTAAAATGATTACAACAAAAATATTAATGCACAATATTTTACTTGATGAATGATGCTAAAGCTTTTTACTTGAATAATGCAAAATTCTTTTTTACCCTTTATTCCATACATCAATACAGAATCTTAACCTTCTTAAGTCTTAAGAAAATTTGACAGGTCATAGATCAATTTGCTATTTCCTATCCAATCAGAACCCAGAATCTTAATTTTCACACCGACTTGTGAAATTTGCCCTGGTCTGGGTTTTTCCAAAATGTTTTCAGTCATTCTCATCCATTTTTGCTGGTGTGCAATTTTACTTTTAGCGTTTCAGTTAATTGTTGGATAATATAGGATTTGTATCCTGTAACGTTTTCTATCTTTGCTCTCCTTTTTAAAAAACTGCTCATGTAACTATTCTCATAGTTTCTTTTCTTGCACTTAATACCTGCAGAACTCTTCCACTTTCTTGTTTTCCTAATACCTACAACCTTAAAAAATTTAAATGCAACATCAATCACCATTTTCTATCTTGTCTTTTCTCCTGACTAAAGTCTTCTCATTCTCATTTTCTCTCTCAATTTTCCTTGCATCTTAGTGGCATCACTGCTTTGATTTTTTGTGAAATGATTGAAAAAAACAAAAACTGAAATATTTTCATATGAAAGAATTTCATAAATGATGATGCTAAGATTAGCTATTTCTTTATAAGGAAACACTTTGAATTGATTCACTGAATAATTAACTATTATTGTTCTGTCTAATATTGATGGGAGTTTCTTTCCTAACCTTTTGTTTATAGTAATATTTAACATTAGTTCTCTGAGTTATATCATCATTTTCTTATTTTTTTTTAACCTGTGCCATCCATTTTAATTGTTGCTACTGTTGGAAGCCTTCAAGTGATATGGTTTTTGTTAAATGGTAAAGTTCTTGTTTGTGATTATGTAGTGATAGTCTGTATGATCTAATGAAGAATTGCCTTCTTTAAAACCGTGACAATTCTTTCACTTGCAGCAATTTTAATCATGGATCTAGAAAACGGTCATTTTAGTTTAGACATTTCTGAACAAGTTGAATCTCATGCATGTGGCATAATTTAAGTGCATTAAATTACAGGAGGAAGAAAGAAGAGAAGATGACATCTTTGACTGCTTGTTTTGACATCCCAACTAGTTAATGTGTAGAATTTAAATTATTCCCCCTCTTCATTGATGCTTCGTTTATAGAGCGAAGGGCAGATTCCATTTCTTGACAAGGGAGGTAACCCAAGATTATTCCACAATGCATGACATCTATATGAAAGTCTAGAATGGTAAGCCTATTTAAGAACAAGACCCTAGTTCTTTAGTTAATGTTTTGGTTTTGCAGCATGTTGCAGTGTTGGACAAAACAAAAGCACAATATTATGTATTTAATCTTCTTATCTCCTATACTAAAAATCTATGCATTGGTATTTAAAATTTTTAGATTTTGTTAATTTCACTTTCTTGATTTTTATGATTGATTCAGACTATTTACTATTACTGGTCTCATTCTAGTTCCAAATTATAGTTTCTCTTTTGGAAAGGTTCATCTTGAGTTCTACTTCTTGCAGAACTTGGTAAATAATTTTTTTTGTTCAACTGCTATTTCCAAGGAAAGTGCTCAAGCAAATTATATTCCTTGATTATTCCAAGTCTAGCATCCATGTATAAGATACGCTATGCTACTTATGTAGCATCAAATCCACCCACGTCTATTGAACACGTGAAGAGGCTCATCCCTTGTTCCCTGTTTAGGATGTGGTTTCCGGTTTTCTCTTTTCCAATCTTTTCACTCTTACATAGCCCCCTGCGCTTCAGTGGCGGTACTGCCTTGCTTGGGGTGATATGATTAAAAAAAAAAAAAAAAAATCACCCAAATTTCCAGTGTATACCATCAGCAAGAAGTAAGTTTTGCTCAAATCACTTATTCCTGCAAACCCTTGGAACAGACTCCTAAGAGGATGTTTCCCTGATTGCAGCAATCTTAACCTGTTCAAGACTAGAGTTAGCCATTACATTTCCCTCTTATCCATATAAATAACCTCTTAATTCAACCCTCTATCTTGAGAGGTCCACTGACCTTGTACAGGGTACACATTACTGTAAAAAAATTAAAAAATAATTTTTATCCCAACTATAAATAGGTCATCAGCATAGCCCCTGTTCCACACACATTATCAGTATTCTACTTCTGGAAGGAAAGCAGGATCACTATTTTCTTTTAGTTTCTTTTGACATGAGGAATAGAATTTTCAAATGGTCAAGGCTCATTTCTTTACATTTGTGTCTGTGCTAATACAGAGCAAAGTCTATGAAAAGTTAAACACATTGGTAAAATAATTGATTAATCAAAGTGCAAACTTTCTCAGTCAAGCATGGTTACTAAAACACATGCATTCTTATCTTATCCTGGATGCGATCATTTTGCTTGTCCCATGATCTCTTGTGGTGTATCATATTCTAAAGTAATCACCTTTTATTGCTTGATCCAATTTATTTCTTAAACAGGATATTTAAATAGATCCTAGTAGTTTTTAAACTTATGTGGAAGCTGCACATCAAAGTGACTAATATAACCAAGTTGGTGTGCCTTGTTTTCAATACTTGATTTGAATATTTTCAGAGTGTTGTCTATCTCTTGCATCATACAATATGAATTATTCTCAAGCAGTATCTTGATTTGTTAGTTTTCAAACTCAACTGAGCTAACATTTCAGTGAGATTTCTACACTGTTGACATCTTTGATCATTCACAGTTCAGTTTCCATAAATTTCACAAAGCTTTTCTGTGTGCTTGGGTTTCATTTTAATTTATAAAATTTATTTTCTTTTAATTTCAATATTTGAATGAATCAACAAAAATCTACCAAATTTTGAAAATATATTTATATTCATGCTAATATGACAGCTGTTTCAAACAATGAAAAATATGTCCCTTTTTAAATGATGTTCTTTAAAATTAGATTGTCTTTTTTTATATAATTGTGTGGCCCTAAGCAAGGCATTTTAATGCCACTGTTGTGCAAGGGGTTACATAGGAATGTTATGAGAAAGAGCAACAGGTTACAGGGGGTGTCAGGGAGAGGGTATGAGAAAGAAGAAAATACTGGAGAAAAGAGCATGAGACAAAGGATTCAAGGAGACAGGAGATGACTATTGATTTTACATTTGAATTCTTGAAGATTGTATCTGTTGGGAAAGCAAGTAAGTGGAAGGGAATGCCACAGACGGGAAGTGCAAGAAAAGAAGCTGCTGGAGTAGAATTTACAATTTATTGGTTTCACAGTAAAAGAGTGGGACCTAATTGCTAATCTTGTGGCTCGAGGAAATTTATATACAGAGTGTACCAGTGAGCTAAGTTCATCGGAACAGAAGGCCTGAAAGTATTTGTAGAAGAGATACAGGTAAGCCACACTGCGTCGGTGAGAAAGTGACTGTATCCTAGCTGCCAAGTCAGGATCAATCATATTACAGATTTTGTCAAGGACACCTAGGTGAATAGCAAGAGAAGTACCCGACCAGATGTGGCAGCAATATTCAATGCACTGGCAGATGGTATATTTGTATTTGTGCAGGATTGTTTCAGACAAGAAAAACTTCCTGGCCCTGCACAGAGAAGTGACCTTCTTAGCAGTGGATTTAGCTATGGATTCTGTATAGTTATTGCACTTGAGGTCTGATATAAGAGTTAATCTGAGGAGATGCAGTGTTTTACTTTCAGGGAGACTAACCTGATTCATGTTAATGGGCAAGAGGAATGATTGTCTGTGATGGTTAATAGGTAGCAGCTTCGTTTTAGAAGAATTAAATTTATGAGCTATTTCTTACCCCAATCCACCACAAATTGGAGGTCTTTTACAAGCTTGGCAGTGAGGTTTGCTTTGTCAGCCTTAGCAGATTTTTGATCAAGATGAGAATAAACTGTAGTGTCATCAGTATATATGCCTACTTGGGATCTTATTACATTGGGGAAATCATTGATATAGATAAGGAAAAGCATAGGATCTAGAATAGAGGGGCACCCACATTCATGTGATAGTATTGGAAGGCTTGTCTGTTCAATACTACCTTCATTGTACGATTTGAAAGGAATGACTGGATTAGATCAAACAATTGTCCAGTAATTCCACAGCCCTGCAGCTTACATAGAAGGCCAGCATACCAGACTCTGTCAAACACTTTGGAGATATCAAGGGCAACAGTTCAGGCTTCACCGTTCTTGTCGAGGGCCTGGTGTATGGTTGTGAGCATATCAGCAGTAGACCTGGTAAAGCAGAAACCATATTGTTTGTCAGAGAAGAGTCTGTGGGCTGAGATATGTTGTACCACCTCAGTGTTGATGATGGCTTCAAACACTTTGCCAAAGATTGATAGGAGGCTAACAGGGCAATCATTAGTGGAGTCATGTCTGTTTATCTGCCTGTATGTCTGTAGTTTTTTCAGCCCTTTTATTTTAGTTTTTGCTTCAGGTTTGGCTCTAAGTAGGTATAATTGTAGTTCTTAGTCTTCACCATGATACCATTTACTCAGAGAACTTATTTAGCCTTCAAAATTCTTTATGATGAAAAAAACTTATTTAGCCTTCAAAATTCATTTAAGATGAAAAAACTTATTTAGCCTTCAAAATTCATTTGTGATGAAAAAAACTTATTTAGCCTTCAAAATTCATTTGTGATGAAAAAAACTTATTTAGCCTTCAAAATTCATTTATGATGAAAAAAACTTATTTAGCCTTCAAAATTCATTTGTGATGAAAAAAACTTATTTAGCCTTCAAAATTCATTTGTGATGAAAAAAACTTATTTAGCCTTCAAAATTCATTTGTGATGAAAAAAACTTATTTGATATCAATACCAGGAAATCAAAATTTGACTTACATCCATTCATTTTTCTTTCAGTCTACGGTTTCACTTTATCTGGAGACAACTATTGCTTTTTAGTCTTTTGTGCCAATGTCCAAAGAGTCTGAGCTCCAGGACCATGGATTAGTTTTAAAGCTTTCATTACACCCGATCAATGCCGGGCTATACTGCTAGTAAGGTTATATCAATGTATATAAGTTTATATTTATATATCTTCATTTGTAATCATCATATAACCTTCATTGCTTCTCAGAACCTTCCATTCCATCTGTCAACAATTTTTTGATACTGCAGTTTTAAAAAACTTAAGTTTCATTTAAAATACAAGACCATTTCATGTTCAATCTCATCTCTTGATGCCAACTTTAAGACATCTAAATAATTCTAAACAAGTAATAATCAGAATGGCAAGGTCAGTTGAAACTCCTCTATGTGATCATTAATCAAATGTACAGTGTAAGAACAAGCATTATCAAGATGGAAGATTACCCCCTTCAGTTGCTTAAGGATAGTTGCTTTCTGTCTAAAGATGCTTTTAAGCAGCAAAATTGTTATCAGAAGAGATCAGCATTGGTTGCTTGATTACTGTCTTCTTCTTCTTCTTCTTCTATGAGCTGTGTCCCTTCAGGATGTTGGTGGTCGTGGCCTTCCACATCTCCCTTTATTTTGTATATCTTAAAACCCCTTTGCCTGTTACTCTTCTCAAAACCTGCTCTACCACCCATCTTCTCAAGTCCATCAAATATGTCACATGTTGCTTTTTCCTGTCTCTCCTTTCCTCTATCCTTCCCATTAGGATCAGATTCTCCAAGCCCTCCTTCCTCATTACATATTCCAGAAACTTCAATTGTCTTTTCCTGATGTTAAGTATCAGTTACCTTTTCATTTCTATCCTCTCTAAAACAGACATCACATAGCAGTCCAGTCCTCTCTTCAATATTCTCTGCATTGTATGAACTGTAATCTCCCTGATAAAACTGCATTCTTTCCTCACTTGTCTGACTGTTAATTTGCAATTTTCTCTGATTTCTTGCACATTAATTTATTGTTGGTTCTCAATATTACATTTTATGAGAGTCATTCCTTTCATGGGAAACTGAATGGTAATTTTGAGGGTAGTTATGCTTTTCCAAGAAAGAGGGTTTTGGGAAGTTAAAACTGAATAATTTAATTTGTTTTTTTTCTTTTAGCAGACTTAATGTATATTGGTATCATTGAAATGAAAGCTTTTTTCTTTTCATGTATTTATCTTCTATTTTTTGCATTTTACTTTATTGTTGTTTGTTTTTGGTTCTTTTTCACTTGTCTATGCCATCATATGTTTGAATTTTTTCTTTGTTCATTGTTTTAAATTTTTTCTAATTTATTGTTATTTCTCAATATTATATTTAATGGGAGACATTTTTGTGTTGGAAACTAAATGGGAATATCCAGGAAAGTAGATTTTGGAACTTACAAGTTAAAACTTAATAATTTAATTTTCTTTTTTTTTGATGTTCTCACTTCTCTTTTCTCCTTTGACCTGTATTTTTTTCTACATTTCTATTAATTATTAAACTTCTCACTTCAGCCCCTCCCCAAAGCACTTATTGAACATTGGACCTAAGTCATAATATACTTTTTTCATACTTTATGTACTTTGTTTTAAAGGTTAATAGGAGTAGATAGCCTCACCTATCATCCGGTCTAAACTTCTTCTATGTCTATTGAACAGGATTAGAGGCTCATCCATTGTTCCTTATTCAGGATATGGTTTACTGGTTCTTTCTTTCTTTCTTTCTTTCTTTCTTCTACCAGAGCCACAATGTTTTAACTGTCTTAACTGTTTGGTGATCAAACAAACCAGTGGTTGTAACTTTCCATTGAGAGGGTATTAAGTTGTCAGTTTGCTACTGCAGTTTCTTCTTAGATCATAGCTGACATCGATGATTTCATCCCTTCTTGATATTACCAGATTAAATTACCAGATTACCAGATTAAATCTCAATCCACTCCATGGTTTACATCAGCATGCTCAGCTGCTATAGCCCACAGAAACCACTATTTCTGGCTATACTAGTGTGACAGTGCTCATCATAACTGGTGCTTATTCTTTGCTGCTCATAATAAATGTGAGTCCTCAAAAAGGCAAAGTTACTGTTTACTGAGACAACCAGACACTGTACTGCATAACAGTAATTTAGCTCTCATTTTTGGCAGCTTTTTAATAGGGCAAAGTCTCTACTCCCCTCCCTCTTCAATCAATTTAAGGTGTTAACGTTCTCTGCTAATAAAACTGAATCCTTTGACCATGAATTCTTCTCAAACTCTACACTTAACTCACCAGAAGTATCCCTGCCCAACTTCTCACTTAGAAATGAGTCTCTGTTTAGAAATATGCATATAGCCTCTTCTATGGTCTTTGTATCATATCTAACTTAGGTCCCCACAAAACATGTGAACCCAATGGTATCCCTGTAATAATCATAAGGAAGTGGGAACCTGAACTGTCTCCTGTTCTGTCTAAACTGTATAATAAATGCCTTGCTGCCTCCTGCTATTCTGTCTACTTGAAATCCTCTTCTGTTGTTCAAGTGTTTAAGAACTCTGGTGATCTGTTTGATTCTTCCAACTATTGACCTATTAGCCTTTTAAACTTATTTTAGCAAACTCTTAGAGGCCCTAATCAATGCTAAATTGGTTTATCATCTCTCATTGCAGGGCCTTTTCTCAGACAAGCAATATGTCATCTATTTCTTGATGTCAACTGTTGATATTTTTTTTTAATCATTTCACCCCGGGCAAGGCGTAAATGCCACTGATGTGGGGTGGGGGGGCTACATAACTCGAAAGAAAATTAATTAGAGGAGAGAGAAGAGGATAACAAACCAATTAGAAAGAAGCAATAGAAAGATGAAAATGCAGGTGTAATGACAGTTGCAAGGGGGGAGAGAAAGGGAAGGATATACGGGGTGGGGGAAGGGCTAGAGTCAAGTGGTTACTAGATGAGTATTGACATTGCATTTAAATTTCTGGAGGTTGTAACCGTCAGGAAAGCAAGAATATGGGAGCGAGTTCCACAGGCGGGAAGTGCAAGAGAAGAAGCTGCAGGAGTAGAATTGTCATCTGCATTTGGCTAAACTAACTGTGAATGGGTGGGACCCAGTTGCCATTCTGGTTGCACGAGTAAACACCTGTTGAGGAGGCACCAGTGACTTAAGATTGTCTGAGCAGAAGCCATGAAAGTACTTATAGAACAGACAAAAGGAGGCCACATTTCGTCAGTGGGGAAGTGGCTGTAGTCGAGTTGCCAAGTCAGCACCTATCATGTTACTAACTCTCCTTTGGAGCCTGTCAAGAACACTGAGGTGAGCGGCAGGGGTGCCTGACCATAAATGGCAGCAGTACTCCATGCAGGGTCGAATGGTAGACTTGTATATATGCAGGATGGATTCAGGCGGAAAGAACATCCTGGATTGACACAGTGTCCCAACCTTCTTAACAGTGGATTTAGCTATAGATTTGATCCTTTGATGATAACTGTGAAAAGACTCTGTCATGCTCTCGATAAAAAACAACAAAACTTAAGCTATAGCATTGGGTATGTCAAAAGCCTTTGACAGGCATACAAGTCTTCTCCATAATCTGTAAGTTATGGTGTCTCCAGAAACATTTTTGAGCTGATTCAGTCTTGCCTTTCAAAGTGTGAAATGAAAGTTATCTTGAATGGCCACTCATCTAGATCCTTTCATACTAATGCAAGTGTATGCCAGAACTCTATCCTTGGTCCTACTCTGTTTTTAATTTTCATGAACACCCTTCCTGATAACATCAGCTCTCAATGATGTTGATGACTCAACTATTTCCTCCTGCCTCAGTAGTAAGGCTGATCATCCTGAAAAGGTCAAAATGACAGCTGATGTCCAAAATGACCTTAAGACTATTGTTAACTGGGACAAAAGATGGCTTGTCACTTTTAATGCATCCAAAACTAAACTACTTTCAGTTAAGTCCTTTCTGCCTTTTATCAGCATGGCTAATACTAACTTCTATCAGACTGATTCATTATGTCTCCTTGGACTAATGTTCTCAGCTGACGCAGATAAAAAAAACATTTATTGAATCCATTGCTAGATCAGTTGCTAAGAAAGTTGGATAACTGTGTTCTGCAATACAGTTTTTCTCTCCAGAATCTATCTAACATATCTATAAGTTTACCATTCATTTCCACTATTTACATTGTTTGGTCACTTGTCCTCATCTTTGTGGCCATATTCACCATGTTTTGATTATTGTACCCTCTGGCTTTTATTCAGGTAATTAAAATTTTGAACTGAACACTTTATTTTATTCAATGGAGTAGATTGTTCTAGTTCCAGGAACCATGCCTCTTGCAGACATCTCCATATCAGTTATTTCACTTTAACTTAACTCACTAAGTTTTCATTTACTTCATCTGTATTGAACTCCTCCTTAAGTACATATGGCCCCATGGATAAAAGTGTTGGTTGAATCCAGTGATCCAAAGAGTAGTGTGTGTTCAATACCTGGCAAAAGGTGACCTTAGAGGAAGATAACTGATACTAAGACATGGAAGAGGTATGGCTCATGGAACTAGAACAATCTATCCAAATGGAGAAAACAAAAGGTTTAGTTCGAAATTCAAATCATGCTAGAGTATACAACAGCTGAAATGTCATAAGTATTTCAACAAAAATGAGGACAACAGTTTGAACAGTGTAACTAGTGGAAATAATTACAATACCACACATGAGCAATATAGAAAATTATTGCAGTCTACCATTTATCCATGCTTAGAATATTGCTGCCATGTATAGTCTGGTGCCGCTGCTATTTACCGTTATTTCCTTCATAAGATCTAAAGAAAAATCAGCAATATTATTGGTCCTGATCTGGTGGCTCAGCTTCAGTCACTTACCCACTGCAATAAAGTTGCCTCTTTGCGACTCATTGTAATTGTTCAGATAAGCTCTTTCTTTTGGTTCCTTGACTTTATGTTTATGAATATTTATCAATTTATAGTTGAGCTGGCTTTAATCTTCAAAAATTTAAATTCCATATCAATAATTTCTATTAATGTCTCTGCTTCTAATTTCTTCGTGTCCTGTTACCCATTGCATTTTAGTGACGTCACTGTCTTGTCATATCTATTAAGGAAAAAAAAATCTGTTAATAAGTTACTCAAGTCCAGTCATTGTTAATGCCCTTACCAGTATAGATAGCGGCTTCTTTTCTTGCTTTTTGTTTGGGTAACAGTGGAGTGTCAGCATCTTGATTATTTTGTTATTCTCCCATCAAGTTACAGATACTAGTCATTTTAGTTGTTACTGCTTTTAAAAATCCTAAAAAGTAATTGTAAGGACTTAACAAAATATTTCATCATTTTTTATATCTACTGGACATAAACTGCAGGATTGGTTTTCTATTGTTATTAAGTCATAAACAGATCTCCCCAGAAATATTACAAATAATAATTAGAAAATGATAAATTTAAAAAACTGACATAACAATAATAACAAGAATTTGACAAGATATTTGAGAGTATAGGTAAATTGCTATTAATTTATTAATATGTTGACTGCCAGAGATATATTATGAAATCTTAATTCAAGAGGTCAATAAAACCTTTTCCAAATGCTTTATATTTGTATTATAATTACAATAATTTTTTTTCATAAAATCTTCTTTTTTAGTTGCTCAAACAATTTTTAATTCCTACCTTAGACACCAGGTATCAGTTACTTGCATAAAAACTAAAAGCAGTCAAAGACCACAAACTTCTGCCAAGGTAGTACTGACATCACCAGTGTGATTAGCAAGAGATGATTGTTAAAGTGGGAATAAGTACAATGAAGTTGGCCACTCTTAAGAGTGAAAATACAAAAAATTAATTTGACTGCTCTTAAAATTAAATGCACACTTAAAATGAACCATTGTGACACTGCCACCGGCTGGCTGGTTGGTTTACTCACTCGTTTGGGAATGGATCCTGCTGTGATGATGTCAAAACGGTACCAGTTATGTTGATGCTTTAGGGCTGCTGTTGGTCATGATGATCTTGTCACAGAAGCTGGTCCTCAAGACGTCTATTGCAACAATGGACCTACTGCCCATGTTGTGATTTGATCTCAGAAAGTTGCGTTGTGCAAATCCAGTAGCTGTATTTCTATCAGATCCAGACTGGACCCTTGAGTACACTTGTGGTTAAAATAAAATAAACACAGCACCAAAAAAAATAAATAAATAAATAAATGAATAAGTTCAAAGATGCCTGGATGAGTATGGAAGAAAGTTTTTATGATAAAAAAAAAAAATTTAATTACAAAAGCGGAAAGTACAATTGTTGGAATGCCAGTTTACAACGAAGAGAGGATTCGTTTAAAAATATCAGAGCTTTCAATCTTCAAATAAAAATGTCTTTTCCAAGTTTTGTTAAAAATATCAGAGCTTTGCAATTTCTTTTTAAAGTCTTTTCGCATATTTTCTATAATCAGAGCTGTCAATTTTCTATGCAACTTTTAAAACAACAAAGTTCTTTCGGGTACTTAGTGGAGCTTAACGGAAGTTACCGAATTAGAGGTGGCTAATGGCGGCAACATGACGGCGGTGGTGTGGGTTTGTTTTATCCTTGTCACCTGAAAACTCTCTCCTAACTCTTAGAAATTTCTTTCATAGCAGTGCAAACTTTTGGTCAAGAATAATCAGAAATTTCAATTCTCCACATAACTTTTAAAACAATAACATTCTTTCAGGATTCCTATCAGAGGTGCATCATTCAACACTAACTCTTTAAGTTAATCAGTGGCAGGCTTCATCCAACATTAACTCTTTAGCCATAAGTTCTATAGTAGGCGACCTGCCTTTGGGTTGTGGCTCCCCAGCTGGGAACCTTTTTCACAGTCATTACATTTTGACTGCAATTTCAAAACTACCCAAAATCTCTCAGTTTCCCTTCACAGCAGTTGAGCTTTTCATTGTTCTGTGGTAGGTGACTAGCAGTGGGTCATGGCTCCCCAGTTGGGAACCTTTTCTACTGTCGTTACATGTTGACTGCAATTTCAACATCTACCCAGCCATCAACTTTGATTTTTCTCACTGGGTTCGGAATTTTTATAGCCATCCCCAATCCTCTCAGGGGATCTAGCCAACTCAAAAGCTTTTGACCAATGAGATTATTTTCCACCCACAAGATTTGTGGAAAGCCATGGCTTGACGAATGAAATATCAACAGCTCACATAACGTAATGTCTTTCTGTCTACTTTCTTTGGATTACATCATCTGTCTTCTGATCCTACAATTTGTTCCCAGGAATAACTGTTGAGGATCTAACCCTACCTGACCTTGCCAAGTAAATCCTGACATTTTGTTATGGCTACTTACATATTACAAAATTTTAACTGGCCCAAAACAATTCGTTTCGAACACAAAAAAAGAAGAAAAAAATTATATTTTTCTCTTTTTCCCAACTGTCAGCCAATTTTTCTATTCCCTGGATTTTACAAGTATATAATAGTATTAAATATAGTCTTTTTACGTAAGCTCACATTGTGGACCACAATAAAGCATAACTAATAATACCACTTATTTTTAATTTCTCTCTCTTCGTTGTATTAAACGAAACAAAAAAAATATATCAGCGGGAAATGTTATCACACCATGAAAAGTATAAAAAATCATAGTAAAAAAAATAAAAGAATAACCCAGAAACTTTATCCCATAGTAAATCAAACCCAAATTCTAATCCATTTGTGCCAGTGTCATAAGGCCAATCATCCTTAAAAGTTTCATGAAAAAAATTGTGGCTTTAGCTTTGATGGTAGGATCACAAAAATGAAGTAATTTCTGGGTTTTGAAAAGTGCATGAAACACATACCATGTGATTGAAATTGATGAGATGGAACTATGCAGGAGCCATTGAAGGTTTGATTGTACTTTGCTGTATTCAACCTGTAGATTTTGCCAGATAATGAGTTTCCCACAGGAGCTGAAATTAGGTCATCTCAGCATAATTGCATTATAAATCACTGGTAAATGCTGAGGACATTAAAAATACACAAATGTGTCTGAGTAGGCATCTACAACAGGGATTGGATAGCCGTTTTAGTAGATAGGTATGCATATATAAAGAGAGAATGTTGAAATCTAATAAAAGTAAAATGAAAATTTTTTCAATTATACCAATTATCCGACTTTCAAAATATATTTATATCAATTGAATCATTTTAAAAATGCAGTCTGAAATTTACTGAGGTGATGTCGGTTGAAATTAAATTGATTTGCAGCGCAATTAAGATTTTTCGCTCCAAATAATGAACTAAAGGGTCACAAATAGACAGACTGTGCAGAAATCTTCTGAATTGCTTCTGTCCAATTTGCGATAAACTTACATTCGCTAATTCAAGAATATAAAAGCTTCTTAATATTAATTTTAAAAGCCAGATGACTTTCCCAGGTAATAAGCAAAAACACTGAAGTGCCATTCATTATCTTAAATTTTAGAAAAATATATAATCTGACAATATTATGTATGGCCAGAAGCAAGGAATCAAATCTTGTTCGTTATTAATCTGACTTCAGCTGCTTTTAGCTAAAGTAATAAACTTGGAAAATTATGATTGCTGAACATTAGTGAGAAACCATGTTTAGATTTTATATTCCTTATATATATATTTATTGTTTCTCCTAAATATATAGTGCAAGCTGAGACATTGTAGCATTTAATATATTTTTTAATATATTTTTGATCAGAATGTAACTACAAAAATCATCTAGAATTAAGTCTACTTTATAAGCATGCAAAGTTTGGTCAGTAAAACTAGTTTCTTATAACAATAAAAAAAAATGAACAACATTATTAACACAGTAACTGCTAACTTGATAACTTGTGGTTGAAATTTTGTATTATAATGCTACCACAAATTCTGTCTATATTTCTGAGATGAGGTATTGTTACTATTTACATTATACATAGAAAACAGAAACTGAGATATCCAGAAAAGGCATCGTATGTTAAAGTAGAACAATCTATTCCAGTGAAATAAATGAAGGGCTGGTTTGAAATTTCAACATATATCACCTGCAGAAGGTCAGAGTGTACCATGACCTAAAAAATGGGAATATGATAACAAATTATTTTCTTTTTGTGGTCTTGCCATCAAGGTGAAAACCACAAGTTTTTTCATTGTTTTTAATGCAAATAACTGACACCTGGTATCAAAGGTAAGAATAAAATATTGTACTGGTAACTAAAAACCAACATTTTATGTGAAAGAAAAAAGAGCTGTTTAGAGTCTAGTCAGTTATATCATAAAAGAAAAATATGTACCAGGTAATTGGGAACAAATTATAACATATTCACTGATAAAACCTTTCATGTCATGCATATTTTTGCAAACTGTCCTTATTTATTTTGTCTTCCATGAGTGAGATGTAAGTTCCTTTTGAGATGCAACTTCATATGAAATGTTGCTTTGTGAAACCAACTCCCAAGAGGATACTTCTCTGATCATTACAATCTTAACCTTTACAAATCTTACTCTATAACCTTCTATGTCAAGTGACTCTTAGGCCTTGTATATAGTCAAAATCTTTGTAAAAGAAAGAATGAAAATTCGATATATTTTTTCTCCAAAATTTAAACATGTACAAAAAAAAAAAAAACAATAAAAATCAGGCAAATGCTATTCAATATCCAAAGCCTTAAGCATTTGTTTAGTGTGAACTCAAAAGCATTTGTTTAGTGTGAACTCAAAAGTGGTTACAAGCCTAAATCAATAAAGGCCTTGATTGGTCCTATATATTAATCACTGGATTGTCTCTCACTTAGAAGTCCAGGGGATTCAAATGAGAGAAATATGAGTCTACATGGTGGAGATAAAATAGTCATTAAATTTCTGAACCTCCTAGGGGAAGAGTGAAAGAAAATGTAACAGTTTCCTTTGTGTCACCTTTGTGATCTATGTCCAGTATCATAGGGTATGCGTAGGTAGTGATATCTTTGATGAGGTCTCAGAACCTCATGAAAAGATAAGAGTTATATATCTCTAGAAGGTGTCACAATGCAGTGACTAAGTCTAGGTTGAAAGTCAAGATTTCAAATGCTGATTTTGTTCTCAGTCAAGTTAGCTCTATCCGCTTGGAAGATTAGTACTACATGCTCTTATTCCTTACACTCTTAAAGTATTTAGACAGTTATGACCCTCCACAGATTCTGTTACTTTATCTTTTTATTGCCTGAAAAGAGAATGATTTCCTGTTGCCTTATTCACTGTTTGTAATTCAGAGTTTGCATTGTTTGAGACAATTTGAGAGACATGAGCCATCTTCAGAGAGGTTACAGTGGCATTAACATAAAAATATTTACCATCAAAGATGATTTTATCTTGTGTTGAGATAAAACATTGCTAGGCAACAATAACAGTTACCAAATAGCAAATGCAGTTCGTAAATTTGTAATGCAGTTCTATGACGTCCCACCACATGAGAGCTGGAAATGTTAACAGAACCATATATTTGAATGCAATGTAATGTGTTATGACCAGAATTAAATGTGATTTTATTTAGTGTAGGTTGCTTTGATTTAATGTAGATTGCTTCCAATATTAATATTCATGATTAAATATAATAGACATTCATTGTCTCTTATATTTAACAGTATATGTTTAGAAAATTATCTGCTGCCTCAATACAATGAATATATATATATATATATATATATATATATATATATATATATATATATATATATGTTGGTTGTTTTGTTTTTATGGCATATCAACCTTGGCGGGTTATTTATTGTCAACTAAAGTTTATTTATTTATTGATGGTAATACCTTCTTCTTTTCAACAATTGATTGTTGTTCTTTATATAAGTTTTGTGTCCAGTAATACATTTTTCTTTTCGAGTATCAAGATTCATTGGGATTTGTTTTGACAAGTTTACCCTGCAATTTAACCTAGAACTAGAGTTATGCTCTTTTTAAAAGCATTTATGTAAAAGTGGAGAAAAACTAGCTCAAAATCTGAATTTGATCCATCAGTTTCAATGAATATTGGAATTATAAAAGTTGAGAACAAAGTTCCCTAAAAATTTACTTAACATACTCGTTCCATTTCATGCCAACTGAAAATGTTAGTCCAAGAAAGAACAATAAATCATTCTCCTTGAGGGTTAGCATCTACCATACTGATGGAAGGCAAAAAATATCCTCTAAAATGATTAAAAGAGAGTAGTTTTGTTTTTGATGTGCTAAAATTAACAATCTATTTCTTGCCCCTTTTAACAGCAGATTGTAAGTCATTTTTAGATCATCTGCAAATTTGACCTTATCAAACCATTCAAATTAAGAGATGAATCAATGAATATGCAATTGTTGATAATGACTGAAATGGTCAAAACTACACAAAAAAAAAACATACCATAAACTATTATCCACAATTTTGGTGACAACAATGATGATGACGGCTAACACATGGAATGAGTTCTAAGTGTGTCCTCCTTAGTTAAATTAACTGATACTTTTGCCCTATTAAGAAATAAAAAATATCAAGGAAAAACTATAGAAAATTATGCAGAAAAATTAGGTAAAAAAAGCAGATAAAATAAAAAAACTTTGAAAAATGTAGCTGTATCTGGAGATGCTTTTGTATGATGATTTTCATCACAGAATATGGGAATAGTGAGTCAAGTTCAAAATCCAGCTGAAGTTGTTTATCTACAATTTATGCCATTGGGATAAAGAAAGGCCTCATACCTATAGGTAATACAGTAAGGTACATTGAGTTTGTTAGCCTTGGTAGGTCTGTTTGGGAGAAGGACAACTCTAAATTAAAAACTAACGTGATGAGAAACAGAATCCATCAAGCTATTTTACTCTAGACACACCCATTTCTAGACACACACTAATTGAAAATTAGTTAAAGATAGATCAGTATTTGATAATTAGATTAAATGTTCTTGGGTGTACGTGGCAATTTATAAGATTGAGACAAAATTTCAGAAGTTTAGTGCTGACAGGATGTGCGTTGTGGTACAAGGATGTGCGTTGTGGTTCAGTGGATATCTGCTCGGAACGAGAAACCTGGGAGCTGAGTTCAAATTCCAGTTGAAACCATTGTATTCACTTACGCGTAAATACCCTTGGAAAAGGTATTAATCCATCTCTTCCTTCCAGTTATGGGTTAAATAGCAGGACAGATTGGATTCTATAGCCTTGGTCGGCAACCAGTTTACTGCAGAAAGCAATGGCAACCTACTGCGGGATAATCTTCTGCTCAGTCAGTCATGTCTCTGTCGAGACATGATCACCCAAGAGTGTATCACGTATGGCACTTAACTGACTGACTGAGTGCTGGCAGAGGTGATTGTTATTAAGTTGGTGAGGCCTGCCGGAAAATCTTTGTATGTCTGATGCTTGATTAAGAGTGTACAAGGTGTGTTCAAAAGTATCCAATTTTATTTTTTTCTGTCAAAATATATAGGGGTGACTTCACCTTCCTTTCACATATATAAAAATTTTGTCACCAGTAAGATGCATCAGTTCCCAGATGTTATGCCTAGAGTATGCCTAGTATGCCTGTTATGCCTAGATGTGTTTATCATATTTTCATTTTTGTGCAAGATGGCCGAACAAATTCAGCAGATATATGACAACAAATTGTGACAAAAGATAGGTATTTTGCAATGACGCCATGGACAAAAATCAGATCAAGGGGTGGTACAACTGCTTCAAACAAACATAACCACACCACAGTGGAAATTAAGGCATGTTCAAGCAGAACATCCAGAAGCTGAAATGAAAAGCCAACTGTGTTCAAGGAATAGTCCTAGAAGACTGTCCTGTAAAAATCCAAGAAACTGCCCATGAAAAGAGAATAAGCACAGATTCTATGAATTTCATTATAATAAAAGATTTGTGTATGTAGAGAGTGTGGGCAAAATTTATCCCTTCGTGCTGATGGAGCACATCCTGAATTTTTTTGATGGATTCAAGGTAGTTGCTAATCCTTTTTTTATTCCTACATTCAGAACATAATTTTTGTTCCAGAAAGCTTTATCTTATGTCCCATGTTTTAGAACACTTAGTAGAAGACATTTTCACTTTTATTCATAACCTCAACATGTTGTAACAGACAGCTTGTCTTGCGAGGGCCTATTACAGCTGAGTAGTGTGTTCAGTCCTCACTGGATACCTCATACTTTTGGCCTTGTGCTATATTTAAGTGGAACATTGAAAATTGACTCTGTATGAAAACTCATTTGATGGCAAGAAAATTTCAATAAAACCAAACAAATTTAGCAGAATTAAGAGCTTAGAACTAAAAAAAGGAATAGTTATCTTCTTTTACTAAGCACTAGCAGTATAGCCTGGCGTTGCTCGGGTGTAATGAAAGCTTTAAAACTAATCCATGGTCCTGGAGCTCAGACAGTTTGGACGTTGGCACAAAAGACTAAAAAGCAATTCCAGTTAAAGTGAAACCATAGACTGAAAGAAAAATGAATGGATGTAAGTCAAATTTTGATTTCCTGGTATCAATATTAAATAAGTTTTTTGTCGTAAACTGAATTTTGAAGGCTAAATAACTCCTCTGAGTAAATGGTATCATGGCTGAGACTAAGAACTACAATTATACCTACTCAGAGCCAAACCCAAAGCAAAAACTAAAATAAAAGGACTGAAAATAAATACAGATATAGAGGCAGATAAACGGACACACACACAAACATCTTGCTTTTTATATATATATATATTATCAATTTTCTGCACTATTGTAAGAACTGCAACCTTGAAAATTCTGAATATCCTTTCTTATGTCTTTGTCTATGAGTGTATCAAATTTGATTAAAATTGGACCACGCCATCTATAACCCGATTTTTCGATTATCGATTTTCGATATTTATCGGGGATAACTCGATTCAAAACCTAGCTAAGAACACTCACAGACACTTATAGTACAACTGTAAACTTTCAAGAAAATCCGTTCAGCCATTTTGGAGTCTATAGGTAATGGACACACACACACAAACAAAATTCCATTTACTATAAAAGTTTAGATCTATAAAACCATGCTCAAAGTAAAATCTAGTTTTCAAAAGATATTTAAGCAAGTTTATTTTCAAATGCATCATGGTATGCATATTACAGAAGTAAGCAATTTTTTTAAGTGACATAACACTGAATTGTACTTTTTTGACAAATTTTTTTTATTACTTTTGTAACAATTCCTTCCATATGTCCCGGGCCTGACATATATATGGCGCCATTAATAAAAAATCTATATAATTTTTATAAAGTGCTAACCTTCAAATGGCACATAACAAAGTTTAGGCCCAATCGGATAATTAGTTTACAAATTACAGTTATTTACATAAAGCCACTGTTGTAAATTTTCAAAACAGTGGAAAAATCTGAATTTTTTTGTGTTAATAAAGCATTACTTTCTGATGGGAAAAATACTGTTCAAGCAAAGCAATGGCTTGATATGTGTTATTCCTACTCTGCTTTGTCGGAAACAATGATTAAGAGGTGATATGCTGACTTTAAATGTGGACATACAGACATGAATGATGTTGAATGCTCAGGTCACCCAAAAATCAACAGTTGCCCCAGAAAACACAAAAAAAATCCCCAAACTTGTTTTGGTCAATCGTAAATTGAAGTTGCATGAGATAGCAGAAAAGTTGAACATATCAGAAGGCAGTGTAGTCACCAATTTGCAATTTCAATGAGAAAGCTGTGTTCAAAGTGGGTGTCGCATTTGCACACAATCAATAAAAAACAACAATGCATTGATGATTCAGAGCGTTGTTCGCAAATTTTTCAACACAGCAAGAAATAGTTTTGTATCACTATGTGACAATAGATTCACCACTTTACTCTGAAATCAAATTGGCAGTCAGCTGATCAGGTGAAAACCATCCAAAGTGACCAAAGACGCAGACATCAGCAGGCAATGTTTTGGCCTTCATATTTTGGGATGCGCAAGGTATTTTTTCATCGATTACCTTAAGAAAGGACAAATCGTAAATAGTAAATATTATATAGCATTTGAAGGAAGAAGTTATCAAAAAATGGCCACAAATGAAGAAGTAAAAGTAATCGTTTTCAAAGACAACGCACCGTGTCACAAGTCTATCGTAACAATAGTAAAATTGCAAGCATTGCACTTCAAATTGCTTTTTCATCCACCCTATTTTTCAGATCTGGCCAAAAGCATTTACTGGCTGTTTGCAGACTTCAAAAGAATGCTCCAGGGAAAGAGATTTGGCTCTAATGAAGAACTGATATCAGAAACTGAGGTGTATTTTGAGACCAAAGATAAATTGTTCTGCAAAAAATCATCAAATTGTTAGAGAAGCATTGGAATCAGTGTATAACCCTAGAAGAAGACTATGTTGATGAATAAAGTTGAATTTTTGCCTAAAAGGTGTTGTTTTATTAGTTAAGCCCGGGATTTATTGAGTGATGTGCTATAGTTTAATTCATTTAAGCAAGAAAGTTGGGTCTGGTATTTAAATTATTCTTTGGCTGTAGACTTGAAATAAATTTCATCACAGCATATAACAATCAGATTTTTTATAAAACATATATGCATAGACGAACGGTACATATGCAAATCCTACATTCTAAATGAGCATTTACAAATACCGGACAACCTGAATTTGTCAATTTAAAAAAAAAGTTATTTTGGTAATCCAGGTTATATTTGCATGGCATATGAGGACAAAAGTGTTTGGATCTCTTTTTAGTCATTTTGCAAAATTTTTGTTATCTTGAATCTATTTTGCAGTTCGCAATTTCTGACCACTAATCATTATTTTTTCAAATAATTTAAACAGATCTTAATTAACAGCATTTGCGTTCAGATTCCCTTTGATTTTGTTCTTTTAATTTTTTCTGTTTGATTTTTTATTGGAATGATTTTTCTTCTTTTTATTTAGTTTTGTCAGCAGATAGGAAGTTGCTCCTTTTAGTTGTGGAAAATTTGCCTTGCTAATAACTGACAAAATAATTTGACAAACAACATTGAAAAACTTACGCACACAAAATCAATCAATGAAAAACTTTTGACCATTCAATGTGCCTTTGCTGCTTATCATCATCTAAACTTATTTATAAATGGAACTTTGTCTGTGTGTGTGTGTGTGTGTGTGTCTGTGTGTGTGTGTGTGTGTGTGTGTGTGTGTGTGTGTGTGTCCATTACCTATAGACTCCGAAATGGCTGAACTGATTTTCTTGAAAATTTACACAGTGGTACTATAAGCATCTGCGAGTGTTCTTAGTTAGGTTTTGTGTCGAGGCACCCCCAATAAATATCGAAAATCAATAATAAAAAAAAACGTGTTATAGAAGGAGTGGTCCAATTTTAAACAAATTTGATACACCCATAGACAAAGACATAAGAAATGATATTCAGAAGTTTCAAGGTTGCAGTTCTTACAATAGTGCAGAAACTGGATAATATATATATATATAAGGCAAGATGTTTGCGTGTGTGTCTGTTTATCTGACTGTATGTCTGTATTTTATTCAGCCCTTTTATTTTAGTTTTTGCTTCAGGTTTGGCTCTAAGTAGGTATAATTGTAGTTCTTAGTCTCAGCCATAATACCATTTACTCAGAGGAGTTATTTAGCCTTCAAAATTCAGTTTACGATGAAAAAGCCTCATTTGATATTGATGCTATGAAATCAAAATTTGACTTACATCCATTCATTTTTCTTTCAGTCTACGTTTTCGCTTTAACTGGAAATAACTATTCCTTTTTAGTCTTTCGTGCCAATGTCCAATAAGGCTGAGCTCCAGAACCATGAATTAGTTTTATTACACCTGAGCAATGTCGGGCTATACTGCTAGTCATATCTACAAGCAAGATATATATGAAGTGTGGGTGCTGAAAATTTTTCAGCATCCCTTACTCACTCAAAACTGATGAAATGTCCAAATATAAGATTCATTTTTGTAAAGTTTCTTCATTAAGTCAATAATGTTTCAGCATTGAAAATGTGAAGAATATTTACTTAGAATTGTAAAAAGAAAGGTGACATTTTTAAGACACATGAGGAGAAAAGTGGATTTGGAGAATTGGATACTCAAAACATATACAAAAGGCAAGAGCAACAGATATGTAGATATCAATAATGACAAAAAGAAAACTCATCATAGCTGATTCATTTTGCTGTACAAGAGACATTATCAAAGCAAATGCAAAGATTTTATTTGGTAACAAGTGCTTATATACAAGAGAAAAAATGTTATTGGTTTTTACAAATTTTAAATTTAAGAAGGCTCATAAATATTCATCATGTTAGTTGTAAACACACACAAGCTATGGGAATGGAAAGTGACACAATTCAATGTCTATAAAATGAAAGTGAGTGAGTGATATTCTCAAGCATCTTTTTTTTTAATCCGAATTAATATTTAAATTTTTTTAGTTTCAGATTAATTCTTGTGTAAGGATGTGCATTGTGGTGCAGTGGATATTGACTCAGAATGAAGAATCGGGGAGCTGAGTTTGAATTCCAGCTGAGTTCTTTGCATTCACTTACGCAGCAAATACCCTTGGGAAAGGTATTAATCCATCTCTTCTCTCCAGTTATGGGTTAAATAACAGGACAGATTGGGTTCTATAGCCTTGGCTGGCAACCAGTCTACTGCAGAAAGCAATGGCAACCTGACTGCCCAGTCAGTCATGTCTTTTTCGAGACATGATCGCCCAAGTGTGTATCACATATGGCACTTAACTGAAAACGGATATATTTTAAATAATATGAGATTATGAATTTAACTATTTTTTAAAAATTTTTAACGTTTTTAAATCATTTATGTTGGCTTAGGAATGGAATAATTCTTCGGAAAAAATCCGTGGCACATATTTATATTTTGATAAGATTCTACAGTAGCTCTCTTGAGAATTTTCCTTCAGTCTAAGTTACTTTCTCTTTTAATAAGTGTGGCGTTCTTTAGATCAAGGTTGTGGTTAAATTTTTTTCTATGCATAATTAATGCATTTAATAAATTGTTATGTATAAGATCCTTTTTGTGTTCTTAGATATAATTTTTAAAATTTCTGCAAGTTTCCCCAATTAATTGTGAAGAACAGTTTATTTAACAAGCATGTATAAATAGATGGCAGAAGAGGAACTGGGAAGAATGGCAATGAGATAAACACTACTTTGAGTTATGCATTATAGGAAGTTATGGAGAGCCATGATCACATATGTCTTAAGGGGATATGGCACATAAAAGAATAAGAAGGATCATTTAGTTGACATCATGAATTAGAACAGATGCCTCTGATGAGATTGGAACTTGTATCTTTTCCATTTGGAGTTTGTCTGACAACCAGAAAATTGCACAAAATAAGATGTTTGCCAATTATAAAATAAATGAATATGTAGAATTAAACAACCCTGACTTGGACTAAATGACAAAAAAATACACTAAAAGGCAATAAGTCAAATTCTTTTTTTTTATAGGTGAAATTGTGTTTAATAAAAATATTACCTAAGAAAAGAAAAATTTCCAAATCTGATCATGAAAAAAATCTTCCTTTTCATAGTAGGAATGTTGATATTGAAGATAAAAGAGATAAACGGATGTTTGTGATGAAAAAGGCGATGGAGAGAGATAATAAGCGGTGATGATGGGGCGGTGACAACTGATGGTGGTGATAATGACAATAGCAGGCTATCACAACCATCTAGGAACAGAATATGTTGAAAAATATTTATGACAGTGTTAGTATTGGTGTCACATAATGATGATATTAATATTAAGGGTGATGAGGAAGATGATAATTTCTCCCTAAATTTCATAGATGATGGGTTATCGTCTTCTTCAGGACTTAGACGACCATGGTCCTCCATTTCCCCTATCTCTTGTTGCTCGTAATACCCCTTCTCCTGTGTTATTCCACTCAATCCCCGCTCCACAATCCATCTGTTCAAGTCCATCAAGTACATTATGCACTGCTGCTTTCTCTTGTCCCTCTTTCACTCTATTCGTCCCATGAGCGTCAGGTTCTCCAAGCCCTTCTTTCTCATTATGTTGCCTTTTGGCTTGTACCATGTGACATCCGGTTAACCGAATGTATAAAATACAATGTGCACTTAGCACTGAGGTGTTGTCATTATCACAGACTTCAGAAAGTAGCACCTACTACTGCGAGAGACTGTAAATATTGTATATACATCTTGGTTGTACCACTCTGTTAATAAAGTACTTTATCTACATTTCTCTCTTTATCTCTTTATTCCATGATACTGTTGGGGCCTCATATGTAATTTGGGTTTGAATTTTACATGGCACAAGGCCATTTTCCTGAGAACTTCCTAACTAAATTCCTGCATTCCAACAATTATTTTATACGGTTGAAATCATTTATGAAATTAGCAAATGGAACATTGAATAAAATGGTCAAAGCATTAATTGTATTTATAAAAGTGTATTAACAAATAACAAGAATTACATACTTTGTACAGACATTGAACGTGTCTGATTAAAATGTCTCTCATTTTCTGCATAAGATTGTTTTACAGCAATTGAGGTAAGTTGTAAAGTTCTTTGTCGCTGGAAGATTTATCTGTGTCATATGTAAGTTGTGTTAGGAATAATTTTGATAGAAGATTGGTGAAAATTTCTGAGTCCGTGAATAAGTTCATCTTTGTAAAGTTTAGAAGAATGATTAGTAAGAGAAAGGGAGTTGGTCATTACATGCCATGTGTGTTAGGATTCTGTGCCAACTGATGAAAAATACACGGCAAATCATTTAAATAGGCATTCAAAACACCCCAATGATTTGGAGGTAAAATTGTGGATAACTTACCTTGGTTCTGATTGGTTAACTTAAGCCAACCAGCAAACAGCTTACATTTATTTGAATCTATATGGTTAAAACAAAATTTATTACATACGTATGCATGAATGCAAATATGAGTGTGTGTATGTGTTCGTATATGTGTGCATGTGTCATAATACAGCACATTACATGTCCCAAAAACTTCAGCTGTCTTTTCTTGATGTTAAGTATCCTTTTAGTGTCCATCCTCTCTGAAACCTCATCATTGCTTGTGTTCTCTGTTCATAGTATCCTCAGTATCCTTCTGTAGAACCCCATTTTGGTTGCTTCAAGTCTTTCCTTATATCTTTGATGAAATTGTCCCGCATTCGCTGACATATTGAAAAACAGATATCACATTATGATTCATTGCACTCTTCTTTGATTCCAGCAAAAAGGTCACAATGATGCAAGGGGTTATTGAGAGTGAAAGAAACAGAGGGGAAAATAAAAGGACAAGTTCAATGAGACTGATCTTATGACTGACATTACATTTAATTTTTTGAATATTGTAGTTGACAGGGAAGCAGGAATCTGGAAGAAATTTCTACAAGTGAGAAGTGGACTTATGACTAGAACTAGCAATTTTAACAGTGAAATTGTAAGACCTAACTGACAATCTGCACTAAAAGTTGTGAAGTTAAGGAAACAAAGATGAATGCTCACCAGAACAATGAAAATGTCTAGCAAAAATGCAGAGGAAAGCTATATTATAATGGTAAGAAAATAACTGAAGCCTAGCTATCAAGTCAAGACCAATAATATTGCAGATTCTTTTTTAGATTTTGTCAAGAATCACTAGATGAGACTTATCAATATGCAAGATAGATTATGGTGAGATAAATTGTCTTGCATGACATATTGAACAGACTTCTCAACAGCATACTAAATGAATATAATAATTTCACTTTACGTCAGTAGAAAATATTAGACAAGATTTACAGTAAAACCACTGTTGTAGAGCAGCTTACACCCCTCTAGCACTCTCAAAAATGGAATGGTCTTAAGACCAGAAATACCTATTTAAATAAAGATTGATAGCAGTCAGGAATTTGGAGTGTCATTGATAGTCTGAAGGATAGAGTCTCATCTGGGGAAAAGCAAGCAAGAATTTTTGTCTGAGCTTACAGGCTCAGTTTTACCCATGTTAATTGGCCTTGTGCCACAAATAACTCGGCCTTCTGTCCAGATGAGGAGGTTGTAAATAATTTGAAGTTTCATTGATGATTATTATCGGACTGTGCTCACTGCAATTCTAACCTCTCCTCTCTTCTTAATTATTGTTGTTCTGTCTTAACTGTGTTTGTCTTGTTTGTAATTAATATCCATTAGCATGAAGAGTCTAATCCTGTAGATTAAATAAAGTGTTGTTTGAATTTTCCTAAAGGTTATCTGGATTGGCATTCAGCTAAAGAAATTAGGAGGATGTACCTTGTCTCTTTAGGATGTAGGTGATCATGGTCTTCCACATCTATCTATTACTTGTGGCTCTTAGCACGCTTTCTCTTGTTACCCCACTCAAGCCTTGCTTTGTTCATGACTTGTTCACACCCGTCAAGTATGTTAGATGCTATTTTCCTCTGTTGCTTTTACCCTCTATCTGACTTGTGAGTAACAGATTCTCCAATCCCTCTTTCCTCGTTATATGTCCCAGGAACATCAACCATCTTTTCCTGATGCTCAGTATTAATTTCCTTTTTGTTTCCATCCTTTCCAAAACCTCGTCATTGCTAACATGTTCAGTCTATGATATCCGCAGCTTCCCTCTGTAGAAGCACATTTCAGTTGTTTCAAGTTTTTCACCCCTTTGATGAGATTGTCCAGTACTCATTGCCATATTGAAGAACAGACATCACACAGAAATCCAGTACTCTCATTTTTGTTTCTAAAAAGATTTTTCGTGTCTCTCAATAATCTATTCAGATTCTGGAATGCATCCTTGGTCATACCAATTTGCCTTCAGTGTTGCACTTCCTGTCTTCTGTTAGAATACTTCCAAGGTATTGAAATTTCTTTCTTTTAAAGTTTTTGTTGAAAAATATACAATGTGCGATAGATAAATTGTCGCAAAAATGAAAATAACATTTACTTCTTTGGAATCTCCTGTATCAGTTCTAGACAGTCTCCTTGTTTAATTTGGTGAATTCTTCCATAATCCTTGCCTTCAGTTCATATTTGGTGTTACAAGGAGTTTTGTTGATCTCTTC
The DNA here is from genome assembly GCA_037127315.1 of Ascarosepion bandense. Taxonomy (NCBI): domain Eukaryota; kingdom Metazoa; phylum Mollusca; class Cephalopoda; order Sepiida; family Sepiidae; genus Ascarosepion; species Ascarosepion bandense. Next base: position 272,742 of record JBBBDQ010001230.1, on the reverse strand, counting down.
CTCAACTGCGCCACCCACATAATAATCAAGAGAGTTGCAGTCTTGGGAGTCAGGTGTTATGAAAGGGGTGATGTGGTTGTAGAAATTGTCTGGGTTCTCCTGCTTGGGTAGCATGGTGTAGAGTCCTTCCAGCAACTACTTTATTGACACAGGACAGCACTATATACTGAAGGAACTTGATGTAGGCCTTGATATTGAGTCAAGCCTCACTAACCAATTTAGGAGCTCTTTTCTTAGAATGATCAGAGTGAGTTTTCCAAGCTGCCTTACCTTGGTAATCACCATTAAACTTATCTAACTCATTCTGAATCCACTGCACTATCCTCACATTGACACCCAAACACTTTGAAATGTTCATATTTGAGCTTCCAGTTGAGCATACCACTTCTAAATTTCTGGTGATGTGAGTTGCGTCACGGTGCTCTTTTTCTCATAGATAGTGTCCAACTGACCCGACTATACTGTGCATTTGACAACATTTTTAAAAGAAGTGTTTATCAAAATAAAAATATAAAATGGCAACAATTTATCTCTCGCACATTCCCTCTCTTTCTTGCTTTATCTCACTCTCTCTCTCTCTCTCTCTCTTTCTCTCATATATATATATAAATGAAATTAGACAAATAATTTCAAAAATTATCACACAGTCAATGTTTAACTTTTATGTCAGCAAAAGAACACTGTATCAAAAGGATGGTTATTCCCTTGACACTACTAGTATTATATATGATTTTGACTCCTTCAGCAATGTTTTTTTATATGATTATATACATCTGTGAACCAAATACAATACCATATCTATTATTTACATTTTAATTAGGATTTAATTTGTTTTCATTTTATAAAGAAATAAATTTGAAAAGAAATCATTTCATTCAAAAATTTATTACCAGTAAAAAAAATATCAAAATATGAAAATCAACTAATTTTATTACCATTTTAAAAATAACTATGAAAATGAGTTTTTTTTTTCATTCAATCCAGTAGATAAATAGTATTTAATGTTTTTGTTGTGAATTCTTGAGAATGAAGAAAATGTATAAATCCATGAACATGCACTCCGGGTAAATAGTTTGGGCCCAATTTCTCTAAAACCAACTTCAAATGAGGTAAACTTGGATTTTTTATTTAATGATCTCCTTAATTCTTCATCTATATTCCCTTTCCTTTGGTGAGGCAATGTTTTGATGGAAGATGTTTGAATTGTCATTGTTGTTGTTTGAATTATCACGCGATACATGAGTTCATGAACTGAGTAACCAAATGAGAGAGTGTCAGTTTGCATTAAGATCAAGAGAGAAGGTTAGCAAGTTACAATATGGCTTGTAAGATATTCAAAATAGGTGGAAACTTTCTTGTATTCTTCTGTCATTTTTCCTGCTATTTTCTTTCTCATTTTTGGAAATTCATTTCACTGTCATAGATAAAAAAATAATATTAAACATATTTCTTTTTATAGATATTGGTTGAAGCGTTTGTTTAAATATTGTATTTTTTTTTTCTTGGTTGCATATTCTGTTATTCTCACGAAGGTCTTGCACTCCTTTGTTGGTGACCAAATTCTTGCTTTGATTCCTCTGTATTGTTATTGTCCATCTTGTTTTTCTGGTGATCTTTTAACTTGGTTATTCCTCTAGCTGTTATACAGTAAGACATCAGAGAATTTATATGTACTTCTGATGAAAAAAAAAAAAGAAATCTTAAGAGAAGAAAAAGGAAGAAAAATAATAAAAGAATAGTCAAAGAATATCTCAAAAGTAAGTCAGGGATATTCTTGATTGAATGTCCTAGAAGTAAAGACTAAATCTTTGGTAAATAATCAAACTATTTATTTAGAAACTTTAATGAACTTAGCTCTGTGGTGCCTCCTATGTATGAATTTACTTTTTTTTTTTTTAATCATTTCACCCTGGGCAAGGAGTAAAAGCCACTGATGTGCAGGGGGGGGGGCGACATAACTGAAAGAAAATTAATTAGAGGAGGGAGAAGAGAATTACAAACCAATTAGAAAGAAGCAATAGAAAGATGAAAATGCAGGTATGATGACAGTTGCAAGGGAGGAGAGAAAGGGAAGGATATACAGGGTGGGGGAAGGGCTAGAGTCAAGTGGTTAGTAGATGAGTATTGACATTGCATTTAAATTTCTGGAGGTTGTAGCCGTCAGGAAAGCAAGAATATGGGAGCGAGTTCCACAGGCGGGAAGTGCGAGAGAAGAAGCTGCGGGAGTAGAATTGTCGTCTGCATTTGGCTAACCTAACTGTGAATGGGTGGGACCCAGTTGCCATTCTGGTTGCACAAGTAAACACCTGTTGAGGAGGCACCAGTGACTTAAGTTCATCTGAGCAGAAGCCATGAAAGTATTTATAGAACAGACAAAGGGAGGCCACATCTTGTCGGTGGGGAAGTGGCTGTAGTCAAGCCGCCAAGTCAGCACCTATCACGTTACTAACTCTCCTTTGGAGCCTATTGAGAACACTGAGGTGAGAAGCAGGGTCCCTGACCATAAATGGCAGCAGTACTCCATGCAGGGTCGAATGGTTGACTTGTATATATGCAGGATGGATTCAGGCAGAAAGAACGTCCTGGATCGACACAGTAACCCAACCTTCTTAGCAGTGGATTCAGCTATGGATTCGATGTAGCAGTTTCATTTGAGATCAGAAGAGAGGGTAAGGCTGGGGAGGCGCAGTGTATTGCACTCAGGGAGAATTCGCTTGGTCCATGCTTATGGGAGGCAGGAGAGGTTGCCTGTGATGGTTGACAGACAACAGCTTGGTCTTGGACGCATTGAAATTGACAAGCCAATTCTTGCACCAATTCACCACAGAGTGTAGCTCCCGTTCAAGGTCAGCAGCGAGATTGCATCTGTCTGCCATGCCAGGTTTCTTACTGGAACAGGAGTATATTGTTGTGTCATCTGCATAGATGCCTACTTGGGACTTGATCTCATCTGGGAGGTCATTGATGAAAATAAGGAAGGGTGTCGGGCCCAGGATAGAGCCCTGGGGAACACCGGCATTCGTACTGTAGGATGAAGAGGTATGCCCATTCAAAACAACCTTCATTTTGCGGTTGTTTAAAAAAGACTGGATTAGGTCAAGCAGGCGTCTGGTAATGCTGTAACCCCGTAGCTTGCAAAGGAGGCCAGAGTGCCAAACCCTGTCAAAAGCCTTGGAGATGTCCAGAGCAACTGCACAAGCCTCGCCTGACTCATCGAGGGTCTGGAGCATGTACTCCGTAAAGGTTGTTAGCATATCGGCAGTGGACCTGGCAAAGTGGAAGCCATATTGCTTGTCAGAGAAGAGTTTGTGGGCAGTAAGATGTTGAACTATTTCAGCATTGATTATGGCCATGAACACTTTCCCGAATATCAGTAGAAGACTGATAGGGCGATAGTTGGATGGGTCCAAGGGTTCACCACAATTCTTAAAAACAGGAACGACTGAAGAGAACTTCCAGCATGCAGGAAAACAGGAAGCAGAAAGGCAGTAGTTAAACAGTTTAGAGAGGACAGGGGAGAGTTCAGGGGCACACCTCTTAAGGACTATCACCGGGATTCCGTGGTCACCGCTCACCTTATGGGAGTCAAATTTTAAAATTACTCGGGATACTACCTTTGGGGTGATATGTACATTGTGCCGTTTGGCCTCAGTTCTAACGGGGAAGTCGGGTGAGCTTATTCCAGATGAGTCAAACATGGAGTTGGATGAGAATCTGTGAGCAAAGCACTCAGCTTTGTCCACAGATGATGTGAGAACCTCAAATTCATGGATTTAAGGAGGTATAGAGGATTTGCAGTTGTTAAGCATCCGTTTGCATATCCGCCAGTAGTCCTTGGAGCTGAACTTGCGGTCAGCTATGCGCTGTCGCATTCTCAGCAAACAACTGTTTGGCGTCATTCCAGATTCTCTTGCACTTATTGTGAGCAGATGTGAATAGGCACCTATTGTGATGAGATGACTGGCTCCTGAATAGTCGGAAGTAATGGTTCCTGTGGGCAATGGCGGCCAAACAGGCAGGAGTGAACCACGGAGAGGAATGAGGTTTTAGGCAATATTTCCTGGTGGGTATGAAGGCATCAATGCCAGCTTTCACCCATGACGAGACCTCAGATGCACAGTCATCAACTGGGAGATCGAACACTTTTCCCCAAGAGACGTCACAGAGGAAATCGCGAAATGCATCCCAGTCAGCTTTTTGGCAGCGGTAGGAAGTCCTATAGGTAGGAGGCTCCTGAGGGGAGTGAGAGTGAAAAGCAATACTGAGAGAGACAACAGCATGGTCGGAGTTGCCGAGCGGACAAAGCTGCAAGACTTGACAGGCGTCAGGGGCAGAGGTAAAACATATATCTAGTAGTGAGGAGTGTCAGGAGGGAGTGCTTGGGAAGCAAGTGGGGAAGTCCACCACTTGCGTAAGGGATTGGGAAATAGTGAAGTTCATGGCGTGGACACCCGCTAGATCAGTAACAGAGTCTTTAAGCCACTCAGAGTGATGGGCGTTGAGATCTCCGAATACAAATATGTGAGTGAATGGGTGGCAGGAAATAGCCTTATCAATGTTGTCAGCAATGCTATCTAGAAGGGAGCAGTCAGGAGAGGAGGGAGAATGGTACAGAAAGAATAAGTAACTAACCAAACTGAGGAGAAACAGACAGAGACATACATACTGGTGGGCAGCAGATTCAAGTGAAGTCACCCTAGCTATGGGGAGGTGTTCACTGACATAGATCCCCAGCCCATGCATGTGGACAGTGGAATCCTTCCTTAAAAGGGAGAGATAGCCAGGGATGGAGAGGTCAGAGGAGGGAATAGAAGTGTTGAGGTTAGTTTCGCAAAGTGCTAGGATGTCCGGGGACTTTTCATGAAGGAAAGCTTCTATGCTAGGAAAGTTAGTACGAATGCCCCGGATATTAGTGAAGGAAAGGATAAGGGCTTTAGGTGGTTTGATTTTAGCTGGTTTAGGGTTGTTTCTGCTTTTGTTCGTCATAAGTTTTGTTTATAGTGAAGGACCTAGAGTAAAGGATACAGGCGGTCATTATCCACAATCTGTGCTGAGAGGGAAACTGGCTAGAGCTGCAACAAGGTATGGCCTCAGGGTTGCCCACTGAAAGTGCTTGCAGGGACACCTATCCATGCGCAACATGGCACTACAAGAACCCCGATATTATACAACTGTTGATCAGAGCAGCCACTCTTGACGCTACGCAAGAGTTAAGGCTCCTAACTATCAGTTGGAAGCAGCAACCAGGAAACTGCCAACCCGGTACCCTCACAATGATGAGCCGTTGCCACCAACCAGACAGATCATGAGAAAATCACGGAAGCACCAATACTAAGGTCAGAAGTGAAAGAAGAGGAAGCCGGAGACCACATTCTAAACAGGGAACAAGGGGCAAGTCTCTACTCCTGTTCAATAGATGTAGGAAGAGTGTAAACCGGGCGATAGTTTGGGCTATCTACTCCAATTTAAAAAAAAAAAGAAAAAAAAAAGAAAAAAAAATAAGAAAAAAGTTAGGAGTGACAAGTTAACTAAGTTTTAACTTAGTTAAAGTCAAAAATGTTAGTAAGAGAAAAAAACAAAAAAACTAAAAAAAACTAAAAAAAACAAGCCAAGAAAATTATTACAGACAGAACGGAGGAAGAAGAGAGAGGGGAAAAAAAAACAAGCAAAAAAAAAAACATGGTTTCTCATGCACTTACCTTGCAGATAATCTCTGGAAATTTGAGTAAAAATAACAAAAAAAATAAGAAAAATAAATAAAAGCGATAATGTTTTCACTCTGTCTTTTTTCCAGAAAAATAAAGGTTTATATAACTGCAATTTGTGCAGAGACTCATGGTCAGAGTTTGAATACAAGGTCTGGCCATGTACGAAAATTAAAGATTTCACTGGTTTAGGTGGGGTTAGCTGCCCTTCAAGATTAGCAACTAGGTCCCACCCTTTTGCTGTGAAACCAATAAAATGTAAATGCAAGTTCTACTCCAGCAGCTTCTTTTCTCATACTTCTTGCCTGTGGAATTCCTTTCTGTTTACTTGCTTCCCAGATGGCTACAATCTCCAGAAGTTTAAATATAAAGTCAACAGTCATCTCCTATCTCACTAACTCACATCATCTCTCTCATGCTACTGTCTTCGTCCATTCCTCTCTCATCAGTATTCTCATCCTTCTCTTACCCACTTCCTGACACCCTCTGTAACTTGTCACTCTTTCTCAAAACTTTCTTCCTATGTAACCCCCTGTGCACCAGTGGCAGTAAACTGCCTTGCTTGGGGCAATATGATTAAAAAGAAATAAAATAAAATAACATTACTCAGTCAAGCTAGCTTAGACATTTATGAGTCACGGTCCTTCATCAAGTACAAAGCTTCATTAGGTGGGCATCTTGTATTATTATATAGTTGGTCAATGTAGTTGGTTGCTGGGTGATTAATTTGTCCTGTGCCATGGCTAGGTGTCCAGAGAAGTAGATCATTCATGCGTTGTTGCTTTGTTTGCCAGCAGTGTCCTGCAAAGCGCATTTTGCAGGGATATGTCCATGTCATTTAGTTGGATGTTGTCTTCAAGAGATGTTAAATATAGATCTCAGCATTTGAGTGTAGGTTCCGTCAGGCTTAGATTCAAGGGTTTTAGTTAATGTCCAGGTAGTGGTATACATATATTAACACCACCTCTGCAGTGTCTTAAAAAAATCTTTGTTTCAGTTTGGTAGATCTGAGTTCTAGATTTCATCAATTTTATTCAAAGTACCCCAGGCATTTGCTAATTTTCACATCATTTACAATTGAGTTTAATTTGCTTCCTAATTATGTAAGAATTATTAAGATAAAAATATTGAAATTACCAATACAAAGGATCAAGGTCAAATGTCTGTGCTGGGTTGGTTAACTGAGTTCCCTGATAGTGATATTGATAGCTTGCCTGTTTGCCACTATGGCTTATAGTGCCATATCATTCTTCAAAGCAGATGTGGTAGATCATGGCTCATTATTGTTTTCATGTTTGAATTTTCCTGAAAGTTATCTGGATAGGTAATCACCTGAAGATAGTAGGAAGGTACAATATCTGAAATGTTATTTAAATTAACAATAAAGATGATGACATTAACCTGACTCTGAAAATGATATTAATGATAACAGTGCTTATAGATAGGATGATAGTGATAATGATGTTAGATAGAATGGACATGGCTGTAATAATGGTACTAATGGCAGTAGCACAGTAACAATAAAGAATATGGTTGGACTGATGATGATGGTATGGTAATATTCTAAATGTAGCTTAGATGTGACACAAGGCGGAAAGTATATAGGAACCAGTGAGGATTGAACTCACTACTCAGTCATAATTGTTCTATCAAAACAAGCTTGTTATGGTGCCCAAATAATTTTTTAAGTGTTACTTAGAGGTGGCACAAGGCCAAAAATGTGCAGCACCTAATAAATATCAAACTCAGTTCTTCTATGTGCCCTGTCCTTTCAGGACGTAGGCAATCATTGTTTTCCCATTCTCCCTATCTCTGGTGGCTCTTATTATGCTTTCTCCTGTTACACCTCGCAACCCATATTCCGTCATCTACCTGATCAGGCCCCTCAAATATGTTATCCTCTGCCTTCCTCTGTTTCTTTTTCCTTCTATCTGGCCTGTCAGTATTAAGTTCTCCAAGCCCTCCTTCCTCATTGCATGTCCCAGGAACTTCAGTTGTCTCTTCCTGATGCTCAGTATTAATTTTCTTTTGGTTGCCATTCTTTCCAACACCTCATCATTGCTTGCATGCATGGTCCATGATATCCGCTGCATCCTTCTGTAGAACCACATTTCCACTGCTTCAAGTTTTTTCCTCATCTTTGATGATATTTTAGCATTCACTGCCGTTAGTTTGATCTGTAGTTGATCTATCAAGGCAAACTTGCTAACCATTACACAACTTCAAAGTGTTCTAAAAGCCAAACACATTTCTCAGTTATCTGGTGATAATGGTATGCACAAATACATGGAATTTTTTTTACCAACTTCAGATACCAAAATCAGATAAAATAACCAAATATCAGAATGTTTTAAGGGTATTTTGGCTAATAACATTGACAATTTGCCTGTTTACCACCATAGCTTATAGTGCTGTGAGTATCATTCTTAAAAGCAGATATGATGAATCATGACTCATTGTTGTTTACGTGGTTTTGCTTAGGTGACAACATTTGTAATTGGCTCCTTTTATAATGTAACTTTTTTTTTAAAGATTTGTTTTCTGATCTGGATCTGATGCTTGGAGCTCCTTTGCAGAGAGGAACTTCTTTTTGATTAGGTCTTCTTAGCATTCATATCTGGCCAACAGGTTTTCATGTACAGGGAATCTTATTCTGAACAGAGGATAACATTCATATTCTTCATAAAGTTCATCATATTGCCAGCTCTCTGATCAGATGCATTGGTCTGCAACAGCTTTCTGCAGCTTTATTTAGCATTTTTCTTTCAATGCATTCAATAACCAAATATCAGAATGTTTTAAGGACATCTTAGTTTGGCTGAGAATTTATCAGCCTTCTCTCTTGGTAGTAATAATGAAGAAAGTGATAGTAATAGAGTTATTATAATGACATTTGATAAACATAGTGAGAGTGGTGCTGGTGAAAATAAAAGAGGTAATCATTATAGTGATACTGCTGGTAGTAGTGGTGATAACAAAAAATAAGATGGCTGTAGAAGTGTCAGAATGGCAACAATGATAACCAAAGTGTTAGTGGTTTAAGAGCAGTATTGATGGTATGGATAGTGTTTGTTTTGATGAAGGCAATAGTGGAAGGGAAAACAATGATGTTGGTGTTGGTGTTGGTGGTCATTGTAATGGTGGTGTTAGTAGTTATGGTAAAAAAGCTAGTGATAATGAAAATTTTACTTGGTCAATTCTGAACCAGTTTCTATAGAGATAAAAATTTTGTTTTGACAAAGAGTCTGTGAAGGTTTTTTTTCTATAACATTGGTGTTTTCATGATTCTGTCAAATGTTTATACACCAAGGTAAAAATTTACCTTGCAATATATTAAACCTAAAAACTATGTAGCAGTGTACTTTATATTTATTGAAGTGAATATATTATTTCTTACTGAGAGTTGCCTGCATGGGAAAATAGATCTAGAGACTGGAAATAAAACCAAAGAGATTCTTAGTTGGGAAATTAAGTTGAGACAGAACGTATGAAAAAAGGGAGAAAATGAAAAAAAGAGTTGAAACAGCCAACAAGCATTTTTGGGTAAATTAAGAAAGTCTTTAGGAAGTGTCTTATGGTGCAGTGGATATTGAATTGGAATGACAGATTGAGGTGCCAAGTTCGAATTCCAGTTGAATTCCATGCATTCACTTATGCACAAATACCCTTGGGAAAGGTATTAATCCATCTCTTCCCTCCAGTTATGGGTTAAATAATAGGACAGATTGGGTTTTATAGCCTTGGTTGGCAATCAGTCTACTGCAGAAAGCAATGATAACCTACTGCGGGATAATATCTGCCCAGTTAGTTATGTCTCTTTTAAGACATGATCACCCAAAGCGTGTATTACATATGAGACTTAACTGAAGTAAGTCTTTAGCAAACATAACATTGCTATGCCATAATGAATCTCTGGTACAGTAAAAAAAATATATATTACATACAGGGTGATTTCTCTTCTTGGGCCACTTCCAAAATTAGATAAAATAATGAAATATCATAATAGGAGAGTTTTGTAATTTGCTTCAAGCATTGGGTATATAAGATATATGGGTAGGTATTTGAAGGCTATCACAATGTGTTTAGTAAAATAAAGGAAGGTAAAGAAGTTGTTGGGTATTACCTATTTATTATTCATTAATATTTTGGGATCAGAATCGCATCTTCAGAATAATAGGAGAGCTTGATTTCATGTCTTTTGCATAGGGTAATTTTGAACTTTGATAAAAAAATGGATTCAACCATGAGTTTTTAATTTTCCTTCCACATACAGCTAATACAACTTTATGAGATATTACTTACCAAATATCAGGCAAAATGGCGAACATAAACTAGAGTTATAACAGAAAATATCATATATCCAATACTTATGCGTGTCACTTTATGTGTGTGTGTGTGTGTGTGTGTGTGGTCGGATTAAAAAAAGTATTGGAACTGGTTCTAAAAAATGAAAACTACAGCAAATATCAATCCAGCCTTTAATCTCCTTCAAAGTTGTTTCCTGCCATGCTCTCAAATTTTATTATATGTATTTGCAAAAAGGGTCCTGATAAATAAAACGTAGTTCTTTACTGGAGTAACCAGTGGCTTAAATGTGCCAATATAATTTAAATTTTAAAAAATTATTAATTGACATATTATACCATGTCTCATTTTCTATCCTGATTCATTAAATACTTTTCTTTTTGGAAAAGAAACAAATATAGATAGTTAAAAAGTGTTAGAAAATCCATCACTTGTTTATTTGAAACTTTGAATTAATTTAGCTGTTGGTTTGTGTTTCTTCATGATTTAATTTTAATGCAAATATGGCTGAAAAAATTACAAAATGAATCAAAAGTGTCATATGTTGTAAGAAAAAAATGATTAACATTGAATAATAACTTAATTAGTTGAGTATTTTTTTCAGTAGTGATGATTTTAACATTTACATAAATTTAATAATAAGCTGTCTGCAGAAATATTCTCAGAACAATAATTTTTATTAAATTTCTAAAGATCTTAAGAAAATAAATAAAGATTTGCAAATAGTAATGTACTCTAAAATGTGATTTTTATGATAGTACTAGCAGTATAGCCTGGCGTTGCTCGGGTGTAATGAAAGCTTTAAAACTAATCCATGGTCCTGGAGCTCAGACTCTTTGGACATTGGCATGAAAGACTAAAAAGCAATAGTTGTTTCCCGTTAAAGCAAAACCGTAGACTGAAAGATAAATGAATGGATGTAAGTCAAATTTTGATTTCCTGGTATTGATATAAAATAATTTTTTTGCCGTAAACTGAATTTTGAAGGCTAAATAAGTCCTCTGAGTAAATGGTATCATAGCTGAGACTAAGAACTACAATTATACCTACTTAGAGCCAAACCCAAAAGCAAAAACTAAAACAAAAGGGCTGAAAAAAATACAGATATACAGGCAGATAAACAGACACACACACAAACATCTTGCCTTTTATGTATATATATAGATATATATTATTGATTTTCTGCACTATTGTAAGAACTGCAAAACTTTGAAACTTCTGAATATCATTTCTTATGTCATTGTCTATGAGTGTATCAAATTTAATTAAAATCGGACCACTCCTACTATAACCTGATTTTTTCAATTATCGATTTTCAATATTTATTGGGGGTACCTCCACACAAAACCTAGCTAAGAACGCTCACAGACACTTATAGTACAACTGTGTAAATTTTCAAGAAAATTGGTTTAGCCGTTTCGTAATCTCTAGGTAACAGACACACACACACACACACACACACACAACAGACAGACAGACAGACAGACAGACAGACACACACACACACAGACAGACACACACACACACACACACACACACACACACACACACACACACACACACAGTTTCATTTATAAATAAGTTTAGATATCAAATTTTACTATGTAAGTCAAAGTTTTCCCAAAAATAAATCTGAACCAGCCAATGTTCACAAAATCATAGATATATTATTATTTTTATAATAAATATACAATGTGAATTTCTAATTAATAATCATCTTCTTCATTGTGGCATGGTCTTGTCAATCAGGGCTCTCCACAATTTCTTGTCTTTTGTAGGTCTTATATGGTCAGTTCATGGTATTCTCAGTATCCTTCTGTAGAAACACTTTCTGTTGTTTCTTTTTTATCTGTGCGGAGATTATCCCATATTCACTGTGATGTAGAAGCATCAATATTACATAACAGGTCAGTACTCTTTGCTTTGTTTCTAATAAAATTTTCCTTTCTTAATTTTGCTTAGCTTTTGGAAGGTATCTTTTACTATCCCAAATTCAAATTCTTAATGTTGCACTTTCCAATGACTATTAAAATACTTCGTAGACATTTAAATGTCTTTTAATCAAGCAATTTTGAAAAAACTTTTTTGTACGGTTAATAATGTAATAAAAAACACATAAAACAAAAGTTAATATATTTAATCAATTTTGCTTAAAAGTTTAATTTCTTCAAATATTTCAAGTGTTATCTTTTTGCTATCTCTCCTAATCTCTGTTCTGTCAAACATTTACACAAGCTCATGATGTAGGTTAGGTGTTGCTTTCCTCTGACCCCTTGCTTTCAATATGTCCTTTGAGTATAAATTTTTTTAAGTCATCTTTCCTTGTTAGGTAACTAGAGATTTCAACTGCCTCTTTCTGATTCTAAATGTTTTTTTTATTTTCTCTAAAACTTTGTCATTGCTCAGATGTTAAATCCACGGAATTCTCAGCATCCTTTTATAAAAAATGTGTGTTTTGTAATATTACATAACAGTTTTGTTTCTTAAAATATTTCCCAGTTTTTTAACATTTTGATTAGCTTTTGGAAGGCAACTTTAGCATTTCCAATGCGCATTTGAGTTTTGGTGGTCCACTTTATACGTTCGCTGTTAAAATAGTTCCTAGATATTTGAATTAATGTACTTCTTTTGTTTTTTGACAGCCACACATTTTCTCTTCTCTTCATATTTGATGTGTAGTCCTTTGACAATGCTCACATGTTCAGTCCATGGTATTCTCAGCAACCTTCTGTAGAACCACATTTCCATTTTTTCAAATCTTTTCTTCATCTGTGAGGAAATTGTCCAGCATTCACTGCCATATAGGAGGACCAATATTATCTAAGAGTTCAGTACTCTTTTTTGTTTCTAGTAAAATTTTCCTGTTTCTTAATACTTTACTTAGCTTTTGAAAGGCCTCTTTCACTATCCCAATTTACTAGCAGATTTTGGTGTTAAACATTTCATTCACTGTCAAAACACTTCCTAGATATTTATACTGTTGTACATGTATGATTTTGGTGTTTGAAATTTGAAATTTGCATGTCAAGTTTTTAATGACAACCATGCGTTCTTTTTTCTTGCAATTGAAATAGTCATTTCTTCTTGCTTTCCTTCACTATCTTTTGTAGGAGTTCTCATATTTTCCTTTCTATGTCTACTATCAACACTATATCATCTGCATATCTAATGTTGTTAAGACTGTGGTTGCCAAGAATTAAATTTATTAAGAACTAATTCTCTAAGAAATAGGGGGCTTATGGCCTATCACGTTGAATACACCAGGTCTCACTCGATCACCAAAGTTAAGCAATGTTGAGTTTGGTCAGTACTTAGATGGGTGACCATTGAGAATACCAGATGCTGTAAGCATTTAGTGATGGATGTGCGTTGTGGTGCAGTGGATATCTGCTCGGAAAGAAAATTGGTGAGCTGAGTTTGAATTCCAGTTGAATACCCTGCATTCACTTAAGCACTGGTTATCTTGGGAAAGGTATTAATCCGAACCTTCCCTCCAGTTATGGGTTAAATAACAAGGGTAGGACATTGAACCTTACCCTTAAAAACAAATCTCAATGAATCTTGATACTCGAAAAGAAAAAAGTATTACTAGACAGAAAACTTGTATAAAAAAAAATAACAATAAATTGTTGAAAGAAAAAAGGTATTACCAGCAATAAATAAATAAAAATTTTGTTGGTATTAAATGACCCACCGAGGTTGATATGCCATAAAAACAAAACAACCAACCAACCAAATCTAAGAAATGGCTCAATGAATAAGTTCAGTAAGAAGACACATAGTTGTCTTCCAGCCATTTTTGTATATTTACTGAATTCATTTCTTATCGGTACTCAGGCAGGCTGTTTTTAGTATAAGTTCTGAATTATTCTAAAAGACTATGGATGCTTATTAGAGACATTGATAATAATTTATTTTTGGTGTCTCAGATTTTTCTATAGAAATAAAGTAGAATATAAATCATTATTTATAAGACATTGACCACTGAAAAATATTTGATTTGTACAATATCCTGTATACCTAAATAGATTATTATTCTATATGTTGATATGAGTTTATGATATTCAATAACCGTAACAAGTCATTTATTTATTTTTCTGCTATTTCAGCAACATCAGTTGTCCAGAGATGTAGTATTCTATTATTATATAGATCTTACTTGGTTCACTTTGTTGTTCAAAACAAATTTTTCATATAAGAATTCATCTTGTACACATATAAATCTATCATTCATCCATGCATTGAATTTTACTAATATATCTAGTCTGTTGCTGGCACTGTATATCTTGAGATTCTAGACAAAATCTAAAGGAGAGGATCTGTGATGTAATCGATCATAACCTGGCATCTCAACTTTAGTCTCTATTTTACTGCTACAACATGACTTCTGTCTGCCTTTTCTCCAAATGTTTTTGTACCAATTGTTCTGATGAGCTTTCCTCCCAGGTACGTTGACTGCATGAATTGAAGTGTAATACAACATTGGCAGCTACAACCAGCTGGATAATGAAATTTAGGATTTCTCAGTTTTTTGGAAATCAATTTTGATAAAACATTTCTCAGCTGGTTTGCACAGTATGGCAACACTATTGTTAGCTTTTCATTATTATTTGATACTTTTCTCTCTGTTTACAATCTTGTAATATTTTTTCGCTAGCCAATCTACTTTTCATGGTTATTACTTTTAAACATTTCTCAAATCTTAAAAACATTCTTTTTATTTCTTCTGGCCAATTTATTCCATTTTTGTATTATTTCTCATGTTATACAGGATATGAAGTGTATTTTCTCACCATTTTATATTTTTAATTTCACACATGTGCTTTCTTTGTTTTTTTTATTTTGTTAACTGCAAAATATAGTATTGCCAGTTGGGCCTTGTCTGATTGTAACAGAGAACCATGATCCAATTCACTCCATCAGAAATTTAGAAATGGCATCCTGTACTGCTTGGCATTTGCACCAGAAGCTCCTATACGATACTTTCAGAGTGTTTTGATGTCAATCTGAGGAAACTGAAAAGGATTCAGAAAGATTTGGATGAGTCTAATGGTGATTACGAAGGTATCATCATCATTTATCCATCACCCCCATATGGTGCATAGGGCAGCAACTTTTTGTTGCTGTTTCTGTAACAAACTGTTTTTACAGGGCAGGGTTTTTAGCCCTGCACCCAACCCCCAAACCTGGAGGACTGGTGGACCATTCTTGGTCCTTACGTATACAGCATCTTGTATTCCCAAATGGTCACCCATTCAAGTACTGACCAGGCTCAATGTTGCTTAACTTTGGTGATTGGACGGGAACCGGTACATTCAACACGATATAGCTGTAGACGATTACAAAGATATGGCAGCTCAAAAAAACTCTTCTAATAAGAAAAGAGCTTCCAAATTTGTTGGTGAGGGCCTCTGATTTAAAATAAAGGCCTACATCAAATGTCTTGGGTAGGTAGTGCTGCCCTGAGTCAAGAAGGTGGCTGCTGGAAGTGCTTATATCTAGTAACAGGTTTCTGCAATATGTCACACAAAGAGGAGAACCCTATCATGGCTGTCAGACAATTTCTATGACAATATCACACCCTAAATCTGGCTTCCTAACTCCCCAGACTGCAACCCACTTAATTAATATTTGTTGGGTGCAGTAGAGTAAGAAACCAACAAAACTCCTTGTAATACCAAAGATGAACTGTAGGCAAGGGTTATGGCAGCATCCAACAAATTAAATAAGAGTCCATCCAGAAGAGATGCAGGAGATACTTTTGAAATTGCAATTCACATTCTACTTAATCTCATACACAATGTTTCAACAGTGGTTTTCACTTTGTAAAAAACAAGAAACTACAGGGATTTTATTTTAAACTAACACTCCTGTATTAGTCTATGTTTTTCAAAAAAAATACTCATAAGCTATGAAAGCTCTATTTACTTAGTTTTTCTTCTTCTATGTGCCTTGTCTATTCAGGACATTAATGATCATGTCCTTTTGTGAATAAAATGATAATACAAACTTACTTAATGATATTTCACTGCTGACTGGGTAACATCATAGGAGAAAGTCTGTTCTTATATAAGTGTTAAAGTACCCTCTGATTAGTTGCTAAATTACATCAGGCTTGCCAACCATCAGTGGGTGCTTTTTTTATATTACATTTTATGTAATACATGGCTCAATAGCCACTCAAAGTAGAGAGTTAGTCAACAAAATGGTAATGCTTAACAAGATGTGTGATATGAATGGAAGAGAAGGTGATAAGAAATGAAGATCAATGACAAAAGATGATGACTGCTCCTTGACTTGAAAAGGTCAAGATTAAGATGTCCAGCAAAGCAACCCAGTGGGAGTTAGTTCTACAGCATGATAGTTCTATTGCTGTATACTTTTCTGATTGCCCCACTTCCCTAAATCGAACTTGATGACTAAATGTCAAAAATTCTTTTGGAATCTCTTCTTGGTTGTGCTGAGAACTTTTCAGCAACCCTTGTAGTTCTCACCCTGAATAAATTATACTCATCAGCTCTGATTTGTTTGATAAATACTTATTTTTATATGAGAAGATATGTATCTGGATTGCTATTACATATGTTTTTTTAGAACTTCATAATAATTTTGCACTCTCACCTAATACAAAAATACACGTAAATAAAAAATAATATTGAATAATTAAAAAAATAAACGAGAAGCCTGATAAAAAGATTACAACTTAAGTTTTGTTTATATAACACATGTACTTCCTACATCATTTCTCTGACCTCATCATCTGTGTTGAGTCACACCGTGGCTGGGTGGAGCAGTAAAGATATGCTTAAATTCATTGAGCCAAATATCATCTGTAGTGGATTTTTGCTTGGGGTATATATTCAGCTGTGCTTCTAGTTGAACTCCTCATTCTGTGAATCGTCTTTCCACTTTTTGTAGTTTTTTTTAGGAAATTATTAGTAGATGGTAGCCATTTGCTTTTTTTCTTTATTTGTTTGTCTGCATTTTTTTAATATGCTTCAGGGTATATTTATAACATGTTTCCATTTGACTATGTTGGGTGTGGTTATAGATAACATCTTCCTAATTACTAACAGATTCCTTTGGATAAGAATTATTTGATATGTCTGCAGAACCCAAAAAATTGTAAACTAAGCTATTGTATTATGGACATTTGTCTTGGTTAGAATAGAGTCAGTCCGTTATCATATGACATCAAAATTTTCAATTAATAATATTAAGAGATTTTTATAATTATTTTTAAAAAAATTTTAACTGTCATTTGTCTGGTTCTTTTCCTTTTCTTTTGGATTTATCAAGTTTTTAATTTTTTAAATTGACTAATTTTTATACTGTAGGTTTTTCATTTTATCTTTCTTTCTTCATTCTGTCATTGTTTGTTTGTTTGTTTATTTCTTTCTTTCTATACAGTTTGTAAAGACTATGTAGAAATAGTGAAATAAAAAATAAATCTACTCAAAAATTAATAATGACAATGTTTAATATCAGGAATTTGCATATCTACTTTCTGTCCACATAGCACACTGGTTATCACTGGGGAAAGTGTGATTGGCATGATGAGTACATGCAGAGCATTGACTTTAACCAACTGTAACCAATGATTATTCTTCTATGTGCTGTGTCTCTTCAGGATGTAGGCAATCATGGCTCTTCACAATTTCCTGTGCTTTGTAGCTCTTAATAAAGTTTTGCATCTTTCTATCTCTCCTAACCTCTGTTTTACCAACTATTTATACAAGCTTGTTTGATAGGTCATGCACATCTTTCATCATGTTCTACTTGATGTCATTGTGTTTTCTGAACGTCAAATTTTCTAAACTACCTTACCTCAGTATGTGACCTAGAAATTGCACCCAATGTTGAGTATAAACAACATGAAAACTTTTACTTATTTGTTTAATTTCGAGAGACAACATGGAAACTTACTTGGTCAATTTGCAGAGAAAACAAATAAATCTAAAATTATTTATAAATGGAAATTTGTGTGTGTGTGTGTGTGTGTGTGTGTGTGTGTGTGTGTGTGTGTGTGTCCATTACCTATAGACTCCAAAATGGCTGAACCGATTTTCTTGAAAATTTACACAGTTGTACTGTAAGCATCTGCGAGTGTTCTTAGCTAGGTTTTGCGTTGCGGTACCCCTGACAAATATCAAAAATCACTAATCAAAAAATTTGGGTTATAGAAGGAGTGGTCCAACTTTAATATATTTAATACACTCATAGACAAAGACATAAGAAATGATATTCAGAAGTTTCAAGGTTGCAGTTCTTACAATAGTGCATAAAATCGATAATATATATATATATATAAAAGGCAAGATGTTTGTGTGTATGTCTGTTTATCTGTCTGTATGTCTGTATTTTTTCAGCCCTTTTATTTTAGCTTTTGCTTCAGATTTGACTCTAAGTAGGTATAATTGTAGTTCTTAGTCTCAGCTATGATACCATTTACTCAGAGGACTTATTTAGCCTTCAATATTCAGTTTACAATGAAAAAAACTTATTTGATACCGATACCAGGAAATCAAAATTTGACTTACATCCATTCATTTTTCTTTCAATCTACAGTTTTCGCTTTAACTGGAAACAACTATTGCTTTTTAGTCTTTCATGCCAACATCCAAAGTGTCTGAGCTCCAGGACCATGGATTAGTTTTAAAGCTTTCATTACACCCGAGCAACGCCAGCTATACTGCTAGTTTTTAGCTATATGTTCAGTGTGTAAAGTCAGCCTGGAAACATGCTTATGTGTTCAATGTGTAGGGGCATAGAAACTTATTTTTATGTGTTCACTGTGTAGATACATGGAAAGATATCCTTATGTGTTCAATTTGTGAAATCAACAAGGAAACTTTTATGTATGTGTTCAATTTGTAGGGGCAATAAAGAAACATATACTTATGTATTCAGTGTTCAGAGACACAATGGAAACATACTTACATGTGTTCAGTGTGTAGGGACAAAAAATATTTTCTTATGTGTTCAATGTGTAGGGAGAACATAGTAACTAATAACTGTGGGTTCAATTTTTACAAACAACAAAGAAACTTATGCTTACGTGTTTAGTGTATAGAGACAACATGGAAGTTTATATTAATCTGTTCAGTCTGTAAAACATGGAAACATATACATATGTGTTCAGTGTGTAGAGACAACAAAGAAACTTTTTTTTTATGTGTTCAATTTGTAGGGGCAACATTGAATTTCATACATATGTTCAGTGTGCGAAGACAAAAAGGAAACTTATACTTCAGTCAGTCAGTGAAGTGCCATACATGATACATGCTTGGGCAATCATGTCTCAAAAAGGACATGACTGACTGGGCAGATAATTATCTTGCAGTAGTTGCCATTACTTTCTGCAGTAGACTGGTTGCCAGCCAAGGCTATAGAACCCAATCTGTCCTGTTATTTAACCCAAAACATGGAGGGAAGAGATGGATTAATACCCAAGGGTATTTGTTCATAAGTGAATGCAACAAATTCAACTGGAATTTGAACTTGGCTACCAGATTTCTTGTTCCAAGTTGATATCCATTGCACCATATATGTGTTCAATATATAGAGACAACAAGGAAATTTATACTTGCAGGTAGAAAATTACATAGGTATTGTAAAAGCTAGCTTTTAGAAAGTAAATGAAGTTTTAAGAGATCAAAGTACATTATCAGAATAAAACCACATTTTCACTTAGAATTGCCCAATTCTAACTTTCCATGTTAGAAAGAGTTCCAAAGTATTTATGCTGCCTGGTTGGTGACAAATTATTTTCAAACCTACCCTTTCCTACCGATGAAATGTCACAAGCAGATCATTATTCCCATGAAAAATGTTCTGACATGCTACATTTCTTAGTTTTACAAGTTCAGACATTTACAACTGAGACATGCCATCCCACATACACAGGGTCGAATCCTCTTTATTCCCTAAGAAGGAAGTTCCACTCAGACATCTTCTTCCCAAGAATCCATATTTTGTGAAATAAATTTTCAAAAGGATGCTTCCCTGATTATTACCATCTTAACCTTTTCAAACTAGGGTCAAATATTATTTCAAACTAGGGTCAAACATTATCTATCCTGAATACATTATTATCCTTGCCTACTTCTTTCTTTATCGTCCGTATCCCACCTCCATTCAGTAACCATTTTTCTTTTGAGTGTCCTTTAACAATGAATGAACATTAATCAAAATAAAAAAAATAAAGACAGTATTGAATCTGTGTAATTTCTTGTCTCTTATATGCAAATGGATGTTGGACATTTGTCTTACAGATTAAAAAGAAAAGCATGAAGTGACAGAGATATGATTCTACCTATAAATGGTGAGAACAGAGTGAACTAAACATGTGAGCAATGAAAAAGTCTTGAAGAGAATAGGAACTTTAAGAAAACTGTTGGTAACAATCAGAAAGAGATAATTGAAATTTCTGTGATACATAAAGAAAGAATATCTTGGTATTATTTCAAACTATTGATGGTATTATACACACAACATTTTGGCCAAGTACCTGCTGTTGTTCATTGATAGGCTGATATGGATTATCTATTGGTTATTGTGATATCAGTTATTGTTCTTTTCAAGAATTAAACTCATGAAGACTAGATGATACTAACACATATAAAACCAACTACTATATCCACTACACCACCGCCATGAAGAACATTAGTGGCACATTGTTGAAAGGCTTACAGCCATATCACATTGAATACACTGGTTCTCGCTCACTCACCGAAGTTAAGCAACGTTGAGCCTGGTTAGTACTTAGATGGGTGACCGCTTGGGAATACCAGGTGCTGTAAGCGTATAGTGACAGATGTGTGTTGTGATGCAGTGGATATTGGCTCCGAAGGAGAAATCGATGAGCCGAGTTCGAATTCCAGTTGAATACCCTGCATTCACTTAAGCACTGGTACCCTTGGGAAAGGTATTAATCCATCCCTTCCCTCCAGTTATGGGTAAATAACAGGGTAGGACTTGGGGATCCTGCCCTTAAATACAAATCCCAATGAATCTTGATACTCGAAAAGAAAAAAGTATTACTAGACACAAAACTTATATAAAAAACAACAATAAATTGTTGAAAGGAAAAGGTATTACCAGCAATAAATAAATAAAAATTTAGTTGGCAATAAATGATCCACCAAGGTGTTGATATGCCATAAAGACAAACCAACCAACCAACCAACCAACCAACATTGTTGAAATCTTTTATATTAAGTGTCAGATGGTTTTGAAAACCGGTTAGGATAATGAGCTCATACCACTTTTTTAAAATTTTAATATTTATTTCTGAGATGAGTAATTGTCAATATCTTGGTATTATTTCAAATTATCGCTCTCATCTTGGTTGATATGGATATTATTTTAGAAACAGTATTTCGAACAAGAGCCCTCTGGTCATCATGAGGTGTTCATTGATAGGCTTTTATATGGATTATCTGTTGATTATTGTTATATATCCTGTGATATGACTAATTGTTTATTTTTGCTGGATTGGTGCATCATTACCAGATCTAGATCTGCCAAAAAGAATGTTTAGAGAATTTAACAGTTAGGATATACTAAATACAAAAACGTGGGGAAGTTATAAACCTGCTTAACAAGTTTGTGTCGATGGATGGCATAACAGAGTCAATGAAGAATGGTAAATAATAAAAAGTTATTTAATGGAAAAAAAGAAAGGAAGCTATAGAGAGCCATTACTGTTAACATCTTGAAAGGACATGACACATAAAAGAAGAGATGCATTTAATAAATAAATAGCAATGTTATCAACTCAAATTTAGATCAAGTTTTAAAAATGTTAGATAATCACTATATGTTTCCTCTACTGAGAAATGGCTCAGCTAATTGCAAAGTTTGTAAGCTAGGAAGAATAAAAACATTCTGGAAGTTTTTTGTATTATTATTAGGAACTATTGTTTTATATAGTTCTGTAAATTCCCAATAACTTTAAACCTCAGGCAATAATACTGAATAACAGCAATTCATTATCTGCTCACTGTACTCCAACTACGTACCATAATGACAAGGGGATGAATAATGCAATTAAATATTCATGTGCTCCAAATCATAAAAATAAGCATCAAAACAGCCAATCATGGAAATGCTTTTATTGCATTACCTGGCTATAAGAAAACGGTAGTTCTTAATGACTCATCACAAACTAGTCATGCCTTTGTTCTCTTCTCAAAAGATGGGACACAGGCATTATCAAAAAGAAAAATAGTTTCCCCTTGACTCTCAATGAAATATGACAAGAAATGAATAACAATGAATCAAAGCAGCACAAAATGTGCCTGAGACCTTGTCCCGGTGTCATGCCTCTTAAATGGCCATTTGATCAAAGATCTTCACACTCTATGTGGCATCCTATCAATCATTTTTGTCCCATGAATCTTTAAAGTAGGAATTGAAATAGTTCATTGTCACCATACTGGTGCATCATATTCAGAGAGGTGTGAATAAATGTCCCAAGTTTAGTTTCAAATCATATCTCCGCCATTCAGGTGATTTACACTATTTGGTCTAAAGCTGAGATTCATGCAAAAGTTAATAAAAAGGAATTGGCTGCCATGGTATTTGTACTTTATAATCAAGGTCAGATCTCTCTATAAATGATGCTTTTAACTTTGTCTGTATTCTGTTGATTAGATTTAATGGAGATATTACCTAGACTTGTAGCCAAGACATCAAACTTTGAAACTTTGTTCTAAAACTGTCTTGAATAAATGCAGCGGTATTTTTTTGAAAAGACAATAAACTTATTGTGGAATTAATTTATATAGAAAAAGATGCTTTTCAAAAGATAAAAATGAATCAAGTAATAAGAAAATTATATTATAAACAAGAAAATAAGTGCTGAACTTCTATTTAATATCAATCTTTGTATATGACTGCATACAGGACAGTTTTCTCACAAGTTAAGAGGAGACGTAAGCTAACAGTGATGTTGTGATATAGAAGAATGTTGATAATAATGTGAATGAAACCAGGGAGCAATAAGCAAGTTCTAATGAAAATGGAACAATAAAGACACTTTTACTTAAAATGATTAGGCCCATTTAGTTTGTTTGTTTTACGGCATATCAACATCAATGGGTCATTTAATGCAGGCAAGATTTTTTATAATAGATTCGTATGAATAGAATATGTATTCTTTGTAAGAAATTAGTTTGTAGATCAGATTCCATTATTGTATTTTTGTAAAGAGGGCTTTGCCAAGAGTTAGATATATTACTGGTATTTATATATTTTCTTCAAAAATATATTGCTGAAGATATTTTATTTTTCTTAAAACATGTATTGTTGATAATATTTTTTCTTTACAAATATAATGGTGGTAATATTTTTTCCTTTAAAGATGTAATGCTGGTAATATTTTTTCTTCAAAAATGTATTGCTAAAATGTTCACTATAAACATTTATTTTTATACTTTGATAGTATTTTGACACCAGTTTGGGTTAAACTATTTGCCCATAGCTTGGACCCTCTCATTTGCTTCCACTCCAGATCAGGGTGGATCTGAAAACAATAGCAATTAAAAAGTGTTTCCATGCTCCTTAAAATTTCTCAATTAAAACCCTTGCTGCTAAGTGCAATTTATCGTCAAACCCAAGATATGGATGTAGTTTATTGTCAAACCCTAAATGCCTCATTGGGGTAGTTTGACACCTCTGCAGAGATGTGGTTGGCATATTCTGACACCCCAGTTGACAGGACAAACTTAAAATGAGAAAGTGTCAATAGAAATTTGTATGACACATGATGAGGAAAGAAGGCTTGGAAAATTTGACAATCACAGGACATATTCAAGGTAAGCAGTTAGAGGAAAACAGTGAGTAACATACCTAATAAATACACTTGTGAAAATAAATGGTAGAACAAGAATTGTGAGTGATGGTAAGGAAACAAACATCACTTAATATTTTTAACATTTGTTCACTTACTCTCATTCAAGTTAGTAAGAAAAACATTATTAAATCATTTTCATGGTTTTGCAAAAAATGTTTTTTGTTTGCTTTGTCTCTTTAAAACATTGGTGATCATGGCTTTCCACAACTCTCTTTTTTTCTAACAAGCTTCACTCCCTGGTGCCCCTCCCACATGAATTTACTTGGACTACAAGATTGGGAACTAGGTCCTACACTTTAATCGTCAAAACAGGCAAATATAACCACCACTTCTACTCGCGCAGTTTCTTTTCTTGCACTTCCACACACTTACTTTCCTGATAGCTACAATCTCCAAAAGTTTCAGTACAACATCAAATACCATCAATCTTCTTGACTCTCATTGCCTGTACTGTTATTTTTCAATTTCTTCTCTCATTTCAACCCCCTGCACACCAGTGACAGTGCTGCCTTGCTTGGGGTAAAAAGATTATAAAAAAAAACTCTAAGCAAAAGGATAGGAAGTTGTATACAGCTGTGAAGGAGCAAATCACACAAAAAATATGTATTTTTTTAAACCATGAGAATGATTTAACAATTTTTCTTAAACGAGATTCACTTAAAAGTTATTATTTTTTTTTATTGAGCATTTGAACTTTATTAAAATGGTTAGGTCTTGCTACACATGATATTTTCAAGATATCTGTATACTGGTGATTAGGTTTAACCTAGATATTCCTTAGCTTTTTTGATAACTTTGAAAAGTCTGAAACTTTGTTCTAAAAACTATCTTGAATAAATACAGCAATGTCATTTGAAATAATTTAATAAATTTATTTCCAAATCTCTTTGTGAATTATTTTTTGTAAAACAATGGAAATGATTTAATAATCTTTTTCCAACTGTGACTCATTTGCTGATTATGTTTTTTTATTTAGTAGATGCATATTTTGTTAGTAAGTAAAAAAAGCAAAAACAATGTTTCAATTTTAGTACAAAATACCAAAATAAATATGTACTTATGAATTATATACAGACAGTGTAGACCTGGTCATGTCACGTTGAATACACCGGTTCCCGCTCGATCACCGAAGTTAAGCAACGTTGAGCCTGGTCAGTACTTACGTGGGTGACCACTTGGGAATACCAGGTGCTGTTAGCGTTCACGGATGTGCGTTGTGGTGCGGTGGATGTCGGCTTGGAGGGGGAAATCGGTGAGCCGAGTTCCAATTTCAGTCGAGCACACTGCACTCACTTGCGCACTAGTACCCTTGGGAAAGGTATTAATCCGTCCGTTCCCTCCAGTTATGGGTTAAATAACGGGGTAGGACTTGGGACCCTGCCCTTAAACAAATTCCAATGAGACTTGCTCCGTCAGGGAGGAAGCCCGCTCAACCCGACTAGGGTGAATGCGGCATACATACATACATAGTGTAGACCTGGGTATCAACTCTGCAGGGTGATTGTTAGTCTCATGTCTTAATGTAATCTTCAGAGTAATTTCCATTGCTACATTAGTGGTTTGTATATATATATATATAGTTCATTACGGAATTAAGAGAAGTGGATGAAGTAAGAAATCTGCCTTTCACAGTTCCTTTGTTTAGGTTTATTTATGATCATGAAAAATAAATATCTTATTGAGATATATATCATTCAACTGTGTCAGTGGTTGAATATAATCTTAAGTCTGACATTGAATGAATCTAGGCAGATTTCAAGCTTCACCATTAATTCAGTCCTTGAGCAAATTTCAAACAATCTACAGAGTTAGATAGGACACCTTTTAGCTGCATTTTGAAAAAAAAATTTAGAAAAATGTTACATCAAAATATGTGAAGTCTGAAAAGGATTACTGACTACATAACTACATAAGTGAGTGAGTAACTAACATTTCTAATAATAAATCTTATTCTTTATAACATTTTACTGTTTAATATTTTTGCATGCAATTTTAACATTAAATTCTGATGATATCTTTTATCATTTTGTCAATCAAACTTTGTTTATCATCATTTTATTAGTATCGATTATCAGAATTAATTATAAATAATCATTTTTTATTGTTGTTTTTAATCATTTGCATATAAATATTTGTCTTTTTAATATTTTTGAATGCTGTTTTCAGCATTAAATTTATATTAAACTAGTAGCAATGCCTGGAAAAATCATGGATTATATGGAAAAATGTGAGCATGAAAATTAATGTTCTTAGGATTATTTTAAACTTGGAAAAGAACAGGACAAGTTATTAAACCTGGAAAATTAAAGGACAAGATATTTCAGTGAAGTAAAAAATAAGAGACTTCTTACTTAAAATATTGCAGCTAAAAATAAAATTTTAATTATTTTCAGCTGCAATATTTTAAGTAAGAAATTGTCCTTTACTTTTCCAGGTTTAATAAGTTGTCCTGTTCTTTTCCAGGTTTAATACAATCTTAAGAATATTAGTTTCATACATGCATTTTTCCATGTAATATATATATTTTTATTTATGATTGTTATATCCATTTATATATTTTTTATTTGATTTTTTATATTTTCACATCTTTATATTTTTCTTAGATTCTAACATCTTTAAGTAAAAGCTTCTGAAGCTTTATTTGACTAATTCAGCTTTAGCGCTGAAAAAGTTTATGTTATTATGGTGTATGGTTACAAGTGAGAGGGGAAATAGGATCTGCTTATTTTATTACCACAGCAAGTTTTATTATTTTGAATAAATTTAATTGGTTTTAAAATATGGGATTTTATTTGTATAGCTTGACAGACAAAATTCAGTGTTGCTTTCTATGTCCACACTCCTGATAAATTTCAAAGAAGGATCTGCAATGTAATCAATCCTGACCAGGCATCTCATATTTACTCACCTTCTTACCAATGTATCATGGTTTCCTTCTGCCTTTTCTACAAAAACTTTGATAGTATCTGCTCTGAGAAGCTTTTCTCCCTGGTGTCCCAACCACATGAATTTAGACATGCAACTTGATTGGCATCTAGGTTCCATCCTTTTACTGTTGAAATAGCTAAATGCAACTAACACTTCTATTCCAACAGTTTCTTTTCTCACACTTCTCATCTGTGGAACTCTCTTCTGTTTTCTTGTTTCCCCAATAAATACAATCTTCACAAATTAAAATGCAACATCAATCGCCATACAGAATTTACATTATTCGGACAATTGTTCTCATCTTTGTTGTCATTTGTACAATGGTTAGGCTGTTGTACGCTCCGGCCTTCTTCAGGTGGTAGAAATTTCAAACCAAACACTTTATTACAATCTCCTTTAATAATCTCCTTTATTACAATTGTCATACAAATGGCACCCAAGATGAGGACAATAGTCCAAATAATGTGAATACTATCTCATCTCAGAAATATAGGCAAATATCAATCAGCATCCTCTGTCTTCTTGAATCTCATTAATTTTTTGTTCTTTCTTAAATCTTCCCTATTTCAGTCCTTTTTAACTTTCTTCCCCTGTAACCCCTTGTGTACTAGTGACATTACCACTATGCTTGGGGTGAAAAGGTTAAAAAAAACAAAACATACTTGAGTTTATAAACACTCTCCAAAAGTCACAACTTTTCTAAAAATATAGCAAATTTTAGGTAAAATATTTATTAATTATATAGAATATACATTTTAATACTTTATTGACATAGAAAAATATCTATATCAACCTCTCCACAAAGGTTGTGTGTGACACAAGGTTATTTTTAATGCAGTGTGTCTAAGCATGTGCATATCAGTTAAAGATAAAAATTATGTCCGAGTACCACAACCATGATGACACTGACACTGGTATCCACCAACCATCTCTTACAACTAGACATCTCATGATTTTAAGAGGGCAGATACTATGCTTTCATTCTAACTCAAAGGTTGGGAAAAAGTAATCTGCTTTTCTTTATCTATTACCAATGAAATTCATTTGAACTTAAGAACTTATGTTCTATCTTCAAAGCTCTATTTAGAAAATTTGTTTGTTTTGAGAATTAAAAAAAAACCATTGTTACATTTTTAGGATGGGTAAATAGTATGTATGAATGTGCGTTGCTGTGCAGTGGATATTGGCTTGGAAATAGAAAATGGAGATCTAAGTTCAAATTCTCCCTCCAGCTATAGGTTAAATAATGCAATAGATTTGGTTTTATAACCTTGGTTGATAACCAGTTTATTGGAGAAAGTAATAGTAACCTACTGCGAGAAAATCTTCTGCCCAGTAAGGCATGTCTCTTTCGAGACATGATCACCCAAGCATGTATCATGTATGGCACATAAATGATTTAATAAAATAGCATAATCATTATCAGTGCGGAAAGTGGATTAAGGGCTGAGTTCAAATTTCTGCCTAGTTTGCTGCATTTATATTTGCACAAATATGATTAAGAAAAATATGAATTTGTTTCTTCTCCCCCAGTTATGGATTAAATGGAAGAATAGACTGTGCTCTTAGTTTTGGGTAGCCACCAATCTAAGAGAAAGACTACTAAGAATTCAAAACTTTGGAGAAGGAAACCAGAAACTAATCTGCTATTATTCCCAGTAAGTTGTAATGTTTGGGAAGAAAAACCTTAAAATTTATATAAACTAAGATTTAGTAAAATCAACAAATTATAGAAGGTAACACATCACTCAATAAATCCTGGACCTAACTAATGAAACAACAACTTTTTGGCAACATTTAAAATTTTTATCCACACAGTTTCTTGATTCAAAAGCTTCTCTAACAATTTGATACCTTTTTTGTAGAATGGTTTGTCTTTGGCCTCAAAATACACCTCAGTTTCTGATATCACTTCTTCATTTGAGCCAAATCTCCTTTCCTGGAACATTCTTTTGAGGTCTGTAAACAGCTGGGGGTCAGATCTGGAGAATAAGATAGTACATTTTCCATTGTTGTGATTAACTTGTGACATGGTGGGTTGTCTTGATGAAAGATCACTTTTTCTTCTTTATTAGTGGCTAGCTATTTCTTCTTACAAACACACAAATAATGCTGTATAATATTCACTATTGATGGTTCTTCATTTCTCAAGGTAATTGATGAACAAAATACCTTGCACATTTTAAAATACGGAGACCAAAACCTTACCTGCTGCTGTTGCATCTTTTTCGCTTTGGATAGATTTTACCCACTGCTATCCATGCAACTGACTCTTGATTTGACTCTGGAGTGAAGTGGTGGATCCATGTTTCATCCATTGTCACATATTTATGCAAAAACTTCTTGTTGCATTGAAACAGTTGCAAACAACACTTTGAATTGCCAACGCATTGTTGTTTTTGATTGTGAGCAAATGCAGCACCCACATTGAACACAGCTTTCTCATTGACAAATGTTCATGACAAATGAAGAATGTGCTGCCTTCTGATATGTTCAAATCCTCTGCTATCTCATGCAACTTCAACTCATGATCGACCAAAACAAGTTTGTGGATGTTTTGGTATTTTCCGGTACAATTATCGATTTTGGCAGACCTGAGCATTCAGCATCATTTGTGTCTGTATGACTGTTTTTAAAGTCAACCATTGTTTTCAATGGAGCAGAGTCTAAAAAACACTTATCATGTCATTGCTTTGCTTGAACAGTATTTTTTCCATCAGACTGTAATGTTTTATCAACACATGAAATTCAGATTTTTCCACTGTTTTAAAAATTTTGCAACATTAGCTTCACTTAAATAACTGTAATTTGTAAACTAATAGTCTGATTAGGCCCAAATTTTGTCATGTGTTATTTGAAGATTAGTACTTCATAAAAATTTTATGTATATTTTATTAGTAGTGCTATCTATATGTCATGCTTGTGACTTATTGAGCGATGGGTTATATAAAAATAGAAAAGCATGTAAGACAAGTATGTGTATTCTTTTCCATTAGGAAGTCTTCCTGTCTATTTCCTGTATTAGAAAAATTGTCTTCATAAGAAGAAACTGAACTCAAAAAAGAGACAATTTTTGGAAAACACCTAAAAAATTCATGGAATATAAAAATTATGCCTTTATACTTCATATGATTTTTTCTTGTCCATTTTGTTTTAATCTGTTGAATACATTTCAATCAGTTAAGTGCCATACGTGAAACACGCTTGGGCAATCATGTCTTGAAAGAGACATGACTGACTGGGCAGAAGATTATCCCGCAGTAGGTTGCCATTGCTTTCTGCAGTAGACTGGTTGCCAGCCAAGGCTATAGAATCCAATCTGTCCTGTTAATTAACTCATAACTGGAAGGAAGAGATGGATTAATACCTTTCCCAAGGGTATTTGCTGCATATGCGAATGCAATGAATTCAACTGGAATTCAAACTCGGCTCCCTGATTTCTCGTTCCGAGCCGATATCCACTGCACCACACTGCACATACGTGGCCAAATTTTCACCCCTTGAACTTTCCACAGCGGAATGGCAATTTATGGTTATTAAAGAAAAAAGGAGAGCCATGATCACTTATGCCCTGAAGGGCCATGTCATTAACCATTCTAAGCTGATGTCTACTAATTTAGAGTTGCTCACAGCTGTAAACTATTAGCTTCATTGAAGTCAAAAGAAACTGATGCTAAAACTGCCTTTGACATCAGTACATATAATGCATTTTTGTTCAATGCTATTTCCATACTATACAACATAAGATGCATTTGAAAACAATATTCATAGCTTTTTTCTAATAATCTATATTGCTAACAGACAAACCTTCAATTTGGTTATTTAATAAAAACAGTCTGATTTAAATTCTCCCTGAAACAATCAAGTCTTAATTGAGTGTCTTCACAGTGGCCAAAGCACAACCCTTGGGGCATATAAAAGAGATTTGGAATCACATAGGATAGAACTTATCTTAAGTGCTACACTTCACTGCACACAATAAACTTCTGTATGGTGGATTGCATTACATGCTTCAGCAAACAGTTCTTGTTCGATTAGGGAGACAACCATCAACTTTTTATTCACAGCCTTAGCAGAAGAGGATTTTAGAACAACAGCATATTAGATATATAATAAGATTTTATTTTGAATAATAAATACATGTAGAATACTACAATAATAGATATAAATATAGTAATTGGGTGTGCAGGTGGTGTATTGATTAACAATGTGGAATATGAAATCTATGAGCTGATTTCAAATTCCATTGTTTAAATTCAAGTGCAAATAACCTTGGAAAAAGTGGGAATCTATCCTTTCTACCTTGAGCTGTTGGTAGACTGGTAGACTGTGATTTCTAAGCATAGTTCGCAATCACTCATGGAGAAAGACAACCCTGAATTCAAAAACTGCATAAAATGCTGGTGTTGTACATACTATACAGCCATCAAAGAAATTATGAAGTTCACAATATAATCACTTTATAGTCTCAATTGCAGGTCAGCTGCAATTGATATATTATTATTAATCTATATATACACTCCTGATCAAAATTTTAAGACCACTTAAAAATCTTTAAAAAGAAATATTTTTTTTACGGATAGATTTTAAACTCCTCCCACTTAAGGTTACCAATACTACAATCTAAAAGGTTATGGAAACAAAAAGCTATATTCCAAACATTTTATTTAGAAATTTACATTTTTATAAAATGAGGCAATTTACACATGATCAAAATTATAAGACCAGAGACAAAAATTCTACAAAATTGTACAAAGTGTATGAAAACATTCAACAACTAAATTTAATAATGAGTTCTACCTCCACTGCTTTTGATGACTTCAAAAATTCTGTCGGGCATGCTAGAAATAATCATTTCCGTTAAGGTGTGGGGGATGTTGCTCCAGCTTCTGAAGATGGCGTCACGAAGTTCATTTTTTGTTGAATATTGTTTGCCATTTTGATAAACATTTCTTGTCATCCATCCTCAAATATTTTCATTTGGGTTCAAGTCTGGTGAGCATGCAGGATGTCCCAAGAGATGGACACCATTTTCTTGCAGAAAGGTCAAGATCTGTCTTGCAGCGTGGATTGCAGCATTATTCTGTTGGAATAACCATCCATCCACACACAAATAAAGGCCCTCCATCATCAATGATGCTTTTTGTAGGATGCTAACATAACCAGCCACTGTTTGACAACCCTGCACCACCTGGAGCTCCATTGTCCCTCTGTAAGAAAAGGTACCTCATACCATTAGAGAACCTCCACCACTATGACATGTGGAGAAAATTTCAGGAGGCATGTTTTTGTTATGCCAATATCGTTGGAAGCCATCAGGACCATCTAGATTGAATTTTTTCTCATCAGAAAACAGGACTTTCTTCCACTTCTCAATGTCCCATGTTTGGTATTCACAGCCAAACTTTAAGCGGTCCACCTTGTGACATGGAAGCAGCCGAGGAATTTGTTTACACTTTTCATTTACCGTGCCTTTTTGTCATAAGTGTCGTCTGATGGTTACAGGACTGCAATCAGCATCTTTGACTGCCTTAATTTGACTAGAAGAAAGTCCCGCCTCTTTCATAACAACCCCTCTTATTCTCTTACACAATTCAGGAGAAATTTTTGGGGGCCTACCAGAGGATTTTGCTTTTCCATAATTCTCACTGTTCTTTAGAAAGTTGCAAATCACAGTTTTACTGCGATTTACCTTAGCTGCAATTGCCCGCTGTGACAAACTTTGCTTATGGAATTCTAGAATTCGAGAACACTCAACTTTGGTAAATTTGCTTGCTTTAGGCATGGTAATAACTTTATGCAGTGATTGCTAATCTTTAACTGAACTAAAAACATTGGAATTATCATAGATCTAACAATTTATACCCCTGGTCTTATAATTTTGATCATGCGTAAATTGCCTCATTTTATAAAAATGTAAATTTCTAAATAAAATGTTTGGAATGTAGCTTTTTGTTTCCATAACCTTTTAGATTGTAGTATTGGTAACCTTAAGTGGTAGGAGTTTAAAATCTATCTGTAAAAAAAAAAATTCTTTTTAAAGATTTTTAAGTGGTCATAAATTTTTGATCAGGAGTATATATATATATATATATATACCAACATGCATCCATATGTGTGTGTGTGTGTGTGTGTGTGTGTGTGTGTAAAACATTTTAAGACAAAATGCATTGTTGTTAGCAAAATGATCAGTCCAACATGCAAATTAAAAATTGGAGATTCCACATTCAAACAACTACAATAATTTAATTATCTAGGAACCGTTTTAACAGAAGATGAAAAGTTTAACACTGAAATCTGAAGGTGCATTTGAATAATGAAAGCTACCTTTCAAAAGCTAAGCTAAGTATTAAGAAATGGAAGGTGCATTGATATAATGAAAGCTACCTTCCAAAAGCTAAGTTAAGTATTACGAAATGGAAAAATTTTGTTAAAAACAAAGAAAAGCATACTGAACTTTTATGTAATGTCAATTTTCTTATCTGGTAGAAAATGCTTGACAAATGAAGTACAACTCAACACAGCCAACTTAATACCACAGACTAAACACCACAGATTGACATCTTGGACAACTCAGAACTGAGACAACTCAGCACTAGAAAAACATAAATGTTTTTTAGAATCATAATGATTTCTTATAAGTGTTTTTATATTCGATTTCTTTATGATTTACTTTATTAAAAATAATTAAAATATTTATTAATTAAGTTTTTAATCCTTAATAAATTTCTTTTATCTGATTATTAAAAAAAATGTTATATTTTTTTGGTGCTAAGTTGTCCTGGTGTTGAGTTGTCTTCATCCTGAGCTGCCTTGGTGCTCAGTGAGTGATATTCAGTCAGCTGAGCTGCATAGGTAATGCTGAGTTGTCCTTTCCTGTGCTAGATAATCTATTCATGGATGAGAAGCGGCAAGAAGCAACAAAAATATGCTGAAAATATCATGGACTGAACATTTGAGCAATGATGAAGATTTAGAGAAAATTTAAACAAAAAGACAATTATGCTTAACATCAGAAGGAGATAGTTTAAATTTCTAGCACACATAATTAGGAAAGAAGACTTGGAAAATGTGGTATTCACAGGACAAAAGAAAACAATGCATAACCTACCTACAGTCAGTTAACTATAGCTTTGGGCAATCAGGTCTCGAAAGAGACTTGACTGACTGGGCAGAAGATTATCCTGCAGTAGGTTGCCATTGCTTTCTGCAATAGACTGGTTGCCAGCCAAGGCTATAGAACCCAATCTGTTCTATTATTTAACCCATAACTGAAGGGAAGAGAAGGATTAATATCTTTTGCATGGGTAATTGTGTGTAAGTGAATGCAAGGAATTCAACTGAAATTTGAACTTGGCACCTAAATCTCTCATTCTGAGTCGATATCCACTGCATCACAACGCACATGTAGAGCTTCCGTAAATAGATTGGGAAACAAGATTTAGGAGAGATAATATAAAGGCAAAATTTATTAAGAGCTACAAAGAACAGAAAAATGTGGAGAGCCATGAGAGAGAAAACAGAAGAAAAAAGCTCACTACATGATGATAAGCAAAATTACTATTATTATGTAGCAGACTCTTCCAATGACATAATAGAAATAGAATTTTATTTTATTTTGAATTCGGTGGAAAAAAGTTAGTTCATGCCATAAATTATTATTAACTTGCAAATTATTTTTAGCTTACAGATAACTAGATTTTTAAATTCGTAATTGCATTGTAGATATATACAAAACTTGTACTTATATAATATATTTAGATAATGCCATCATTTTTAGTCGTTTGAACTAGTATTTTTTTTTAGCATTGATAGTTTTCAGATAACTATCATTTCAGACAATATATTGTATCTATGTATCTCAAGAGACAGTGTTTACCTTATCTTGTTGCTTGCTGTAGTGTTAGAAGTAATATTTATAACAAAATCTGTAAAAATTGTCTATTTTAACTCATGCTAAAAGCCACTTTAGACAGTAACAACCACTTAACACAAGATATTTGTGTTTACAAAAAATACTTTGAACTGTATAATTTTTTTTCAAAATAAATTTAAAATTTTGCAACTATTTTTAAAATGTCTAGACAAGATAATCTTAAACAAAGAAACATAAAGTTTATAAACACTTGAAACAATATTAAGCTATAACTTAACCATCCATTACTAATATTTTTAATAAATGTTCACTCAATAGAATGTCCAAGAGCCACTCAAAGTAGAGACAGAATCAGGTTGTTGTGTATATGCAAGAGGTGAAAGTAAGCTCAGATTATGAAGAGGTTAAGCTTCGAATGATTATGAAAGCATTTTCTGTATAGCCTGTTCCACAAAGTAGTGATTCTCAGAAAGAAGCTGTCTAAGGGGAACATCCTTATTACAAATGGAAAATAGTGGGAATGGGGATGATTTTGAATTATTATATTAATAGTGAGTTTGACAAATAGAGGGAACAAAATTTTTAATCATAAATTTTATAATATGCATTCATATCTGCAGAAAATGTAAGCTATTAAAAAGATCATGTATTTAAAACAGATCTGGTGGCTTAAAAATGCTTGTTAGTAATATAAGTCCTAAGAGCCCCTGAAGGCAGGGGATTACTGAATGAGATTTTTGTAAGGGCATAAAAAGAAGAAGTAAGTAGTGTATTTTATGAGGATATATGAGATAGTTAATGGCTAAACCTAGATTTGAAAAGTTAAAGATTACAGTAATTAGGGAAGCATCCTTTTGGGAATCTGTTTCACAAAGTAATATTTCTGGAGTAAAATTTCTGGAAAAAGAGCTGTCTAAATGAAACTTCCTCCTTACCAATGGAATATGGAAAGAATGAGGTTGTGTACATCATATCGTGGGTCCGAGTTGTAAAGATCTGAGGAATGTAGTTTATTTCAAAATTTTCCATGAATATGACAATAATGATAAGCTTGCAATGTTTCATGTGTAGGAAAGGTGTTATAGGGTAAAAAATTATTCATAGATCACAGCGTTGTCTGGATGAATTTGAAGGTAGAAATGTGAAGATTAGATCATAAATGAGTTTGACAATTTTGAATCATAAATTTTATAACTTGCAGGCATATCTGCAGAGAATGTAAGTTATTAAAAATATCTTTTTTTATGTGCTGTCTTCCTTCAAGATGTAGACGATCAAGGACATCAACATCTCCACATCTATTCATGTACTCAAGCACATCAAGTATGTTACAAACTGCTTTTCTTTGTTCTTCTTTTCTTTAATCCATCTGGTGAGTATCATATTTTCCTTATTACATGCTCCAGAAATTTCAACTGTTTCTTCCTGATGTCAAGTATAATTTTCTTTTTTGATTCCATTCTTTCCAAAAGATGTTTGGGAAATGGTTTTGACAATGGTATCTACAGCATTGTAGAACCACATATCTATTCCTCATCTTTGAGAAGATTGTCCAGCATTCACTGCCATACAGGAAGACAGATATCATGTAATAATTCAGTATTCTTTTCTTTGTATCCAGCAAAAGCTTTCTGTCTCTTGATACTCTGCTTAGATTTTGGAAGGCATCTTTGGCCATACCAATACATCTTTGGATCTCAGTGTTACATTTTCCATACTACATAAGAACCCTTTCCACATATTTAAATTTCTGTCTCTTTCTGTTTGATTTTAGTGTCTCCAACCTGTAACTGAAAATTTGGGCTCATCTTTAAATGAGGTTTGATGACTCAAAACAATAATTCTGATTTCTTCATATAAAAATTATCAGTTTTATATAAAAACTGATAATTTTTATATCAAGAAGCATATGTGGAAATTGATTGACAAGATGAAAAGATTTTTAACAATAGATCTTAGGGGCATACAATCAAGGAGTTGACCCCAGGTATGACTAAACCTCTGCACATCACTGCTAACAACGTATTGAAATATACTTGGGGAACTCACATCAACCACAAAAATGAGTGAAACTAAAGAAAATCTTTGAAAAGCAACACAAATTGTTGGAAGTAATGTTTAAGTTAAATGCATAGAAATGTTACGAAAGTAAGTGGTTGAAAGATTGTTGAAGGTTATAGAATGTCAAGGAGTCAATACTGACAAATAAGAAATAATGTATTGTGTTATACAAAAAATGTTTGATGTTTATCTCATGGAATTCTTCATCAAGAAAAAATTATGATGCATTTAGTTTGTTTGCATAATAGAATCTGAACACTAGAAAAATCAAGTTATTATCACTATATTATAAATAAGGATGACGATTATAAGGTGAAACTCACATAAAAATATCCTAAAGAATTGAAAACATTAGTTGGATAATATCAATTTTATATTGAAAATAATGCTTCTTAAAATGGATATGGATACAGAAAGATGCACCCCTTATATATATATATATATATATATATATATAGAGTGTATCAAAAATACTTTTACAAACATTGCGGGTGGGTCTCTCACACCAAAACAAGGACCCTATACACCATGAGACAACTTGTATATCTATATTCATATAACTGTTTTTTGACAAACAGTACATCTGTCATTTTTTCTTTAACAGAATTATATATATATATATATATATATATATGTATATATATATATGTATATATATATATATATACATATTTATGCCACATATCTACATTCAAGCATGCTTTATTGAATAAAATAGACATATTATGTTTATTTATTTTTATAATAATCCATAATCCTTTCTAGTTTGCTAATTATCTTCTTGATGTTAAGCTGAAATTCATTAAGGAAGGCACTGTAAATTTTGTTATTCCAAGTACTTTCAATCTCCTCTGAGATAATCCACAGAGGTGAATTATGACAAAATCTCTATCAAACTCTGATCGCTATGATGGTGATTTATATATATATATATATATATATATATATATATATGTGTGTGTGTTTGTTAGGATATACATTATGACAATCTGTATATATATGTTTGTTGAGGCATAGTAACCATCTTCATGTTTATATATATATATGTGTGTGTGTGTGTGTGTGTGTGTGTGTGTGTGTGATGTGAAAGAGAGCCTCTGCATGTACATGCATGTGTGTGTAAGTAGATACATAAATATATGATATACTTCTTTTTATCTACCGTCCCTTGTCATGAAATTTGTCGTTAGAATCTACAGTAATTGCATCATTTTGCTCTGTCGATGTTAGATTGTGTTGTAGATAATGCAAAAGAAAGCAAAGTTATTTAGCTACAAGTCCCACTAAGCAGAGTCTGAGTGCAAGAAATTCTGTTTTAGCCTCAAAGCAGTTTCAGACATCTACATTCAAATGTCCTGCTTATTACCTCCACAGACTGCCAAACCTCTGTCAATAACTGTCAATAACTACAACTCTCTTAGAATTTCCTTCTTGTTTTAAAAGACATTGCCTGATCATATTCTTTGTTCAGACATTGCCATTTGGCTAAAAGTATAGAACTGCGTACCTGGAGATAGTTAGTAAAACTGTCAATGGAACAGAGGCATTAATGCATACAGTTTGATCTTACTAAATTTAGATTTCCCATGCAGGGATGGGTTGGATATATAAAATTTTTAAATCAATTTTATACATAAGTAATATAATAATTGATATAGGTATAGGATTGAAACAGGTTTTATATCACAGTCAGTTACGTGCCATACATGATAAATGCTTGGGCAATCATGTCTCAAACAAGACATGACTGACTTGGCAGAAGATTTTTCTACAGTAAGTTGCTATTACTTTCTACAGTAGACTGGTTAACAACCGAGGCTATAAAACTCAATATGTCTAGTTCTTTGGCATAAGTGAATGCAACAAATTCAACTGGAATTTGAACTCAGGTTTCCAATTTCTTGTTCTGAGCTGACATTTGCTGCACCACAAAATATTTACAAAACTTTTAAAAAATGATTTGAGACTTTGACAAGCCACTCATAAAAAGATTGTCAATCTCAAATCATGTGATTACAAAGGAAATCAAGATGAGCAATATTTCTTTTTCATTTAAAATTTTTTTCAATTTGTACAAGGCCCAAAGGAAACTCAGGGTAGAAAGTTACATTAAAGGAAAATTTATATGGATAGGAAGGGATGATAGCAATTAACTCTAGACTTGGACAGGTTAAGATTATGGTGATCAAAGAAACATCCTCTTGGGAGTCTGTACCATAGAGCAGTGATTCATGGGAAGAAGCTGTTTTAGGGAAAACTTACTTCACACTGATAGAATACAGAGGGGTAATGTAGATGGTTTACTATTGTGTAAATGATGTGGCAGATCTTAGCCATTAAGGTTAACCCTGGTGCAACCAAGGAATGTAGTTTGTCTGAGCACTTTTCATGATAGTAGCAATAGAGCAGTAAGAGACTTGCCACATCTCACCTATGAGAGAGAGAGGTTGTTGGGTGGAAAAGAATTCTTCTTCAACAAGGACTCAGAGATGCTTTTGAACTCTATCAAGACTGGTAAGTGAGGTCTAGGCAGCTCCTACCTAAATATGACAAAAGTACTCCATTTCTGGCCTAATCTGGCTCTTATAAAGGAAGAGGATAGCATGAGGAGTCAGGTATTTACTGTAGTGGTATTGGAAGCCAATTATTTTTACCTGCATATTTAGCAATATGAGTTCCATTTGAGATCAGTTGTGAATTTGAAACCAAATATTCTATGAAGTTATTGTAAAATTGTAAAAATTGGACAAACATCCTATTTAGGAGTCTGTTATACAGAGCAGTAGTTTGTGGGAAGAAGTTGTTTGAGTTGAAATTACTTCTCACCAATGGAATACAGAGAAAATGTAAGTGATTTGTGACTATGTAATTGTCATCACAGTTCTTAATTGTGAAGGTTAGATTTAGTGGAACCAAGGAATGTAGTTTCTCTGAGCAGTTTCCATGGTAGTAGTGATAGAGCAGTGAGAGACTTGCCACATCCCACCTGTAAGAGAGAGTGAAGGTTAAACCTGGTAGAACCAAGGAATGTAGTTCCTCCAAGCACTTTCCATGTGAGTCGCAATATCACATTGAGAGACTTGCCACATCCCATCTGTGAGAGAGACTGGTTGTTGGGTAGAAAAGAATTCTTCTTCAACAAGGACTCAGAGATGATTTTGAACTCTATCAAGACTGGTAAGTGAGGTCTAGGCAGCTCCTACCTAAATATGACAACAGTACTTCATAGGATGTGCAATGTGGTACAGTGGATATCAGCTTGGAACAAGGATTCGGGGAGCCATGTTCGAATTTCAGTTGAATTCATTGCATTCACTTATGTACAAATACCCTAGGGGTAGGTATTAATCCATCTCTTTCCTCCAGTTACGGGTTACATAATAGGACAGATTGGATTCTATAGCCTTGGTTGGCAACCAGTCTACCACAGAAAGTCATAGCAACCTACTGCGGGATAATCATCTGCCTGATCAGTTATTTCTCAAAAGAGACATGATCACCCAAGTGTGTATCACGTATGACATTTAACTGACTGACTTCATTTTTGGCCTAATCTGGTACTGATAAAGGTAGAATATAGCATGAGGCATCATACACTTACTGAAGTGGCACAGGGAGCTGATCATTTTGCCTGTATCTTTTTAGTGATGGATTGTATATAAGAGTTTCACTTGAAGTTGTGTGTGAGTTTGAGGCCCAATATTCTCTGATCCATTCATTGTGACTGGTGAAAATTTGGCGCCTTATCAGCAGTGATAGAATGTAACTAGTTTAGTTTACAAGGCCTGAAATGTGGTAAACATGGAATTAAAATTAACTCCCTTTTCGTCATTTTTTTAAAAAAATCACAATTCAGTGTGAAATCCTGATTTTGACGAATAGGAAAAGGATTGACCCCATACAGAAAGAAAAAAAACAAAGCCAAATTACACAATCCAAAGTTAGATTAATTTTCTTACGAATGAAAGAAAGTGATTTGCAAAACTAAGAGAAAAGTTAACAATCTAATGTGAAAAGTCTTTAGGTATAAAAGAAAGAAAGTCAAATCAGTCAGCCAGATGGAAGCAGCGATACCATACACGAAGATGTGACAAAAGAAATTTTAATCTGGTGACCTGGACATAAGGTCCCATCACACATTTGTTCTGCTTCTACTTCTCATGTCCTAATTTCCTTTCTGTCTTTTTCATCTTCACCATTCTCACAGTCAACAAAAAAAAAAATAAAAACAACAAGATACTTCAACTGACTCCTAAAAATTAAGCCAATAAGTACAATCTTCCTTTATTGCTATACCTTCCTTTTCACTTTCTCGTCAGCCATAAAAAAAGAAAAGAAACACAGACTTTAATAAACACATTCTGCTACCTACAATTACCAGCTCTGGATTCACTTAACTCTTTACAACATTTTCTCAGTGAATATTTAACTCCTACAAATTGATATTATAGTTCTGTTAATAAATTTCTACTTTAAACATATAAACAAAATACCCTTATTATTCCAACCTTCCACCCTTCTGATGATTCTAATAACCTTTAAGTTGTAGGGAGTATCAGCTATTATTGTGAATTGGCCTTGTACCAGAAATGGCTGACTGTCTCTACCTCAATGTAATCAGATTATTTCAATTTTCATTATGGCTTTAAAAATAAACATTTTAAAATGTATATATTCAGATTATACATACAATTATATCACTAGCAAAGAAAATAAAAAAGTATGCTTCTTCTTCTATGTGCCCTGTCCCTTCAGGATGTAGGCGATCATGGCTTTCCACTCTGAGTACGCCTTCTCATCTTACACTATGCAACACTCGTTCTGTCATCCACTTGATTAGGTCCTTCAAATATGTTGCTTTCCCCTCTCTTTTTTTCCCTATATCTAGCCTGTTAGTATCAGGTTCTCCAAGACCTCCTTCCTCATTGCATGTCCCAGGAACTTCAGCTGTCTCTTCCTGATGCTCAGTATTAATTTCCTTTTCGTTTCTATCATTTCTAAGACCTCATCATTGCTCACATGCTCAATCCATGATATTCACAGCATCCTTCTCTAGAACCACATTTCAGTTGCTTCAAGTTTTGATGATATTGTCCAGCATTCACTGCCATATTGAAGAATGGACAGCACATAGCAATCCAGTACTCTTTTTCTTGTTTCTAGCAAAATTGTCCTGTTTCTTAATACCTTACTCAACTTCTGGAATGCTTCCTTTGCCATGCCAATTCGCCTTCAGATCTCTGTGTCGCACTTTCAATCTTCTGTTATAACACTTCCCAGTTATTTAAATTTTTGTACCTCCTTGATTCTAGTATCCTCCATTTTGGTATTATACATTTTATTATTGTATAAAGTTTCTGTTTATCTCATATTTGAACTCTTGTTTTATGATTTAAGCTCTCTTGCTTATTTTACACATTTTATCTTATTCTTCATTATGTGTGTGCAGTGCAGCGTATATCAGCTTGGAAGGAGAAATTGGAGATCCAGTTTCAAATTCCAGTTGAATTGGTTGCATTTGCTTATGCACAAATATTCATGGGCATGTTACTAATCTGTCACTTCTCCCTCTAGCTATGGGTTAAATAAAAGAACAAAGTAAGTTTTATAACCTTGGTTGGCAAACAGTCTACTGCACAAAGTAATAGAAAACTACTGTCGGAGAATCTTAAGTCATGTCACATGTTAACTTTAAGTACTTGGGTACCTTAACAAATGAATGAAAATAACTTCTCTCAACGT
Organism: Ascarosepion bandense; assembly: GCA_037127315.1. Lineage (NCBI taxonomy): Eukaryota > Metazoa > Mollusca > Cephalopoda > Sepiida > Sepiidae > Ascarosepion > Ascarosepion bandense. Next base: position 230,267 of record JBBBDQ010001230.1, on the reverse strand, counting down.
TACAGCTCATTTCTGACATCTTTTGATTGTAATATGCAACAGATTATCCGTGAGTATAAACATATTTTATTAAAAATAAGCAAACATAGTGTTTGCAATTTATTTAATATATATATATATTGCTGGCCATAATTATTAGGCCACCTCAGTGTTTTTAGAAAATGATGTATTTCATAGTATTTTTTAGTATTTATTGCCAAGTGAATAATTGTAAATGAAAATAGAATGGTTCTTTTGTTAATACTGCACAATAACATGTGCATCAAATGAATTTATAAATAATTACCTATATTGCAGTTTCATCACTGAAAGAATGAAGAAAATTTAGGGTGATTCATCTGTGCTTCTTTGCCTTGTAAAATTTTGCAAAGTAATAATAACAATAGAACCATTCTATATTCATTTAGAATTATCCACTTAGCAATAAATCCTAAAAACAGTATGAAATACATCATTTCTTTTAAGAAACTGGGGTGGCCTAATAATTATGTCTGGTAGTATATATATATATATATATATATATATAAAAAACTACTAAAAAGTTGTAAGTTTAAAAATGTATTTTTTTGACAGTATTTATTTATTTCTATTATTATATATATATATATTTGATATTTCAGACCAGCCTCAGCCTTTCATCAGAAACAAATGATTTTACAATTTAAACTAGAAGTGTTCATTGTGAGGAGCGTCTGTTGCGAGATGTTTACATCATGTGACGTAGAAAGCGATAGAGTTTTTGGATATTTTTAAATGTAAACCTAACTGTAATAATACTTTTAAATGTTGTTTTAAAGAAAAAAATTTTAAATTTATCTAAAAAATGTTTAACTATTGAAATATTTATAAAGATTCAAAATATTCAAAGTCCCTATTTAACCCTAGCCTATACGTATTTAATTTTAAAATCCAGTATTTTTCTTTCTTTCTGCGTGAATATGTAGAACTAAAATCGGAATCTATCAGTCAACGTTTGCAGTTTTCTAATGTGTGTCCTGGTTGATTGAAGTGTATATGCTATACATATATATATATAGTAATTCTGCATAAGTTGACTCACCCTGCTGGAAGTGATACCTACCATCCTTCTGTCACAATACTATGATACTCCTTATTCTCAATATAACCAGTCTTGATCCCTTATGTTGTCTACTTCAGCTAGTAAATATATGATTATATAGAAATGTGCACTCTTACTGACTGACTTCTGTAACAACAATGACAATTCCAGACAAAAAGGATTAACAAGGATTTGAAACTGTCACTCTGTCTGGTCCCTGGTGCATGCTATTCAGAGACCCAAATGATTGATGTGAAAAGTTCTAATGAGGAGAGAAGCACTGATTTTGTACACTGTAAGGATTAAGACCTTCACTAGTCATAAAAATTCTAGAGACAGATAAAAAAATAAATAAAGGAAAAAAAACTAACTTTATTTGTTCATTTTATTGTGGAACAAGATTGTCCATAATGATAAAGAATGATATTATCAGCCAATTAAAAGAGTTTTTTTACTCTAAATCATTTTTATTGTTCAGCTGTTTCTCATTATCCAAACATGGATTTCAGCTTCCCAAATTCCTGTATAATAGTGATCATTGTTGTTAACACTTAAGAGTTGTACACACTTAATCCTACCCTCTTCACTAAATCCATCTTCCTTGTAATTGTTTTTAGATTTGATATTAATGCTAGTTATAGATTTAAAGGGGTCAGTGACAAGAAAAGATGTGAGGACTCTCATAATATGTTTGAGGTGGAAAGACTATATTAAGCTGCTAAGAAAGTTGGTTCACTGTGTTATACAAGACAATTTTTCTCTACAGAATCTATCATCTGTAAGTCTACTATTTATTCATGCTTAGAATATTGCTGTCATATATGATTCAGTGCTTCTGCTATTTACTTTGATCTCCTTGATAAAATACAATGAAAAATCTGCAATATTATTGGTCCTTATCTGGTGACTTATCTTCAGCCACTTTCCCACTGCTGTAAGGCTAATTCTTTGTACCTTTTCTATAAATACTTTCATGTCAATTGTTCAAATCTCTTCACTATGGTACCTTTATTGATGAGATTTGACCTATTTCAGGCTGGTAGTTTCACTTTTACCTTCAAATGTAATATTTTTGGACAACATGTACAAAGAACTTTATTTTTGGTGCAGTCTGTCTGTTAAGATTATTTGATTTATTTTTCTTTATTTGTTTATTCATTTTTTGTTTGAATTTAATTTCTTAATTTTTCTTTTCAGTCTTTTAATTTCAGTTTTATTGCTGTCTTTGGCTGCCATCTTTATTTTTATTTTTCCAGTTTGACAACGTCTTACCAGACATTTTTTTAAAAAATCATTTGCATTTATAGTTTATGCTTATTTTTTATCTCTTTTATTTGAAATAATTTATGGAATCTTTTTTGAACAAAAATCCTTTTTTTTTGTTTATTTGTTTTGACATTTTAAGTAGTTAATTTTCCTGTCAGTTGTTAAGTTTTTCAGTTTTCCCTCTTCGGTTTCAACTGATATTTATTTTATTTCACAGAGTTTTCCCAGACTTTTGTTTTTGTTAAATTTTTAAGCTTATTGTTTTTAGTTTAGTTTAGTTTAATTTTTGTTTTGATTTTGAACTTTATTTTTGGAGAAATTTAATTCTTGTTTGTTCACCAGATTTATTTCCAGCAAACTTTAATTTTTGTTTTTGTCTTTCTCTTAATTTGTTTTTTCTTTTGGCAGACTTTAATTTCTTTTTTGTCATTGGGCAAATTTTATTTTACATCATTTTATTTTATCGTTTTATTTCTTACCAATTTATTGTAGATTAGTAAATTTTATTTACGTTTTTCTTATTTCAGTCAAACAGTTTTTCTTTTTTTATATTATATACTTTTATTTTGTATTAATTTTTTTCTCATGTTTTTATTTTATTTATTTTTTTTTTCACTTCTCTTTGTAGAAGAAATTATTTTTGGTTTTTAAGTTCTATTTTGTTTTTAAGTTTTATTTCCTTCCCTGGACCCTGATTCACTTTAAAATATAATTTATTTTCAAGAAAATTTATTCTGCTTAGCTTTAATTGGATATTAAAATTAGCAATATAGCCAACAAAATTGGCTAGTGAGAAAGAACTGTTTTGGTCTGCTTCTAAATCAAAACCACCTGATAAAATCAAAACCACGATCGCAGGTGGAGTCAACCATAAAATCTCAAAGTAAAGAAGATAAAAGTAAGGAAGTCACAATTATTGAAGGCAAAAATAATGTAAACAAGTGTGCAAGAATGTGTAGAGGCCTCAGTGATGCTTGCTAAATTGGCCTTATGCCAAACACGTCCAAAGTCCCCATAATTTAAATATCAGAAGGTTGAAGATTGAATGTTGAATGTGGAAGGATAAAATATTTTGTGTCTTCATTAAAGTAAAATTTTTATTAACTGAAAATTGTAAGAAGAAAAATATGAGTGAAATTGGTTAATTGAACACTATAACATATTTGTGAGAAGAAAAATGTTTATAGAGAAAATGCATGTAGTTTTGTAGTTAAAATTGTTCAAAGAGAAATATAAGTATTTAAAATGTCCACAGAAATTAAGAGTACATGGTTGATAGTAGTAAGTAGCTAAGTGTCCCTAGCGTTTACTGTTAGTAGCAGTATGTAAAGTCTTATGTTCCTTTCCCTTTTTTGGTAGGTTGGCGACAGAATAAAAAAAAGTTTAAAAAAATTGTACTTAGAGTGTCCTCTTGTTGTTGTTGTTGTTGTTGCTGTTTTTTTTTGTTTTTTTTGGCAGCATGGAATAAAAATAAAGAAAAGAAAAAATTGGAAGAAAAGGTCAAATGAATCTGTGATGCATCCTTATGTCTGAGTCAGCTTCTTCAAATTTCTTTTGTTACATTGCCACAAGTTCCATCAGCTAACCGATCCTATACTGGACTGACTTTGACCAGTCACTGAACATGGTTAAAGTAGTGAAGTTTTTCATGTCACCAGCTCTAGCGGGCATTTTCTTCTTTAGGTGTGAAAAAAATAAGACTGACGTCATATATCAATTTTCAATTTCCTATCCAATCAGGATCCATAATTTTGCTTTTCAAACTGACTTGTAAAATTTGCATTGCTCTGGTTTTTTCCTAAAATGTTTTTAGTTGTTTGAATCCAATTTTGTGGATGTGCAATTTTACTTTGTGTTTTTTAGTTAACTGTTGGATGATATAGGATTTGTATCCTATAAATATTCTAAATTCAGGTGAAACACCAAAGATGCAACTGCTGGGAAATTGCACTCATATCGCACTCATTCACCCTTCCAGTTTTATTATTAAAATGATGGAATTTTGAAAAGGGTTAAATGTTTTGAACATCTCACAAAAAAGATGGATTTTTAGAAAACATCCAAGAATTACGGAGGTTTAAAAAAATAGAGTTGATTTTCATGGTAGAAAATGATTCACACAAAATTTGTTGCTCCATGAAAGATACATTAATACAATCACTGATTTCCCTGGGGGTCAAACTATAAAGAGTTATTAAAGAGACTGTTTTTTTCATGTGGTACATACTGTTGCCCACATCCAAAGATTGTATCACGGTTGCTAGCTGCAAGTTAATTATCAAAGACATCATACTACAGAGCAAATATGAAGATCAGCAGTGGCAATGTGACGGTATACAAATTTCCTTTTCAAATAATAGAAGAGCAACTAACTGCCTTTTTTCAGTCAGTATGGCCAAATATGAGGTGCTAGCTCTTAAAACCTGACTGATCATGCTTGATCATTCCGACTTTGTTTCTGTCCCCAACTGTTTGAACTTTGCAGCTGAAAAATTCTGGTCATCTTAACCAGCCAAAAAACAACATGGAAGTGTGAAGAGAGTGAACACATCTCCTTTTCCTGTCCAGAGTAAGAAGGCCTCTGGATTCTGACTGCAAATAACCAGAATCCTACTCTGGCTAATACTGATAGTTTTGCAGTGCTGGTAATGAATCTAAGAGCAACTCAGACCAGTGAAGACAAATCTTCAGTTTGGTTCAATCCCACATTCCCCACAAAACTGATATCTTCCACAAGTGTGAATTAGAAAATGGAAGAAGAATGGCATGACACTAGTAGGGGCAGTGGGAAGTGCCATAAATTGGGGTTTCAATCCCTAGAAAACCCCAGGGCAAAAAACCATACAGCCTCATTAACTGTATTAGCTCCAAGAACAACACACCAGCATTGTATGCTACTATTTCATCAAATATATGGAAGAAAAATGAACCTAGTTAGGAGAAGATTGAAAGATTAAAAGATCTAGAGGCTAAGCAAGGGAAGAAAGCAAAGCTAGTGGGGGTGCTGGGTTCTTCATCCTCTGCTCCATCTTCAAAAAATATCATGACTCCTCCCCCCAAATGACTAGATCATTGACTCCTATGCTTTCCAAAATGACAAATTTAAAAACAGGCACACACTACATCTTCTCCATCTCTTCAAAACAAGTCATGCCAATTTCCACTTCAATTTGCACATCTTCACAGTCACCAAAAAAAAAAAACAAAAAAAAAACAGGACATTTCTAATCAACAAAGAAGATCAGAAAGTGCTGCATCCTTCGAGAAAAAAAAACAAAACCTCCTCATGGCCTTGAGGAGGACATCTGCTGTGTACCTGAGAAACAAGTTCAAAAATCTATGGCTTGAAGTAAAAGTGTAAGGATTTAAATCTTCTTTAGAACATTAAATGCATGAATGGAAAGGACACTAAAATATCCAAAACTTCTTAAAAACCAATAAAATTTTAACAGGCATTTGGTCAGTCTTGGGTACATGATTGAGGAGGTCAATGATGCCAACTCAACATGACCCCCACTGGTGTATTTACAAAACAAAAATATATATAAAATGCAACAACAATGGGCTTGGATGTTACCACTTTTTGTTTAGCCTTTCCTCTATAAAGCTCTTAAATCAACATTTTCTTTAGACATTGTGAACCTGTCCCTGAAAAAGCAAAATAGGTCTAAGATCACTGGAAGAGGCTGTCAGTGTTTTTATCCCAGCCATGTTCAATGCAGAAGAGCAATGTTAATCAGCCTGATAATGTCTCTCTAGTTGGCTAGCATAAATGACTGGAGTCTGAGGTCAGAGTTTAACAGAGCTTATTTGCATCTTCAGCATCTTTGTATGAATGCATGTTAGGTTTACAAGATGAGGCTTTCAACTTGCTATCATGCTGGATGTTACTATACAGGATACTGCTCTTCATCCCATTGGGGTTTATGCACCCAATAATTATGTGGAGCAACCTGATTGGTTTTGGGGGACGAAGATATTTTTGATGCCTCCTTATCAGGTAGCTTTTGTGGGCAATTGGAATGCCATCCTTGACCCTGGCATAGGTTGTATAGGGGCAAGATTGGGTACAAACCACTGGGATGTAAAACCATTTAATTACTTCATCAACAAGTTTCATCTTGTCATTAAGTATTGTAATGAGTACCTCTAGGCGGTAGTGTAGACTTAGATGAATACAAGCTGTTTGACAATGGTGGTACATTCTAGCTACCTCATAAAAAGAGTTGGTGTAGGGTTTTTCTTCTATGTGCCTTGTCCCTTCAGAACATAGGCGATCATGGCCTTCCACTTTTCCCTATCCTGGTGGCTCTGAGCACGCCTTCTCCTGTTACACCATGCAATCCTCGTTCTGTCATCCACCTGATAAGGTCCTTCAAATATGTTATCCGTTGCTTTCCCCTGTCTCATTTTCCTTCTATCTGGCCTGTTAGCATCAGATTCTCGAAGCCCTCCTTCCTCATTGTGTGTCCCAGGAACTTCAGCTGTCTCTTCCTGATGCTCATTATTAATTTCCTTTTTGTTGCCATCATTTCCAAGACCTCATCATTGCTCACATGCTCGATCCATGATATGCACAGCATCCTTCTGTAGAACCACATTTCAGTTGCTTCAAGTTTTTCCTTCATCGTTGATGGTATTGTCCAACATTCACTGCTATATTGAAGGACAGACAGAACATAGCAATCCAGTACTCTCTTTCTTGTTTCTAGTGAAATTTTCCTCTTTCTTAATAGCTTACTCAACTTCTGGAATGCTTCCTTCACCATGCCAATTTGTCTGCGAGGGTGTCCAATTATTTATTCACAAGTTTACTTGAACCATAGGCTTCTCAGTGTTCATATAAACTTAGATATTCCCAAGGTTAGGGTGGCTGGCTGCTGAAAATTGAATGCATCATTTTTTAATGAGTAACATTTCCAGGACCAGCTGTTACTAAAGCTACTGTAGGAATTGACAGGATCTGGGGTTGGAAATATGTGGTGGAATGAACTAAAATACAAAATTATGATGCATAAAACTGATTATAGTCATTCAGTCAATCTAGTTAGATTAGCAACGCAAACAGCATGTGAGGAAAAAGTTGATCAGATGATTAAATCCCATGATGGGGCCATAGCCTTAGCTAAGGCAGAGTTAACCAACTTGCTTATCAATAAAGATCAAGCTCTGGTAGTTAGTTCTATGTTAAAAAATTGTCAACAAATATGGCTAAAATAGCATGCAGAGGAAGTTAAGAATGTGTCTTATTTACACATTTTTTTAATAACTGTTTCATGCCAATTAAGGCAGGACTGCCACTGGTATGTAGGATGTTACAGTGAGAGATAGAATCAAGTACAGAGGGTGTTGAAAAAAAGAATAAAACAAGGATAGAAATCAAGATGGTAGCAGATGGTAAAGGACATATTTAAACTTTTGTAGATTCTAGATATCAATGAAACAAGCAAACAGAAGCGAGTGCCATAAATTGAAAGTACAAGAAAAGAAATTTTAGAAGTAGGTAGTTATATTTAACTATATTAACAAAAAATGCACCTTGATGCTAATCAAGTAGGATGCATAAATACATGTGATTAGGTCACCAGAGAAAGACAATCATCAGAACAGTGTCCATGAAACTACATATAGAAAAGACAGAAGGAAACCACTTCACATCATTTGAAAAAATGAGTAAAGGTAGGGTGCAAAGTCAGGATCAATTATATTGCAGATTCTTCTTTAGAATTTGTCAGAGATCTCAAAATGAATAACAGGAGAAAATGGCCAGATATGGCAACAATATTTAATACACAGACGAATGTCACAAGCATCACATTTATGGATGAACAGAATGTGACTAAAAATGCAAACATATTTAAGGCTTTTCATGACTACTTTCAGGATTTGTTCACCAGGGAGCCTGGTCTGACAACTGTCCAGTTTGACACCTATTTGGCCACCTTTCAGTTAGATGTGCAATTCTTTTACAGTGTTAGAAATTTGGTAAGTGCTGAAGCTGGTTGGCTGGAACAATTCTCCATGATGAGATGTACTTGATGCAGCCATCTGTTCTTCCTTGTTTCTTTGCAGGTAGTTTTACAACTGGATGAAGCAGATGTCTATATTTCAATGCTTCACCAGGGATGTGATCAATTTGCTATGCAAGGACATAGATAATTTTCCTCCTTTAATAATGTTAAAAACAGAATTAAAGATTTTAGCCAAAGATCATGGCCTGCCATTTTCAGAATGTCCTCTCTAGACTGATTGGCTTGGAACAGACATGCTGTGAAGGGCAAAACTATTCAGGACAACCTTCATATGTATGCTTGGTAATCATGCAAGTCAAGAGTAAAGTAGCATTGATCAATTTTGATCAGTCAAAGACTTTCAGTAGGCTTACAGTTGATTTCTGGAAGCTGTCTTTTAGGCATCTGCTTTTAGGTCATACTTTAACATCCAAATCTGACATCTGTATGTGTCTCCTGGTGTACTGGTGGAAGTGAATAGAGTTTGATTGGATTTGTATTGTCTGGCTACATTTGTCAAGGTTGTCTGCTTTCACCTTTGCTGTACAGTATTTCTTTGGAGCCTTTCCTTTGCAAGTAAAAGATGAATTTGGTTCTACACAAAATTTTCCTACCTGGTGCTACACCTCATCCTGATGCTCTGCTATACTGATGCTTTGGTTCTTGTGTGAAGTAGATCCAAGATTAACAAAGCCAGTAAAGAAATCAAAGGGTAACAGATGGTAACCGGGAAGGAAATCAACCAGTCAGTTGGCTTGTGGTTATGTGTATGAAAGAGAGTTTCTCTTCTCAGGCTTTTCCTCTTGATGTATGGGCTGGTCAGTATATTTGGTTAGGTTCAGTTATGATTTCTTCTTGGAAATGAATTAGTCAGGGTCAAGGTCACATTTTGTCTGTGGTTCCACAGTAATCTTTCCTTAAAAGAGAAGGTTAGATGTATGTACCTCACACATCTACCAAGATCTCTTTTACTGACCCTCTGTACTTTTGTCTTCCATACTACTGTCATTAGTAAAACTCTTTTTCTCCTTCTTGTAGTGAGGAAAAACCCCTAAAGTATCTCAGGAGATCTATAAACTCCACCCTTCTAAAAGTGGTCTAGATATGCCTAGTGCCAAGATTCATAAACATATGCTCTGCATTGCATTCCTAGAATTCTGGTGCAGCAAACACCCATTAGTACATCCCACTACTGTGAGATACTCATTCAGGCAAGTAAGAGGCTCACCACTTACCCCAAGAGAGGGCTCCTTTTATTGTCAATGTTGGATTATTTTGAAAGAGCTCTTATGGGCAATGGACAGCCCTTCCAATATTCAGGTGTTGTTCTACAGGGTATTATATTGCATGTTAGTTTGGGGGTGCATTCAAGATAAATCAAATATTATGAAGCAGGATGTTTGCTCAGTATAGCCTTGTGCTGCAAGAAAACTGAATGCATGGTCATCAGTAAAAAGAGCAATACTAGAATCAAGCAAGTACAAAAATTTAAATACCTAGGAAGTGTTCTAACAGAGATCTGAAGGCAAATTGGCATGTCAAAGGACGCGCTCCAGAAGCTGAGTCAAGTACTAAGACACAGGAAAATTTCACTAGAAACAAAGTAGAGAGTACTAGAATGCTATGTGATGTCAGTTCTTCAATACAGCAGTGAATGTTGGACAATATAATCGAAGATGAAGGAAAAACTTGAAGCAGCAGAAATTTAGTTCTACAGAAAGATGCTGCAAATATCATGTACCAATGATAAGGTGTTGGAAAGAATGGCAATGAAAAGGGCATTAATAGTGAGCATCAGGAAGAAACAACTGAAGTTCCTGGGACATGCAATGAGTAAGGAGGGCTTGGAGAACCTGATACTGACAGGTAGAGAGAAAAAGAGACAGAGGAAAGCAACGGATAACATATTTCAAAGTTTGCATGCTGTGCTGAATATTTTTATCCCTGAGGATAGTTCTCTCTGAAGCAATATGGTACCATAATTGACAAAAGCTGAACGGTATATGTTTTTTTGTTCTTTTGCTTGCTACACATGACGAGAGTTATAATAGGGTGAACACATCAGAAGGAATTCTGTAGGGGCAAGAAGTCCACCTCTTCCTAATTGTTCTTGTTCTTTAAGCATCAGAATAAAGTCAAGATCAGTATGGAAAGGCAGCAACTCTCACCATTAGGATTTGGCAAAAGGGAGCAAGTCTTGTGTGTCTGTGTTGAGTAAGAGGAACACATTTAGAGTGGCATTCTGATGTCAGTTAGGCATAAAGAAATTGTTCACGCTGGACTGAACATTAGCAGTCCAACCCAAAAGTAGATTAAGGTTGTTTTTTATCTTTAGGTTCTTCTTTCAAGAATCAACATTTAGAGGCGGTATGCTCATTACCCCCATTTATTTCTGCCTCATTTTCTTTAGTTTAATTACCATCCCTCCTACATTAGGTGACCAGAACTGTCTGTTTCCTGGTGGATGCAGGATGCCTTTCATACTTTGGGTGTGACATTTTGTATTTGTTGATGTGTTTGAATGACTGTGTGTCTGAGTGATCATTTGGATGTGTTTTATATTATTAATGACCCACATTAATTTTGTCAATTTAACTGATATTTCTTCTACAATTAAGGACTGTGTGTGTGTAGAGGGGCTTATTACTAACACTATTTTATTTTTCTTGTAAATAGTTTATCTCATATTGTAAATATACATTCTATTTTAGTTTTTTAAATTACAAACAAAAATTCTACATACAGGGACTAGTTATGGCTTTATGAAGATTCTGAGTTATTATGGTGGATGTAGCAAGAATATTAAGTAAAAATGTGTGGTTTTGGTATTGTGGTATTTTTGTGTTAGTGAGAGTGACTAGCTGTTTAATTATAAAACAGAAGAAGGCGAGCCTTTCCCAATCTCACTTTTGGCCTTGTGCCACTTCTTTGCATTAAATACAATATAAATATCATTCTCTCCTATAATATATAGACTTTTTAATTTAAGTGCAGTACTAGACCGGCACTAAGATCTTATCAGTTTATAATTTAGGTGGCTGGATGTAACCATAAATTCTATGCTAACAATTTCTTTTCTTGTATGTCTCTCTTGTGGAAATCCCTTCTGGCTCAATGCTTTCTAGCCCACTTTAATTTGAATTTGAGTTTGAGTTTTGTTTAATAGCTTATCAGCTTCACTGGGTTATTTAATGCCTAAAAGGTAGGGTTTTAAAGTATTTTTTTATTGTTTGTTTATATTTTCTATTATATTTGTTTATATCTGCTTTAGTCAGATTTTACTAAAAAACTTTTTTTTTTTAGAAAACAAGATATCTTCTAGTTTTGTATTCAAAAATGTATTGCTGGTAACAATTTTATTTCCTACAAAAATGCATTATGGCAAAAACTTTTTTTTTTCAAAAATGTGTTATGGTAATTTTTTTCTTTCAAAAATGTATTGTTGGTAATATTTTTCCTTCAAAAGTGTATAAAAGTATATTTTCATAATTTTATAGTGTTTTGACCCCAGTTCCGGGTTTAACTATTTGCCCTTAGCTGAGACCCTAACAAGTGTCACCATTCCAGGTCAGGGTGGACCTGGGAACAACAGCAATTAAGAGGTGGTACCAGTCAGAGACCTTGTTGCCAGATGCAGTTTACCATCATACCCAGGACCAGAAGAAAGATGAGGAAAATTATACTGAAAGCAACAGAAAAAGATGCATGTTGGAAGTAACTCACCTGACAAGCTTGTGTACATGAATGGCAGAAGAGTAGTTGGCAGATAGAGTAAAAATACAATAATCAGTGATTTTCTTTTTTGAATCGTATTACCCCAAGCAAGGCAAGAATGCCAATGATGTGCAGGGGACTACATAAGAGTAAAAAAATTAGATGGGAGGAGAGTAAAGAGAAAGACAAACCAGTTAAGGATTAGAATACAGATGTGATGACAGTTGCAAAGGTGGAGTGAAAGGAAAAGATATACAGGGTTGTGTAGAAAGAACTAGAGTCAAGTGGTTAAGAGATGGGTATTGACATTACATTTAAATTCCTGAAGGTTGTAGCCATCAGGAAAGCAAGAATATGCAAGCGAGTTCCACAGGTCATAAGTGCAAGAAAAGAAGCTGCAGGAGTAGAATTGTCATCTGCATTTGGTTGATCTAAATGTGAATGGGTGGGACCCAGTTGCCAGTCTGGTTGCACAAGTAAACACCTGTTGCAGAGGTACCAGTGACTTAAGTTTGTTGGAGCAGAAGCCATGAAAATATTTATAGAACAGACAGAGAGACGCCATATTCCATTGGTGGGAAAGTGACTGGAGTTGAGCCACCAAGTCGGTACCTATCAAATTACTGATTTTCCTTTGGAGCCTGTCAAGAACACTGAGAAGCACACTTTTCTATTTATGTTATTACATTGTTCAAACTTTTGTCATTGTTGTTATTGCCATATTCACAACATACATTCCAACTTTCTTCAGATGATTGGAATTCTGAATTGAACCGTTTATTTCAATCACTGGGGTTAGGGTTAGGGTTAGGGTTCCATGAGTCATGCACATCCAGATGTCTTAACTATCTCTCTTTAACTCAACTCTCTAAGTTTCTTGTTCATGACTGCTGCAGCCAGGTATCGAACTTACAACTCTTTGGGTAAATAAATGTCGTGGTGCAGTGGATATCAGCTCGGAATGAGAGATCGGTGAGCCGAGTTCAAATTCCAATCGAATTCTTTGTGTTCACTTACGCGCAAATACCCTTGGGAAAGGTATTAATCTGTCTCTTCCCTCCAGTTATGGGTCAAATAACAGATTGGGTTCTATAGCTTTGGTTGGCAACCAGTCTACCGCAGAAAGCAATTGCAACCTACTGTGGGATAATCTTCTGCCCAGTCAGACATGTCTCTTTTGAGACATGATTGCCCAAGCATGTATTACGTATGGCACTTAATTGACTGACTGATACTCAAATATGGGAACATTGTGGTAGAATGATGACTAAAGAAGATAGGTGATGCATACAACCATTGAATAATATATCCTTCTGTTCAATGTAAAAATTAACATTTGTATTTATAAAGATAGAATTTCCTTCATTAAAAAGGGAAAATATTGATTCACTTTTCTTTTTTTAGATTAATTCTAGTCTGTTAATGAAAAACTTTAGAAATCACCTTAGGATAGTAGACACTGAATGGACAAAAAATTTGAGTTCTGAAAAAGAAATCAAGTCCAAATAATAGATTATTTTCAGCCAATCATAATCACCTGATTTCAAACAATATCAGGTGACATTTGATGTGATCAGAATCAGCTGACAATAAGGGAAATTTTTCCATGATGTTATTTAGATATTTCATACGCAAAATTTAACAATTATCTTTGCCACCATCGCTGCTTCTATTTCTCAGTTGACTTATTTTTGTAAAAATAATTATGAGGGATATTTGTTTTCTTATTCTCCTTCAGTTTATATTTTTCCTGTCATCATATTTAAATAGTTACATCTCAGTCATACTAAATACCATGCTTCAATAGATATTTCTCAAAGCTTTCTAAAAATAATGTTTTAAGGGTTATTTCTCCAAGCTTTCTATGAATAATGTTTTAATTGTTCACTGTCCAGCTTTCTGAACAACATATTACAATGGTTGTTTCTTCAGCATTCTACACATCATGTTTTAATGGTTATTTCATTAAACTTTCTATGACTAATCTTTCAGTTAACAGAAGCTATGTAAATTACATTTGTTTATTAATAAATTAGTAATGGTTCATTCTGTCCTGTTCTACACATGGCCATTCAAGTTATAAAAAAAGTGACATAGACTCTTAGCAACTAGATCCCACCCTTTAACAGTGAAACTGATAAAATGCAACCGGAACTTCTACTCCAATAGTTTCTTTTCTCGCACTTCCCGACTGCTTCCCCGATGGCTACAATCTCCAGGAGTTTAAATGTAAGGTCAATAGACACCTCCTAACAAACTAACTTGCTTCCATTCTTTCAAACTCTCTTCCCACCCACCCAACTATCTATCACCCCACTTCTGTCATTTCCTATATCTAACCACTCTTTCTATTTACCTTCCCACATGTAGCCCCAAGTGCAATAGTGGCGGTGGAATGCCTTGCTTGGGATGAAATGATTAAAAAAAAAATGTCCTCACGAAATTGCTAGATCACAAAATATTATTTAACCCTCATTTTAACTAACTGCCTTTATCTAATACTACCTCTATAGCCCAGCATTGCTTGAAGATTTTAGTGGTTACGTTGAAATGGTAAGGTCAAGTGTTTATTCCAAATGATCCAGTATGAGTTTGACATGATGTGCAATTTAAAAAAATGTGAAGTAAGCATTGTTTTTTTCTAGTATTTGAAAAACTGGTCAATTTTACCAGTAAACGGGAATGATGTATGTAAAACTGGATGAATGGAGGCAAGCGTTACAGGAGTCTGTAATGTGATGTAATGATGTTATAATGCAGAAGAAGTGGATGCATTGTCCCTACAACTTTGGAGGGGTTGGCACCTTGTAGAAAGTGTGAAATTGTTATGGCATATGATAGGTAAAAAAAGACCTGATTTATGTTGGAATACGACTAAACATTTTCGAGAAATAAACAATCACAAAAAGCAATATTTTCCATTAATTTTTGTCACACTCTGTGTGTCAAATGAAATTTTTATTTGCATCAGACCTTGATCTACCAGTGACTTGATTTTGGTTGAGTTTTTGAGTGAAACATCTTGGAGAAATGCATAAAAGTGTGGTAAAGACCACTAAAAGTTATGTTTGCCATTGATTTTTGATGAACCCTGTGCATTGATTCAAAAAATTTTTGTGTACATCAAAGGTTTGAACCTTGATCTACAAGTTATTTGATTTTGTTTGAATTTGCATCAGGCATTGTGGAGAAGAGTTTGTTAATTCTAAGCATTTTGGTGATTTCTGCCATACCCTGTAAATAGTTTCAAAAAACTTTTGCATACATCAAAGGTTCATGTCAACAACAAGTGACCCAATTTTGGTTGAAATCAAACCAAGGGTTTCGAAGGAGTAAGGTTTATTATAATAGAGACACACAAACACACAGACAGACATATCCATTTTTATTTTTCAATGACTCCCCTTCAATTTTTCTCTGTGTTTCCTTGTCTCTTAGACTCTCTACACCCCCTTTCCCTCTTTCTGTTTTATTCTCTATGTCCCTCTCTACCGATTTTGAACACTCAACACAGTTTGTCTTCCCCCAGTTTGTAACAAAGATAAAATTTTAAAAAATAAAAGATTCTAATTTCAAAAGGTTACTTGCAGATCAAGGGAAAATTTGTCCTTAACAGATCATTAGGTCACTAAACCACATTTAATCCCTCACTACAAGCAACCACCTTTATGTAAGAAGACTCTTCTCCAAATACTCTCTTTTGTTTCTCTACATCCCTATCTATCTTTCTATTTTTACTCACAATGTCTTTCTCTCTTTTGGTTTCCCTCTCAAATGCTCCACAGTCTGGGTTTAATAGGATTAAGATGGCACACACCATACAAAGTTAGGTACAAGCATATTAATATACAGATAATTATTGCTCTCAAACATCATATTACAATGGTTATTTCTCCAGTCTACTAAGCAGACTTTTTCAACTGTTATTTCTCCATCATTTTCAGTATAATCTCTTACTTGTTATTTCTCTAGCTTTCTAAATTTCATGTTTCAATCATTATTTCTCCAAGTTACAATAGTTATTTTCTACACTTTCTAAACATCAAATGATTATTTCTCAAGACTTCTAAACATGATATTTCAGTGGTTATCTTACCATTCTTCTGAGCATTATCTTTCTATGGCTACTTTCAGAACCTTTTAAATATCAAATAGTTATTTTTCAACACTTCTAAACATTGTTTCAAAGGTTATTTACCATTTTTCTGAGCCTCATGTTTCAATGATTACTTTCAAAGCCTTCTAAACAGCAAATGGTTATTTCACAAGCTTTCTAAATAATGTTTCAATGGCTATTTTACGATCCTTCTGAGCATCACATTTCAATGATTATGTATCCAGCAATGTAATATTCTTAGGAAAGGAATGAAATTGGTTGATTGGCAGGATAGGTTTCTTGGGCCTTTGGTGTCCCCTAATCAAGTTAATATAGAAGAGACAATATGAAATCATTCCACTATCTTTCCTAAGATGTCATAGCAATTTATAGATTAAATTATAATCTGTGGAAGGTCATGACCACTTACATCATGAAAGATCATTGCATTAAAAAATATATTCATCACACATATTGAACATTATAGAGTTAAAGTTTGAGATCAAAATTCGGCTAATAACTTTGTGTCAAGCAACAGATTTATCAAAACAAAACTAGGTTATTTTATATTTAACACTTTCTCAGAAGAACATTTTCCAAATCTAAATTCCAAAACCTTGTTTTCTAAAAGAGCTCATTAACTGAATTATTATCATGAAAGCAACAAATATATGGATTTTAGTCATGGAAAAGGAAAAGTGTTTAACTGCAGAATGTAAGAGTATATAAAACAATATTTTTCAAAAATAATTAATATTTATCATTATGCAGTGAAAACGTTTATGGACTTAGTCATCTATTTTTGCATATTTCATATGTTAATCTTTGATTGCAACAGTATTTGCTACCTCCACCAAAAGAACATTTCACAAATCTGCTAAACTATTATGTAATATCAGTCCTTCTCTATGATAGTGAATGTTTAACAATCTCCATACAGATGAAGAAGACACTTGAGATAACAGAAACATGGTTCTATTGATGGGTGTTGAAAAGAGCATGAATTGAGCATGTGTTACAAGGAAGTTTTAAGCAAAAATGAAAAACTAAAACTGTAAAAATATTTTTATACTTAAGATCATAAACAGGCAGCTGAAATTTCATAGAGAGGAAAGATAACCAAGAGAATCTGATACACACAAGGATATAATAACGGCAAGATTGACATAGGAATGCAGTGAGTGACCTAGTTAATGGGCTTGTGTAAAAGGGGTGGGAAAACAGGGATCGGGATGGATGTTGAAAAGACTAACCTTTTTAAAATCTATAAAGAATAGGAAGTTTTGGTGAGCCATGATCATCTTTGTCCTGAAGGGACATGGCACACAGATGATGTGTCAAAGACTTATTTTCATAAAAGAGTATATCAACTGAAGCATTATCATGAAAATAACAAAGATGAGAGTATAATTCTTGAAAGAGGTAAACTATTTCATCTCAGTATATTTTTATACTGTGAATTTTAATGCTTCCAAAACAAAGCTGCTATCTTTAAACCAACACAGACAATTGCTCCTACCCGACATTAGCATGGATCAGGCTAGTTTCCCTGAAAGCAAAAGTGTACCGCCTCAGGTTAACTGTCACAACAGAATTCATGTGAAATGACTATAATCCATAGCTAAATCCGCTGCTAAGAAAGTCTGCTCTCTGTGTAGGGCCAGGAAGTTTTTCCTGTCTGAAACAATCCTGCACATATATAAATCTACCATCTACCTGTGTATATTGAATACTGATGCCATATCTGATTGGCGCTCCTGCTATCCACCTAGGGATTTGACAAAATCCAATGAAGAATCTGTAATATGATCAATCCCAACTTGGCAGCTCAGATACAGTCACTTTCTCACCGGCACAATGTGTCTCTTCTACAAATACTTTCACAGCTTTTACTTCAATGAACTTAGCTCATTGGTGACCCTATATATAAACTTACTTGAGCCACAGGATTAACAACTAAGCCCCACCCATTTACTGTGAAACAAATAAAATGTAAATGTAAATTCTATTCCATCAGCTTCTTTTCTCACACTTCCTGCCTGTGAAATTCTCTCTCGTTTACTTGCTTCCCCGACAGTTACAATCTCCAAGAATTTAAATGTAAAGTCAATAGTCATCTCATATCTCACTAACTTGTATCCTCTCTCTCATACTCCTTTCTCTGTCCATTCCACTCTCATCGGTATTCTCATCCTTCTCTTACCCACTTCCTGACACCCCCTATAATTTGTCACTCTTTCTTATAACTTTTCTCCTA
This sequence comes from Ascarosepion bandense, assembly GCA_037127315.1. Classification (NCBI taxonomy): domain Eukaryota; kingdom Metazoa; phylum Mollusca; class Cephalopoda; order Sepiida; family Sepiidae; genus Ascarosepion; species Ascarosepion bandense. The sequence goes on along the minus strand of JBBBDQ010001230.1, from coordinate 211,863 downwards.
TGCACCCACTGCAAAACATTGACAGTAAAATGTCTTGCTTGGGGCGATATGATTATAAAAAAAGTAGACAATCATTATAAAATTTAATTAATAGTTTTCTGTTTCTGGTGTTTAACAATTATGAACCTCAATAGAAAGAAATTAATAATATAATTAGAAAGTAATCAAATGCATGTAAATTTACAAATATTCATATTCTGTCTAAGTTGATGTCTTTATTCAACATTTACTCAAAAGAAGTCACTAAAGATTAAAAAGAATTAGAAATATCATATTCCAACCTGAAGCTTTAATGATATAACTCAGTTGTCTCAAAGAGTGGAGCAATTACATATTTTCCAGATTCCTAATTAGCACCACTTTGTAAAACTTAAAAATATCCAGACTGTTTCTCTGGAATGCGGTTAAAGCACTAAATAAGGAATTATAACAAAAAATATGGAAGTTAATAGAAACAGAATATAAGTTGGCCAGAAAAAGGATATCGGAACTGAATTTGATTTTAAGACCCTTCTGTAAACTATATGTTTAGCCTTCTATATAAAATTAATGAATTAATGCTGAACATACTAAAAATGTTTTTATATGTCTATAACTAAATTTTAAAAACTTTCAATTAATACTAGATTTTTATTTTAATTTTATACTCGATACCGGATTTTACGGTGACTATTAAGATAATAGAGATGCTATTTTTTTAATATATAATGTTAGTCCCAAATTCTTTTTACAATTCTGAGTTTTTACCTTTTTTATCAGAGTTCATATCTGCAATTTTTGATGTTAATGATTTTCTCTGCAATTATTGACTAGACAGAGAACGCTACTGGAAACTATGTGACCTTAAGGAATCAGCATATATGCTCGGCTACAAAAATCTCCTAAGCCAACCAAGCATAGAGATGAACACAATATGGGAACCATTAATACAGAGTACCAGAGAAAATCATTAGTGTCAAAATTGCAATATAAGCTCTGGCAAAAAATACTAGAGAAAACCATTAACATCAAAAAATTGCAATATGAACTCTGGTAAAAATGGGTTATGGCACATTAGGTTTATAAGTCCAAAAAATTAAGTTATTCTTGTCCTTAAGGACACATGGCTCAGTGGATATAGATGTTGGTTAGTTCCTGTGAGTTCAGTACCAGGCTACAGCAGTGGTGAACTTACAGGGTTAGAGGGAGATAACTGATGACTTCCAGAAGAGGCTTTGGGTAAAAATTGGGGTTCATATACCCCAGTGATTGTAATAAAGTGTTTGGTTCAAAATTCCTAGCACCTGAAGAAGGCCAGAGCATACAACAGCCGAAATGTCGGACAAATGACAGCAAAGATGAGGACAATAGGCCAAATAATGTAAATATTGCAAATTTTGTTATGAAAATAACAAAAATTCAAGTGTTAATCTGAATAGGAAATACAGATTTATTTCAAGTGATTTTCAAAAGTACAACATAGATGAAGATTTTTTATTTATTTTAGTGAATAAAGTATATCATGAGGTTTTATTTTAATTTCCTCACATAATTTAAAAAGTATTAAACAGCCATGTTTGACTGGAAATAGAATTTTACAACTTGTATTTTTCAAGTCAACACTTAGATACATTTATTGGATTTTGTAAAAGTTCTAGCTTTTTTTTATTTTGCTTGATTTTATGAGAATCTGTTGGAATAATATTAAAGTAACTGCTAAATGTATAAACGCAAGTCAGGAATTAAATATATCAAGTAAATAATTCTAAACACAATTTAAACAAGAAAGGAAATGACCCTTCCAAAATTGCTTAAAATATTGCCTATTCATTTTGGACATGAAACTGAAGTTGTCTGTAGGCTAATCTCTTTTCCAGATATGGTACATTAAAAAGACATTTTCCTTAATATTTCCTGATGTCATGAGAATAAGATATGATTTTCATTTATATTTCTATAATTATTTGCAAATATATATAGACAATTTGCACACCATCCATTTGAACTATAAGATGCATTACAAAATAAGTAAAATGAAAAATAAACATCCTTCATACTTAATTTACTGAAATATCAACACTCGGGTTATTTAATATTGAATATAAGTTTTTATAGATCAAAACTCACAGAGACTTAATATATAGGTAGACTAGCAGTATAGCCTGGTGTTGCTTGGGTGTAATGAAAGCTTTAAAACTAATCCATGGTCCTGGAGCTCAAACTCTTTGGACATTGGCATGAAAGATTAAAAAGTAATAGTTGTTTCCAGTTAAAGCAAAACCGTAGACTGAAAGAATTAGGCTATTGTACTTGGACACAGTGGAAACAGGGTAAGCAATAATTGAGCAGTAGTAAATAAGAACGAGGTACAATATATATCTTGGCATGATCAGTGCAATGAAAATGTATGGATATTATTATTAATAAATAATAATAATAATAATAATAATAATAATTTTTTTTTTTCCGTTGAACGACCGTTACGTCCAAGTATGTTTGTGTTTTTTTTTGTTTTGTTTTTTTTCAACCAGCGTCTCTCTATTTGAATTTTTCTTTTTCTCAATATGAAATTCTGTTTTAATATAAACAGAATTTTTTTCTTTAGATATTATCGAATATTTTTTTTTCTTTTTTTATGAAATTGTTTTATTTTAATTTATCTGTTTGTTCTTTAAATGAACCTAAATAAAATCATCCGTATTATATTTCCTTTAGCTGTCGATATTTCGTAAAATTTTTTTTTTTTAACAATACTCTAATATTGATGTTTTGTTTCGTTGAGCCGTTGCTACGCCAAAGGTTTTTTTTTTGGTTTTTTTTAACCAGCGTCTTTCTCCTTGAATTCCAATCGCGTCTATGTCAGATGTTGCTTGGCAGCCCATTTAGGAGAAGGAAAACTCCGAACAACAACCCACAACTCAAGGTGTTAATCGTGCTGAGGAGTGAATGGCGACTGCGTTATGAGGTCACAAACGATCCCCTACAGGCTTCGGGACCCTGTTTGTAAAAGACCGTTACCCAACGTGCCGGGCAACTTTGGGTGGACTTTTGGACCCGTGCGTCACTCGTGGGAAAAACATGAAAAATACAAATAGAAATAAAAAGTCCAGTATGGCTCTTCCAGTGGATAAACAGGGAGCCCGTCCTTCAGGAGGGAACCTACCTGAGGTTGAAAAATCTGCCATAGGAACAAACTCCTACACAAAGAATGAATCTTCAGGTCCCCACAACCAGGATAATCCTAATGATGGTCCTGAAAATTCACCAGCTAGATCTACAACCGTATATTTAAAGAAAGAAAAAATAAAATGGTCTCGTGAGGAGTACAAAGTCGTTATGACTGCATTTCATGAAGCGTTACTCAAACCTCAAAAAAACATGACTCGCCAAACATATGACATTTGGCGTGAAAAAGTTGGTCAAGCAAACAGAAAGTATATTGACGAAAATAAATTAGCCAATGTACGTAGGTACATTATTCGTAATAACCGACTGACAGAGGCTGAAATTAATGAAATTAAAAGAATTGTAACAAGAAGAGACGAATCAACAAAATATGAAAAGGAACCGGAATCAGAAATAAAAAGTAATAACATCAAACAAGCCACAGGCCATAATGTAGAAACCGTGAAACACGCAAATCACTGCGAATAAAATGCTGTAAGTTTAAAAGTGCTGGAAAGGTGTGATCTGAGTCAGTTAAAAGACAAAAATAAAACGCGTTCAGAACACATCGAAGATAATTATTTGACGGAAAATAAGAACAATATACAGGAAGCCAAGAGAGAAATAAAAAACCATCTAAGTCAAATACAAAATATTACAATGGAGGAACGAGAACAGCTCCCAAAATTATAACCAACAAAACATAACCTCCGAACTATTAAACTCTACAATGCAGCACTGAAATTAATACTTGATGAAGACATTCATACAAATCTCAACGAAGTAATATATGCATCAGCAACAGCAGCAACAAAAAAATTGAATATCAAAATAAAAACAAGGCAGTCTCGCAGACGTGAAGATCCACCTTGGAAAAGAAAAATAGAAAAAGAAATCGAACAACTTAGAAGTGAACTATCAGTACTGGAAGAATTGAGTAGAGGAATAAATGTAAGAACTAGGAAAAGCAGAAGAGCCGAAAGAAAATATAACATTAGGAATGAAAATGAAGTCTTATCAAATAAAGAAAAAATAAAGCAAAAAATCCAACTGAAGGCTCAAAGAATAAGACGCTATGAAAAAAGAGCAAGATTTTACAGACAAAACAAGATTTTTCAGACTGATACAAAGAGATTTTACAGGGAAATAGGTAAAAAAAGAATTGAAGTGACAGTACCCCCCAGAATGGAAGAAGTCACACAGTTCTGGGAAAAGATATGGGCTTGCCCTAAAGAACATAACAAGGAAGTACATTGGATTGCGCAAGAGATAGAATGAATGAAAAATAAACCAGAACAGAAATGGTCTGGAATTATAGAAGATGATGTTAAATTTGCACTAAAAAAAGCACACAATTGGAAATTCCCAGGTATAGATAAAATTCCTAACTTTTGGCTATATTATTTAAATGCAGCACATAAAAAACTAGCCAAAGAACTTCAAGAAATGGTTGACGATCCCACTAAAATTCCTGCATGGATGACCAAAGGAATTACATTTCTTCTACCCAAGAATGGTGACACAAACAACCCGAAAAACTACAGACCAATTACATGTCTTCCGACAACATATAAACTATTAACATCTATTTTAACAAAACAGACATATTTATTCTTAGAAAGAAATGACATGATACCGCTTGAACAAAAAGGGTGCAAATGTGGCTGTTATGGTTGTAAAAACCAATTGCTAATTAACAAAATGATCCTGGAAAACTGCTACAGTACAAAGAAAAATCTTAGTACTGCCTGGATAGATTATCGAAAGGCATTCGATAGTGTGCCACATTCCTGGATCTTAAAGACTTTAAATATATACAAGATATCGCCCGTCATCATCAATTTCATCAAACAGTGCATGTCTATATGGAAAACAACCCTTTACCTCAATCATATAAATGGAACCTATAAGTCTGATGAAATAAACATCAAAAGAGGTATATTTCAAGGTGATTCTTTATCTCCCTTACTATTCTGCATATCATTAATAGCACTAACCAGTCAACTTAATAAGACAGAATGTGGTTATAAAATAGGCCAAAAGAAAATAAGCCATCTATTTTACATGGATGACTTAAAGTTATATGCTAAGAATGATAATGAGCTGGAAGGTCTTCTGCAAACTGTAAAATGCTTCAGCGAAGACATTGGAATGAAATTTAATTTGAATAAATGTGCTAAAGCTACAGTTTTACGTGGATCAATACAAGAAACATCCTCAATTAGCTTAGACCCTGCTGTAACAATAAAAGAATTGAAACCAGAAGCTTATAAATACCTAGGTGTAAATGAGAGCGAAAACATTCACCATAAAAAAATGAAAGAAATAGTGCGTAAAGAGTACTATAGAAGGCTACGAATGATATTAAAAACTGAATTAAATTCACAGAACAGAGTTATGGCCATTAATAGCCTTGCAATCCCAGTTGTCCAATATAACATCTTTAAACATCTTAAACTGGACTCTAAACGACATCAGGCGAATGGATGCTAAAACAAGAAAGCTTCTTTTTAAGCATAAGATGCATCATCCAAAGGCTGATGTAGACCGTCTATACATACCCCGTAAAGAAGGTGGAAGAGGTCTTATTCAGCTGGAATTGTCATACAAGACAACAACTATTGGCTTACTAACATACATAGAAACAACAAAGTATTGGATGATACAATTAGTAAGGCAACATGAAGAAAGAAAGAAAAAATATTCAATAATAAAAGAAGGCAGTAAATACAAACAAGATTTACAGTTAGTAGATTCTGTAGAAAAGCAAAACAGAAGCCAAGAACCAACTATTGCGGCAAAAAATATGAAAATGAAAGCCAAAGATAAAGCTCTTGAACAGATGAAACAGCGCTGGCAAGACAAATCTCTGCATGGCCAATATCCAGTACGTGCCAATAAATCCAATGTTGACAAAGTTAATACTCATCGATGGTTACGTGCATCTGGATTAAAGTCTGAAACTGAAGGCTTTATTCTTGCAGCACAAGACCAAAGTCTTTTCACTAGAAACTTTCAGGCAAATATTATGCATAATAATATGGATCCAAAATGCAGGTTTTGTGATAAACACCAAAAAACAATAGACCACCTAATCTCAGGCTGTTCTGTGCTTGCCCCAAATGAATATAAAAATCGCCACGATAGAGTTGGGCAATATTTACATTGGGCAATGTGCAAACATTATGGAAAAGCTGTAAACAAACACTGGTATGAACATCACCCAGCACCGGTTACAGAAATAGAAGATGTAACCATTCTATGGGATTACACCATCTACACAGTCAGAAAAATTGAAGCAAACAGGCCGGACATTATTGCTAAAAACCAGAAAAAGAAAACTTGTCTATTAATTGATATGGCTTGTCCAGCGGATTGTAACATAGCAATCAAGGAATTTGAAAAACTGTCAAAATATAAAGACCTGGAAATTGAAATAGAAAAAATGTGGAAATTGAAAACAAGAGTTGTGCCAGTGATAGTAGGTGCACTTGGAATGATAAAAAATGGAACAAAACAACACATTGAAAGAATCCCTGGAAACCCCAGCTTAAGAGATATACAAAAAATTGTCTTATTAAGTACAGTCCACACACTAAGGAAAACTTTATCTATGTAATGCTGGGGATGATAGGGAAGATAGAAAAACATGAAATGGAGCCATAACAACATGCCACTACCTGCCTTAGGTCTCCCCGCAGACTTGGTTGGTAGTGAGACCAAAGCAGAAATCGAAATATGATGAAAAATGACATAATAATAATAATAAATAAAATAAAAGAAATAACATTAAAACTTTAATATAAAATACATAAAACAAAAATAATAAAAGCTCTCCCAGCATGCAGAAGAAAATCTTCCTGCCTGAAATGGATAATTCATGGCAAAAAAAAATGCCAAACTAATTCTCTTCTCTTCTCTTTTGACATTCAAAAAAGACATACATCTCCTCTTCTCAGAATCTTGCTTATAAAATGAAGTCACTGTTTTCCTCTCTCACATGCAAACTTAAAATACATATAACAACAATACACACAGACATCAGATACAGAAATAAATAAAATTATATGATTTTGATTACAATTTAATATGCATTTAGTGTTATTTCCTTGTATGTTTTTATCCCTGTGAACATGAGGCTAACTCTGCTAGTATGATGCAAGTGATCTTACAAGATCACCCTACCCGAGTAAATTACATCAGTTCAAAATTACTTGAAGGTTGCCCGAATTGACAAGCAACTGTAATAATTACAACAGAGTGTAAAAACTAAAATGTCATATGTGACAATCCTAATTCAAGTGTAAATATTAAAATGTCATATGTGACGATCTTAATCCTAAGCCTTAGAGACATATGGATGATGATATTAATGAAGATTAAAAATTCAAGCTTGAGTTAGTAAAAGATGATGCTAGCTTCTGAATGTCCAGAAAAAATGTTTTTTCATAATATTAATGTGTGGTATTATACAAAGAAAATCATGAATATAAAAAAAGGATGCAGTGGTCATGGATGCATATGAAAAAGTAGACACATTTGAGAAGAAAATACAGAGTTTGGTTTTCGGTATTATACTCATCTTGTGTTACAATCCAGCTTATTTTTCAATCTTCTAATTTTCTTTGTCTTCTTAGCATCAATTTAAACTGAACTGACATTTTTTTTTTCACATAATTTAAATTATAATAAAATAATTCTACTTGCTCTCTTCTTCATTAGTTCCTTAGTTCACCTGAACATTACACTTTGCCAATAACTCATAAAAGGCCTTTGAGATTTGAAAAAGAAATCACTTGACCGGCAGATGAAAATTTACTCGTCCCAACTTTACAAATTTTATTCAACCAAATCCATTTTCTTAATAGTGGCCTTATGTAAACATCGTGCGAATTGCTGACAGAAAACAAAAAATTAAATTTTAATTAAAATTTTGAATGTGTTAGAAAGGATTTAAAATTTAAAAAAAAAATAATAACAACAAAATTTGATCTTTCCTCTTAATAATAGAATAAACATTTTGATGATAAAATTTTGTTTTTTGATTAAGTTTCAGCCCTTTTAATGTCATGATATGCTTTCTTTTTTTTTTGGCAATTGAGTGGAGGTACCAAAATTCATGGTTTCTTTCTTCTGTTTGACTACAACCTCCATCTCATAGATGATAAAAAATAACAAATCTGATTTTCTCAACGATTTTCTATTAAAAATTACTTACTTGTATAATTTGCTTTTTGGTGTGTGGTTGAAAGAAGTATGCATATTTTCTTTTCTTTCTTTCAAACGTTCATTTTTCTTTTTGTAAGTTGGGAGTCAAGGATAATATTTTTCAAAATGAGTTTCTAAAAATCTAAGAATGTCTTTAATCTGGGCAACAGTGACATTTTGGCTCCACTCTTGAAACGTTAATTTAACAAGTGTTTACATGGACTGGGACAATAAAAGGTTATTATAGGTAATTCTAAGTAACTTGTGAATCTTCAATGGCATACTTTTGGGTTGTAAAACGAATCAAATTTCCTTTTTCTATATTTGATGAGACATGTTTCATTGAGAGATTTTTCATTGACTGCAGGCAAGTAAAGCAATAAACTTTAATTGCCCAATTAAGGTTTTAATCGACTGATTCGATTGGGTGAGTGAAATCTCAAAGGCTGCTCATAATAGATTATTTTATTTTGATCATGTGAAAAGACAAAAGACATATGAGAGACACTACTATGTTTTCAGTGAAAGAAAAAAGGTAGAAGTGTTTAATGTCTCTTGCTAATAAGTAATAAATAATGGAGTATTCTGTGAGAAGACTAAAGATGCTACTTGGTTTCATTGAGAAAATAAAAGAAGGAAGGGAAGGTAGAAGTATTTAACATTTGTTTTAGCAAAATTTATAAAGTTGTCAATTTGAAATCATTTTGTTTTACCTTTGTACTTCTTAAAAAAAATGACCAGCATTCATATTTATGATTCTTATTGCAATATTTTTTTTTATAATTGTGTCACCCCAAGCAAGGCATATTACTGCCACTGTTGTGCAAGGGGTTATATAGGAGGAATGTTATGAGGAGTGAGAGGTTGCAGGGGGTGTCAGGAAGAGAGTAATAGAGGGAAAAGATTACTGATGAGAGTGGGGTGGACGAAGGAAAAGCATGAGAGAGAGGATGTAAGTTAGTGAGACAGGAGATGACTATTAACTTTATATTTAAATTCTTGGAGATTGTAACTGTCGGGAAAGCAAGTATGCAGAAGAGAATTCCACAGGTGGGAAGTGTGAGAAAAGAAGCTGTTGGAGTAGAATATCTTATTAATGTTAAGTTCAAATATTTAACGATCTGATAAGAAAATTTCCACAGATATTTTATAGTCATAGAATTTGCCATTAGCTTATTCAATCATTAATTGAAGAATTAAGATCCATCAAAAATTTCAAATAGGAAAACCATTAAATTTTTATAGTTTAAAATTATTAAATCATTTTAAATATTACATCTCTGAAGATTGTCTCTGAACAGAGATAATCATTGCTCTTCATGGATTTCTTTTTCCTATTGATATCTGTGAACTGACATGACTTTTGGGAAAGACAATAGTGGATTTCTCTTCTCCTACACTGGATGCATCCCAAGACTTCAGAATTTAATCTATTTAATCCATAGGGAGGGAAAAGAAACATTTTGAATTATATGACTTTTTCAGATGTTTTATGAATTCAAGGAATTCTCTAGTAGGTGTGACTGTCTCGTTACAAGTCAGTTATCCCTTGTTATTCCTTTTCTTCAATAGGAGCTGATAAATTTGTCTATCATCCAGTGAATACGCACTATCTGTTTTTTGAACAGGATAGAAGTTTATCCCTTGTTTCCTGTTCAGCATTGGGTTTCTGGTTCCTTCTAAGGCCTTTTACTTCTCATTCACTACCTGTAGTGACTTGCTTTTTAATAGCATCATTCTCTTTGTTGGGGGTGTTCCCTCTTACTCTGTATCCTACTAAAATATTCTATACTATAATAAAGGCTGTTATGTATATATATATATTTTCTTCCTGGCATGCTCATGGAGAGAGGTACAATAGCTAGGCAGTGTCAGCTCAGTTTATTCTCTTTATTAAGCTTTACTACCAGGTTTGAAATCTCTTTCCACCTGTTTACTCTTTAACAGTGGCTTATTATTTTTTGCAATAATTATGTCATCGAGCAGTAAAGAATATATACATATAATCTTTGAACAGAGCTTTATTCTTCACCATGGAAGTTAAGAATGATAATTGCTTACCTAATAAGAAAACAAGAGAATTTTATTCTCTGAAAGTCTTGGGGTCTTCTCAGTGTCTGGTATATTTGAAGATTCCTTGGATTGGGGATGAGAGCCAAAGGTTATTTAAGCAGTTCAATAAGACTGTTTCTAATTGTTTTCCGTCTGTTGCTCTGCATTGTATTTTTCATATTAGGTTGACATTTCCGTTATTTCATAAGAATAGTTTGCCCTACATCAAATTGAGTAATTTGGTTTATGAATTTAGTTGCCAGTGAGCTGCTGGTTATGTGGGATGTACCACCTTACATTTAGAAACAACGACTAATCAACATGTGCCTTTGAAAATAATACATGGCAAAATAAGTAACTTGTGTTACCTTACCTTTTCATATATGGATTCAGGTATTGTGCATCATTTAGTGGAGAATATAGCATGTGCTAAGTCTTATAAGAAAAAGTGGTTTAAGTTTATTCATAGAGCTGTTTTCAATAATTATTTAAAGATTTTGGAAGCAGTCTCTATAATACTACTCAAACCTTTTCTCTGCCAACAGAAGGATTTTGTTAAGTATCTAAATTTGTTAGGGGATATTCTATTTTAACTGTCCCTTACTAATTAAATTTACATATGTCTTTCTCTTCCCTTGATATATATATATATATATATATATATATATATATATATACATACATATTTATTTTACCGTTTTGCTTTTTTGCTCTTCACTGTCATTATTAATGGTCTTTCGTTTAATTTATTGCCAGCAATTTACTCCAGATGAGATGTTAGATGAAAGGGTCCTTGAGACTTATAATTTCCCTGTTTTTAAAACAGAATATCAATTTTGTACCTCTAACCATTTGTTTATATATATATATATATATATATATATATATATATATTCCCTCCTGTCAGGATCAGGGAGAATAACCTGTGAAGTAACACCTAATAATCTTTTCAAATATTTTGCCATTATTTTTTATGGCAGGACTACACTCATTAATAAAAGATAACATTGCTTTGAATAATAGAAATTCAAGATAATATTGATAACATTCCTTTCCTTGCTGAGAAATATTTTCTTCTATGTGCCATGTCCCTTCAAGACATTGGTGATCGTGGCATTCCACAATTTCCTCTCCTTTGCAGATCTTAATAAATATTCTCTTTTTGTTATCTTACCTAAGCCTGGTACCACAATCTATTTACTCATGCATGTGAGTTATGCATTGTCTTTCTTTCTCACTTTTGCTTTCAATTTTTCCTGTAAGTATTACATTTTCCAAGCTCTCTTGCCTCATTATGTAATCTAGAAATTTCAATTTTCTCTTCCTTCACAAATAGGAAGCAGATTAAAAACAGTGTTACATATATTTAATTTCTAAAATAAACTAAATTGAGCACATGCTCTTTTTGAGGGTCATGCAGAGACAATTGAATAAATTGATATGCATTCCTTATTCATTTTGGAATATTTGACAGGTTTTGTATTGTACGTGATTATGGTTCTTTTCTGCATGCAGATATTAAACATCGTACATATATGCTTACATAAAGAGAAAACAAGATCTTTATAAAGAGGATACTGAAAGATATAGAAATATCTGAAGAAGAACTCTAATTAACTGCATGGATTGAAGCAATGCAGGATTAAGTGGGTTTTCTAAAGAGTCTAGCTGAATAAGTTTTGTATTGAACTCTATCGGACATGAAACCAATAGTGGCTAAATGAGATGAATCAAGTTCCTGGAGGTTATGTAGTTCTAGGAATATATATATAATGACAAATATAAGGTTCTATAAGAGTTTTATCTGATGTGGAAGTCTTGTGAAAGCTTCATTAAGCTTATGGGATGGGTAGCACTGAAGATGAAGGAAAAGATCAGGTTGATGTAAGTTACATAACAAAGCTGTAAAGACTTTAAAAAATACAACCTTTTGAGACATCAATACAGCTATTCAGTATATTTTTCATAAATTAATGCATGGAAGATTTTTAACTTAAATTTTCATTGTTTGGCAAATTAAAGAATTTCTGAAATATCTTTCTGTTGAATAACTGAAAAGTAGTGATCAATATGATTCTTTGTATCAATGTTATTTAAGTAACTTAAACAATGCTATCATGTACAATTTGATACTTGTTAAAATTGGTTCAGATGACAACAGCATATAATCTCAGACCCAGTTACTTAATTGATTCAGACAATAACAGGCTATGATTTCTAACACCTGTCATATCATTGGTTAGTAAAATAGCAGCAGAAAACTTTTATAACTGTTATACAATTAGTTCAAGCAATAGCAGCATATAACTTCTGACAATGTTGTATCATTAGTTCAGGCAGTAGCATCAAATGACTTCTGATACTCTCAATCATTGGTTCAAATAATTGCAGCATATAACTTCTGAAACGAGTTAAAGCATTTTCTCAGACAAGAGCTGCGTATACTCTCTGAAACAGTTATGCAATTTGCTTACACAATAACAGCACATGAATTCTACCACTGTCATAATATTGGTTCAGATAGCAGCAACACTTAACTTCTGACATTCTCATATCATTGGTTTTGACAATAACAACATATAACGTTTGACATTGTCATGTCAATGCTTCAGGCAGTAGTAACATAAAACATCTGACAAAGTCATATAATTTGTTCAGACAATAACAACATGTAACATCTGACACTGTTATATAATTGGTTCAGATATTATCAGCATAAAACTCCTGACAATCTTATAGCACTGGTTCAGACAATAGCAGCTTGTAAAGTCTGACTCTGTTTTGCAATTTATACAGACAATAATAGCATGTAATTTCTTAGACTGTCATCACATATTCAGTAAATAGCAGCATATAACTTCTGACATGGTTATACCATCGGTTTAGACAATAATTATATATACTCTCTGACACAGTTATGCAATTTGTTCATATAATAACAGCATAGTACTGCTAAAACTATCACATCATTATTTCAAATAATAACAGCATATGACTTTTCAGTGATATATCTTTAGGTAAGACAAAACAGCATATAATTTCTGACACTGTCATGTTATTAGCTCAGACTATAGCAGCATATACACACTGACACTGTTAAACTATTTTTAGACAATAGCAGCATATAACTTCATACTCTGTCATATCATTGGTTCAGACAATAGCATATCATTGGACACTGTTGTATTATTTGTTCAGATAATAACAGCATATAAATTCTAACAGTATTGTATTATTTGACATTGATAAGAGCATGCTATAAAATTTCTTACAAAGTCATATCATTGGTTCAGACAATAGCAGCAAATAATCTCTGACAATGTTGCACAGTGGCTCAGACAATAACAGTATATAATTTATGACACTGTCAGGTTATTGGTTTCAACTATAGCAAACTATAGTATCTGATACTTTTATGTCATTTGTTTAAACAATATCAACATATAACTTCAGATACTTCCATAAGGCCAAGTAAACAGAAGCATATATCTACTAACGCTGTTACACAATTTGTTCAGACAACAAAAGTATCAACTGTTATATAATTGGTTCACATAATAACAGTACATCAATTCTGATAGCCATATTATTTGGATAAAAGCAAAATATAGCTTCTGACACTGTCATATTATTGGTTCAAATAATAACAGCATATAACTTCTGACAGAATTACATAATTGGTTCAGTCAATAGCAGTATATGAATTCTGACACTGTCATGCAATTTGTTCAAACAATATCAGCAGATAATTTCTGACATTGGCACATCATTGATTCAGAAAATACTGGCATATATTTCCTGACTGTTACACAATTGTTTCAGACAATATCAGCATATAACTTCTGACACTGTCATATCACTGGTTCAGACACTAGCAGCATATAATCTCTGTCACTGTTATTTTGTTGTTTTAAAGATTAACAGCTTATGGTCTCTGGTACTTCAGTTTCATTGGTTGAGAAAATAACTGTTCATGCACCCAATCATTGTTATATAATTTGTTCAGACAATAAAAAACTTGTCACAAGTATATCACCATTTCAATAAATAACAGAATCTATTCTCTAACACTATTACTTCATTTCTAAAAAATGCTCATATTTGAGTAGAAGATCTGTCTATTTATAAAACAATATATTTATTAAGGAATGCCCTTTCAGTATAGGCTCAATAAATGCAGCGAGAAGACAAAACTTTGTTTTACACCACACAATATTAAATTAAAAACTGATTTCAATTATATGAACAACTCATATGACATATTTTCTTTGAAATTGCTATATAATCAACTCAGACAATATGTTTGTATGCACTAAGAACTATTTTTTTGTTCATACAATCACTGCGTATGTTTTCTGACTCATACTTCATTGATGCAAATCAGTATGTGTTTTCTGTCACTGTTATTTCTTTGGTTAAAGAATAATACTATATGATCACTGTCATTGTGATTTTATTTAGTCAAGCAATAAGAGTATATGCTTTCTGTCATTGTTATTTCTTTGGTTCAAATAATAACATCATTTGATCATTGTTAGTGTTACTTCATTGGGTGAAACAATATCAGTATATGATTTCTGTCACTGTTATTTCTTTGGTTCAAACAATAACATAATTTAATCACTGTCAGTGTTACTTCATTGGTTCAAACAATATCAGTATATGATTTTTGTCACTGTTATTTATTTGGTTTAAAAATTACGTCGTTTGATCATTGTTAGTGTTATTTCATTGGTTTAAACAATATCAATATATGATTTATGTCACTTCTATTTCTTTGGTTCAAACAATAACACCATATAATCTCTGTCAGTGTTATTTCAATGGTTCAAGCAATAAGAATATATGCTTTATGTCAATATTACTTGTTCAGTTCAGACCATGGTATGATGTGCTTTCCTTTGGTGAATTGTCTGCAAAAAATAAACCTATAAATAACACACCTTGCGTGGTGATCAACAATATAGACACCATAGTCTTAAACTACTGGTTCACTATTAAAATAAAAAGAATACTATCAACTGAAGAACAATAAATCTACCTCATTCTTATCACTATTGTGTCAATAATTAATTTTGAAAACAAAACTTTTTACCCCTGGGAAATAAACTTTGAAGTTTCAGTTAACAATACACTTTCATATATAACCAAAGATAGTAACAAAGAAACTGCAAATATAACTTATTATCATAAAAGTGAAGCAAAAAATAGAACGGATTAAAGTTTTGTTGTACAAGTAAAGTAACATTTATAATATGTAACAGTGAATAAACAGCTAGAGGGTAACAAATTTGTAAGCGTGGGAACTAGATCAGATATCCTTCTTGGAGAAAAATGTAATGACAAAGAGAAATAAAAGACACAGCCATTATCAGTGCTAAAAATTAAAGAATACAATTGGTTAATTTAAAAGCACAATGCATAGTTGTCAGAAAAAGGAACACCCCTAAAATGCAAATTACAAATTGGGTATTCCAGAGTCAAACAAGTTATTTTTTTAAACATTTCACCTCAAAGCAACATGGTAATATCATTAGAAAACAGAAGATTACAGGGAGTGAAAGTGAAAGAAAAGACTAAGAATAGGGAGGATTGAGGAAAGGAAAAAAAATAATGTGATTCATGAAGACAAAAGATGCAGAAGATGGTTATTGATGTTGCATTTAAATCTTTTAATATTGTAGTTATCAGGGAAGCAATGAAACAGAAGTTCATTCCATAAGTGAGAAGTGTGAGAAAAGAAAATGTTAGAGTAGAAGTGGAGATTGTATTTAATATTTTAACACTAAAACTTTTGAACCTAGTTGCCAATCAAGTAGTATGCTTAAATTCATGTAGTTGGAGTACCAGGGAAAAAAATCTTGTCAGAGTAATTGCCATGAAAATATTTGTAGAAAAAACAGTGGGATGCCATGTTTAATCAGTGAGAAAGGGACTGAAGTTGAGATGCCTGGTCAAGATCACTTACAATACAGACTCACCTTTGAATTTTGTCAAGAATCTTGAAATGTACAGCCGTCGCACTCAACCAGCTATGTCACTAGTATTCAATGCATGGATGAATAGTAGATTTGTGAATGTGCAAGAAGGATTTTGACAAAAAAAAGTTCTGTCACAACGCAGTAACCAAACTTTTCTTGCAGTAGCTGGCATAGTTGCTTCACTTCATGTCAGTGGAAAACATGAAACCAAGAACGCATAGTGTTTAACTCTCAAAGAGTCTAGTATTAACCACACAGATGGCAGGTGGAAGAAGTTCTTTGTGGTGGTTAAATAAATTCAGTACAACTATTTAAATATCTGGCAAATGTTTTAATACAGGAAATACAAAGGCGCATTGTGATAGCAAAAAGTGACTCCCATAAGCTAAGCAAAATATCAAGCAACAGGAAAATTTTATTATAAGCAAAAAAGTGTACTGAACTGTTACATAATATCAATTCCTCTGTTGAACAGTCTCCTCACAGAAAAGAATTGAAGCAACAAATATATGGTTCTACTGAAGGATGCTGAGAATACCATAAACTGAACATGTCAGCAACAACTAAGTTTTAGAGGAAATAGAAACAAAAAGGACATTTCTAGAGCGCATAATGTGAAAAGAGAGCTTGGAAAATTTGATACTCCCATGACAGTTGGAAGGCAAGAAGGACATACGAAAACAACATATAACCTACATTACACACTTGAGTAATTGGATGGTGAAAGAAGTTTCAAGAGAGATAACAAAAAGACAAAATTTATTAAAAGCAACAAAAGGCAGGAAAGTGTGGAGAGGTATGATCACCAAAGTTCTGAAGAGATGCAACACATAAAGAGTGTGGTGGGTAAATTGTTGCTGTTTTCATTTTGTACATGTGCATTGTTCGTTATTTATTTTATTGACTGCACAGTATAGTAGAGTCAGTTGGGCACCATCTTGTGATAAAAACCACCATGATGCTATTCACTCTCTTGGAAATTTGGAAACAGCATACTGTACTGCCTGGCATCTGTGCCAGACACTTCAATACGGACGTTTCAGAGTGTTTGGGTGTAAATTTGAGGACAGTGCACAGGATGCAGAAAGAGTTGAATGAGTCTAATGGTGATTATGAAGGTGTTTGGAGTGATCACTAATAATAGCAATGTTATGCCTCTATTAATCTTCCCACAGGGCTTCAGACTCAACACAATGGCCTACATCAAGTACAATGGTCATTCAATTAATAAGGTGAATTTTTTAGTATAAGGACTTCTAATACAGATAGAAGCAAACTTTTTTAATTTTTTTCCTTTAATTCTTTTTCAAAGGGATTTCATTTTTTTGCAGATTGAAAAACAAACTTTGAGAGTTTTGGAGATTAACAAAGATGGCCTACCAAGAAGTATACTCCAGGATTAAACTGAGGTTAGTTATCAAGTTTTTGGTTGCTGAAGGGTGCAAGCCATTTGAAATTCATAGGAAAATGTCAACTGTGCATGGTGCCACGTGTTTCAGCTAAAAAAATGTCTACAAGTGAGCTAAATCATTTAAAGAAGGACAAAGCAGTGTTGAGGATGAAGACAGGCCTGGGAGGCCTACAGAAATGTGGTCTCTTGAGGTGATCGAATCAGTCAATGACCTCATTCAGTCTGACAGAAGGGTGACAGTGGATAATATTGCAAGGACTTTGAGCCTATCTGTTGAACAAATGCAGGGGTCATCAGTCACATGGAGTCATCTCGCATCAAGACAACGCAAGGCCTCACACAGCAGCCCAAATGGTGCAGATCATCAATGAACTGGACTGGGAACTGCTCCCTCATCCCCCTTACAGCCCAGACCTTGCCCCTTCAGACTTTCACCTGTTTGTTCCCTTGAAAGTGTTTATGAGAGACACAAAGTTTGAAAGTGACGATGAAGTCAAAAGTGCTGTGAGCGATTGGCTGAGACATCATTCCAAAGATTTTTACGCTGAAGGAATACGGAAGCTTGTGCACAGATGGGAAAAGTGTATGACACTGCTGGGAGACTACATTGAAAAATAAAAAAAAAGTAAGCTTTGATCTGTATTAAAAGTTCTTATACCAAAAAATTCACCTTATTTATTGAATGACCCTCGTACCTTGAAGAGGTAGTGCTGCCCAGGGTCAAGAGGATGGCTTCTGGAAGACCCTCAGTCTGGCCACAGCAGTCTGTACCATGCCACACAAGTAGGAGAACCCAGTCATGGCTGTCAGACAATCTCACTGACCCCATCAGTTCCTACATCTGGCCAACCTCAGTCTGCAACCCCCATATTATTATTTTTAGGCCACAGTTGAGCAAGAGACCAGTAAAACTTTTTGTCACACCAATGATTATGGCAGCATTCACCAACTTAAAAAACGAGACCATCCAGAAGAGCTGCAGGAGATTTCAAAGTGGTCTGAAGACCATGGTTGAAATATATGGCAATTTTATAATATTTCAAGATATTTTTGGATAGTTTTGTGAAAATGAGATGTCAGTGTTATTTTTATTTTTGTATAATTTAGAAAATTTAAGAAAAGGAAACTTCTTTCTCTGTCTTTTATATACACCAAGAGCACTAGACCAGATATGTCACCAGTATTCAGTGCATAGATGAATGGTAGATTTGTAATTATGCAAAATGGATTCTGATGAGAAAAATTTTCTGGCATGGCACAGTAACCCAACTTTTCTTGCAGTAGAGAACATAGTTGTTCCACTTCATGTCAGTGGGAAATGTGAAACCAAAAAGGCATAGAGTGTTAGTCTTGAAGAGTATAGTATCAACTATGCATTTAGATGACAATTTATTCATTGCAACCTGTAAAATAATTATTTATTGTTCTTTTAAAAGAGCTGAATTAAACTACTCTATTTAAAGGGAAACTTCTTTTTTTGTCTTGTATTTCCAACACTTTGCCTGATTTAATCTGAACTTAAGTATGTCTCTCAGGAAGGGGCAATATTTAAGAATTACCAATTTTTGTTTATAAAATTAAAATGACTCGAGTTATTAATAACTAAGTTGCAAGCATGTTCTATTTTCTGAGGTATTATTCATGTGTTCAAAAATTCTAAAATTTAATTGAGAAAAAAACCCAGCTCTGATGAATAAAAATATCCTGGATAATTAAAACTAATTCATTTTTTGATGATTTTTTTTGTGTTTTAAAATATTTTCTTTATGTGTATCATATCCCCAATTTCAATATCCATTGGGATGATATACTGGATTTAGATATCTATCTGTTAGGGTCAAATGATGATAATATTGATTTATTTATTCTAAAAAGGATGAGATTTATGGATTCTGTGGCAATATAGATTGTAAAAATGATGTGAATTAGCTTCTTACATTATTATCAAGATTAGCTTTGTTACAGATGATAATATATATTGTAGCTTAACAAATAATAATAAAATTAAATTATGGTGATAGTCATACAGATATTTGAAAAGATAACAATATAAAATGAGATATACGGAAGGAGATAAAATGTATTTAAAATATCAACTTTGAATATAGCATATTAAAGAATAAATGACTGATTTGGATGCAAAGTAAATGACTGAATAATAAATAGTTTCCTGTATTACAAAATAAGTGATTGAATTCTGAATAATAGTTCTTCTTCTTACTGATTTGGATGCAAAGTAACTGACTGAATAATAAATAGTTTCCTGAATTAAAAAAATAAGTGATTGAATTCTGAATAATAGTTCTTCTTCTTACTGATTTGGATGCAAAGTAAATGACTGAATAATAAATAGTTTCCTGAATTAAAAAAAATAAGTGATTGAATTCTGAATAATAGTTCTTCTTCTTACTGATTTGGATGCAAAGTAAATGACTGAATAATAAATAGTTTCCTGTATTAAAAAAATAAGTGATTGGATTCTGAATAATAGTTCTTCTTCTTACTGATTTGGATGCAAAGTAAATGACTGAATAATAAATAGTTTCCTGTATTAAAAAAATAAGTGATTGAATTCTGAATAATAGTTCTTCTTCTTACTGATTTGGATGCAAAGTAAATGACTGAATAATAAATAGTTTCCTGTATTAAAAAAATAAGTGATAGAATTATGAATAATAGTTCTTCTTACTGATTTGGATGCAAAGTAAATGACTGAATAATAAATAGTTTCCTGTATTACAAAATAAGTGATTGAATTCTGAATAATAGTTCTTCTTCTTACTGATTTGGATGCAAAGTAAATGACTGAATAATAAATAGTTTCCTGAATTAAAAAAATAAGTGATTGAATTCTGAATAATAGTTCTTCTTCTTACTGATTTGGATGCAAAGTAAATGACTGAATAATAAATAGTTTCCTGAATTAAAAAAAATAAGTGATTGAATTCTGAATAATAGTTCTTCTTCTTACTGATTTGGATGCAAAGTAAATGACTGAATAATAAATAGTTTCCTGTATTAAAAAAATAAGTGATTGAATTCTGAATAATAGTTCTTCTTCTTACTGATTTGGATGCAAAGTAAATGACTGAATAATAAATAGTTTCCTGTATTAAAAAAATAAGTGATAGAATTATGAATAATAGTTCTTCTTACTGATTTGGATGCAAAGTAAATGACTGAATAATAAATAGTTTCCTGTATTACAAAATAAGTGATTGAATTCTGAATAATAGTTCTTCTTCTTACTGATTTGGATGCAAAGTAAATGACTGAATAATAAATAGTTTCCTGTATTACAAAATAAGTGATTGAATTCTGAATAATAGTTCTTCTTCTTACTGATTTGGATGCAAAGTAAATGACTGAATAATAAATAGTTTCCTGTATTAAAAAAATAAGTGATTGAATTCTGAATAATAGTTCTTCTTCTTACTGATTTGGATGCAAAGTAAATGACTGAATAATAAATAGTTTCCTGTATTACAAAATAAGTGATTGAATTCTGAATAATAGTTCTTCTTCTTACTGATTTGGATGCAAAGTAAATGACTGAATAACACAGAACAACCAAAACAGGAAATAACAAATATGTATCAAAAACAGCAAAATACCACACTTGGAACTTATTCGTAGAACGATAAATATGGTTAGTGAGTAATACTATAATTTGACTCTCAAACTGGGACTTGTAATGGTCATTACGGTATCAGTGTTCATAGACAACTCTTGGCTATGTTCAGAGCGCACTCCTCAGGTTATCTACTAGCTACTCACAAGCTACTCTCTCTATCTCTCCTACCACCCCTTGTGAGGGGAAGTATATGTAGTGGTTGAAAGAGTTCATTCTGTTGTGGGTGATGCCACCATGACACTTATAAAGAAATATTTGTTATTCATTGATCAAGCAGCCAGTACTACTTTCATTTGAAATTTATAAAATGTTTCTTTTAAGAAAATATGTTTTAAAGTCCAGTAGCAGTTGTTGCTCTTTCCAGAATTGATGAAGGTTTCCTTCCTAACCTTATGTTTGATGTAGTGTGAAATGTCAACATCTTGATTATATCATTGTTTTCTCTTTAACTTACACATGGATCCATTTTATTTGTTGCTATCATTGAAAGTCTTCAAATGATATAGTTTCTATATTTAGTACGCTATCTGTGGTTCTGTTGTACTAATCCACAACATTTAAAGAACTGTGGTCTTTGTCAAGATTCACAGACTTCATTTGCTCAAAGTCATATTTAATCATTGCCCTGAGAAAGTGGTCATATACACCTGACTGTTTAGATATATCTGAACAAATTTGGAACCATACACGACATTCATATAAAAGTCTCAATCTGACAAGGTTATTTAAGAACATTTTAGGATGTTTGTTGTGATGCAGTGGATATCGGGTCAGAATGTGAAATCGAGGAGCCGAGTTCAAATTCCTGTTGAATGCCTTGCATTCACTTTCGTGCAAATACCGTTGGGAAAGGTATTAATCTGTCTCTTCCCTCCAGTTATGGGTTAAATAACAGGACAGATTGGGTTCTATAGTCTTGGTCGGTAGCCAGTCTACCACAGAAAGTAATGGCAACCTACTGCGGGATAATCTTCTGCCCAGTCAGTCATGTTTCTTTTGAAGTATGATAGTCAAAGCATGTATGGCACTTAACTGACTGTTGTAATGCAGTGGATATCGATTTTAAATGACAAATCAAGGAGCCAAGTTCAAATTCCAGTTGAATGCCTTGCATTCACTTTCGTGCAAATACCATTGGGAAAGGTATTAATCTGTCTCTTCCCTCCAGTTATGGGTTAAATAACAGGACAGATTGGGTTCTATAGTCTTGGTCGGTAGCCAGTCTACCACAGAAAGTAATGGCAACCTACTGCGGGATAATCTTCTGCCCAGTCAGTCATGTTTCTTTTGAAGTATGATATCCAAAGCATGTATGGCACTTAACTGACTGTTGTAATGCAGTGGATATCGATTTTAAATGACAAATCAAGGAGCCAAGTTCAAATTCCAGTTGAATTCCTTGCATTCACTTGTGCACAAATACACTTGGGAAAAGTATTAATCTTCCCTCCAGTTATAGATTAAATAATAGGACAAACTGGGTTCTATAGCCTTGGCTGGCAACCAGTATACTGCAGAAAACAATGGCAACCTCATACAGGATAATCTTCTGCCCAGTCAGTCATGTATTGAAAGAGACATGGGTGCACAAAACATATATCTCATATGGCACTTAACTGACTTACTGATATATGTGATAATCTACAAGCTTCATTCACTGAAAGCCATTTTAACCATTAACCTGAAAAAGTTTAAATATTTCTGTACAAGTTTGGTGTCAGGCATGACATCTCTATGAAAGTCCTGATCTAACAAGGCTATTTAAGAGCATATCTAAATATGTGATGATCTACAGGCTTCATTCACTCAGAGCCATTTTAACCATTAACTTGAGAAAGCTTAGATATGTCTGTACGAATTTGGTGCCACATTGACATCTGTATGAAAGTTCTGATCTGATGATGTTATTTAAGAACATATATAAATATGTGATGATGTAAAGTTTTCATTTGTTGGAAGACATCTTTAATCACTGACCTGAAAAATGGTTGTATCCAGCTAACAGTTTAAATATTTCTGAACAGATTTGGTGCCATGCATGACATCCATATGAAAGTCTCGATATGACAAGATTATTTTTTTTTCTAGCAGTATCACCCAGTGTTGCTCGGGTGTAATGAAACCTTTAAAACTAATCCATGGTCCTGGAGTTCAGACTCTTTGGATGTTGGCACGAAAAACTAAAAAGCAATAGTTGTTTCCAGTTACAGCGAAACCGTAGACTGAAAGAAAAATGAATGGATGTAAGTCAAATTTTTATTTCCTGAATTTGGAAGGCTAAATAAGTCCTCTGAGTAGATGGTATCATGGCTAAGACTAAGAACTACAATTATACCCACTTAGAGCCAAACCCGAAGCAAAAACTAAAATAAAAGGGCTGAAAAAATGCAGACATACAGGCAGAAAAACAGACACACACAAACATCTTGCCTTTTATATATATATATATATTATCGATTTTCTGCACTATTGTAAGAACTGCAACTTTGAAAATTCTGAATATAGTTTCTTATGTTTTTGTCTATGAGTGTATCAAATTTGATTAAAATCGGACCACTCCTTCTGTAACCCGATTTTTTCAATTATTGATTTTCGATATTTATCGGGGATGCCTCGACACAAAACCTAGCTAAGAACACTCACAGATGCTTATAGTACAACTGTGTAAATTTTCAAGAAAATTGGTTCAGCCGTTTCGGAGTCTATAGGTAATGAACAAACACACACACAGACACACACACAGACACACACACACACACACACATACAGACAAAGTTCCATTTATAAATAAGTTTAGATATTTTTTCCTATTTTATGTCTTTGTTGGAGATTTATTCCCAGTAAATGTTCTAGACTATTCTAATACCTTTTTCATTTAAATCAATTGTTCCCAGCAGTTCAAATAATTTTCTTGCATCAAAAGATTTTTTAAGAACCATGCCTGCAATAAACAATATTTTAAAAATTTAAGTACCAAATGCCATGTCATAATTATTATTTACCTTTCATAAAGAAATAAATATGCAAATCTTTTTATTTAAAAATTTGCAAAATTATAACTGTGCAAATCAACTCACATGCAATATTTATTATTTACCATTTTATAAATAACTATGAAAAGATTTTATTCACAATTTAATAAAAAATATCAATGAACTATAAAACAAGAAAATTTGTCTATTTCATTTTTTAAAACAATAAACATTGTTGTGGGAGTCAAAAGACTGTACAGTAATAATCGTGGTGTCAATGAAATAACCATCCTTGTGACACAGCATTCTTTGTGGACATATTGTCAAAAAAATTATCATGATAATAATTTTTCATATTCAGATTTTATGTTCACTCTTAAGTTTAAATAAAAGATTTTAAAAGAAATAATTATTTCCTTTAATAATAATTCCATTAATAAATGAAACATTTGAAAAGCTTGTTAACAGGTTCATTATATTGAATATTATATAGAAAAGAGACTTTTTTGTATTTTGTGCTGAGGAAATGATTTTACCAAAATTGCAAAAAAAAAAGTGACAGTATAAAAATATTTGAATTGATATTTATTACGCACCATCATGAGGCCCGATGTAGTAATGGGTAGCAACTCATAAGAAGAAATCAGAGAGCAAAATTCAAATTCCAGTCAGCTTCATTGCATTCATTTTTGTGGTGCATTGGATATCGGCTCGGAACGAGAAATCGGGGTGCCGAGTTCGAATTCCAGCTGAATTCATTGCATTCACTTACACGCAAATACCCTTGGGAAATGTATTAATCCATCTATTCCTTCCAGTTATGGGTTAAATAACAGGACAGATTGGGTTCTATAGCTTTGGTCGGCAACCAGTCTACCGCAGAAAGCAATGGCAACCTACTGCGGAATAATCTTCTGCCCAGTCAATCATGTCTCTTTCGAGACATGATCGCCCAAGCGTGTATCACGTATGGCACTTAACTGACTGACTTTTGGGAAAGGTATAAATCCATCTCTTCCCTACAGCTATTAGTAAATGACAAGACAGATTGGGCGCTACACTTTTGGTGGCAACCAGTCTGACAGAAAGAAAATTCTTAATCCAAAGTACCTGCTGCTTTGTTACATTTTAATGTAGTGTGAAATGTCAATATTAGGATTATATCATTTTATCTTCCAAGTTACATATGAAATCCATATTAACCTGGCAAAGGAAGTACCTGAAAATCTACAGTTTGGCTGAATGAATTCTTGTGATTGAAATTGGGTATAAAGAACTATTTGAGGCACGTCAATGATTTTGTTTTAGGCTAAGGCTAGCAGTAGATAACTTCAAAAACAAATCAAACTCACATGTCATCTCAAAGAAAAGAACTATCCCACCTACTTTGAGACATGACAGGAGATAATGAACTTCTTGAGTACAACTGGTTACAATGAACTCTTGATTAAAATGGTTTAAGTAAACACAAGATTTTGACATGGCATGTTGCTGTAGACTGCTCTGATTTCAGATCATTTGTTCATGGGTGTATCACCTTTGGCACTTTGGATGACAACACACCATTATACAAGTGTAGAGTAGTTAGTAAAGGGAAAAAAAGTTAGTTGCAGGTAATTTTTATTCAAGTTTGGAACAATTATCAAATACTTCATTTGGAGTATTTACATTATTCAGACTATTGTCCTTATCTTTGTTGCCATTTGTACAATGTTTCAGCTGTTGTACTCTCCAGCCTCCATCAGGTGCTAGGAATTTCAAACCGAACCCTTTATTACAATCACTGGGGTATATGAACTTCATTCTTTGTATAGTATTGCCTCTTCGGGTAGCCATGAGTTATTTCACTCTAACCTAGAAAGTTACTTGTTCACCACTGCTGTAGCCTGGTATTGAACTCACAACTCATTGGGTCAAGTCAAAGAAACTAACCAATGTCTATATCCACTGGGCCATAAGTAACTTACAAGGTTAGAGGGAGATAACTCATAACTACTAGAAGAGGCACTACTATGCATGAAATAAAGTTCATATACTCCAGTGATTGTAATAAAGGGTTCAGATTGAAATTCCTAGCATCTGAATAAGGCCTGAATAAGGACAGAGCATACAACAGTCGAAATGTCATACAAATGGCAAAAGAAGATGAGGAAAATAGTCCAAATAATGTAAATACTGTAAATAGTACCTCATCTCAGAAATATAGACAAATATTTCATTTGGATTCTGATTATCTAGTGTCAAGGTTGGAACCACAAACATCACGTTCCCTTACCCAGTAGTACAACCATTAAATTGCCACCTGGAACAAACCAGAGATTAATCTTGAATAAATGAGCAGAATATAATTCCAATCTGTGTTAAACTGTAAAACAGGAGGAGGAAGAGGAGAATGTGAAACTGAGATGTAAAAAGTGACACGAGAAATGATCTTTGGAAAAGTTAATCTTCAATGTGAGAAAATTTGCAAAGGAAGACAGCAGCAAAAGATTATAAAAGGAAATGAAATGAAAAATTAAGGTTTTAATTTAAAACTGCCACATTCACTGCATTTAAATTGAGTGGACACTGAAAGGAGAGAAATTTGAAGTACAAGAAATTTGCTAAGAAAATGGTTGGCTTGGTTTGAAGATTAGAAAAAGCAAGTAAAAGGAAACGGAAATACTAGTCACGTCAATAAGATTACAAATTAGAAATCTCTGAAGGTGGCTTGATTAAAGCAGGAACTGTGATAAGAAAATCAATGTGAAATGGAGAAAAATTCTGATAATAATTTGCAATCATGAAACTTATTTTTAAAAAGAAAATTGTTAAAACTCTCAAAATGATTATAAAAATCATGTGATTGTGGCTTCATATTGGCTTAAATGAAACCTAATTATACTTATATGTCTAGTTATACTTCTATAATCCCTATTTGCTTTCCAACCATGAGACTCGGGTTTGAATCTCACCATATTCAATTTGTCAGGAAGACTTATTAATGTTATTGTTCTGGGAAGGTTGTCACTTTGGAAAGTTCCTGAAAACTAAACTACTGTCAATGGATGTTTGTGAGTCAAGATAGAACTATTTGCGAATTGTTAATGATTGTGTTAGTGCAAAGTTAGAAATAATCAGGATTGAGGGTTGTAGTGCAGCAGATATCAGCTCGGAACAAGAAATCGGAGTGTCAAGTTTGAATTCTGCTTGAATTCCTTGCATTCACTTACACGCAAATACTCTTGGGAAGGTATTAATCCATCTCTTCCCTCTTGTTATAGGTTAAATAACAGGACAGATTAGGTTCTATAGCCTTGGTTGGCAACCAGTCTACCACAGAAAGTAATGGCAACCTACTGCAGAATAGTCTTCTGCCCAGTCAATCATGTCTCTTTGAAGACATGATCACCCAAGCATGATCACAAATGGCACTTAACGTATCACCTCGAGCAAGGCAGTAATGCCACTGATGTGCAGGGGGCTACAAAGGGTAAAAAGATTAAGTAGAAGAGAGTGAAGAGGAAGACGAACCAGTTAGAAAGGAGCAAGAGAAGGACGGGAATACAGGTGTGATGACAGTTGAAAAGGTGGAGAGAAAGGAAAGGATATACAGGGTGGGGAAAGAACTAGAGTCAAGTGGTTACTAGATGAGTATTGACATTGCATTTAAATTCCTGGAGGTTGTAGCCGTCAGGAACGCAAAAATATGGAAGCGAGTTCCACAGGTGGGAAGTGCGAGAGAAGAAGCTGCAGGAGTAGAATTGTCAGGGTTGATCAGGCCACATAATGTGCTATCTCTGAGAAACTGTAACTAAGGCCAGCTCAGCATTGCTCCAGTATAAATCAGATGTGAGCTCTGGGAGTGTTAAACAAACACAAATGTACATAAGCAGTCATCTGCAACAGAGACTGGCTAGCCATACTAGAAGATAAGTATACTCGGATACAAGTGGCTAGCTATTACATTAGCCCTATGCTTCTTATTATTCCTGAGCAGTAACAATAATATTTGACTACATCTTTGATGGCTTACGGCCATATCACATTGAAGACACCAGTTCTCGCTTAATCACCAAAGTTAAGCAACTGAGCCTGCTCAGTAATTAGATGGGTGACCGCTTGGGTATACCAGGTGCTGTAAGCATTTAGTGACGGATGTGCGTTGTGGATATCAGCTTGGAAAGAGAAATCGGTGAGCTGAGTTTGAATTCCAGTTGAATACCCAGCATTCACTTAAGCACTGGTACTCTTGGGAAAGATATTAATCCATCCCTTCTCTCCAGTTATGGGTTAAATAACAAGGTAGGACTTGGGGACCCTGCCCTTAAAAACAAATCCCAATGAATCTTGATACTTGAAAAAGAAAAAAGTATTACTAGACACAAAACTTATATAAAAACAACAATAAATTGTTGAAAAGGAAAAGGTATTCCCAGCAATAAATAAATAAAATTTACTTAGCAACAAATGACCTGCCAAGGTTGATATGCCATAAAACAAAACAACCAACCAACCAACATTTCTGATAACAAATATGCAAAGTGCTGAGATAAGTTTAAACATAATTTAGTTAATAAAATATCACAATTTATATTGTATGTCAGAATCTCTCAGCTAAGAAGTTATCATTATCATAATATTTACAGTGAAT
This sequence comes from Ascarosepion bandense, assembly GCA_037127315.1. Classification (NCBI taxonomy): domain Eukaryota; kingdom Metazoa; phylum Mollusca; class Cephalopoda; order Sepiida; family Sepiidae; genus Ascarosepion; species Ascarosepion bandense. The sequence goes on along the minus strand of JBBBDQ010001230.1, from coordinate 182,828 downwards.
GCAGTCAATTATGACAAGTAGCTGAATCAATCTCAGCAACAAGCAGATTAGAGATAACAATCCAAGTTTTACACTCAGGATTGTCCCATAAATTTACCATGGAGCAACTAGTGGATTAAATTGTTGGTTCATGATTTTGGTACCATTATAATACTGAGTTTAATCCCTGAATGGTTAGTACCAATTTTCACTCAGTAAAATAAGATAGACATGGTCAGTGGAACCCATAGTTTGAAAAAAGAATTAATATCAAAATTTCCTGAGTGTTAGATGGATCAGCAAGCACCTGATGAAGGTCAGAGTGCACACTGATTGAGATGTTATGATAACAGCAATGATGTGAAATGTCAAATTGTGTATAAATATTGTAAATAATAGTATAATTCAGTAATTAATCATTAAATTGTTTTCTTACTACTAGAAATATTAATAGTAATAAAAAATGACAAAGGTGAGGATGTGATTCAGGGAGTAATGATAAATCCAGTGGGCAAAAGAAGAAATGATTAAAATTTACTGAGATATAGCAGATTTGTACTGTACTAAAACACAATGGTGATTGTTATTGCATTTTCTTGCACTGTAAGAATTTCCTGTATGACTACACCTTTTTCCTGTCAAATTAATATTTCACCCACTCAAACTAATCTTTCATCTATTCAAATTAGTCTTCCAACCACTCAAACTAATCTTTCACCTATTCAAAATAGTCTTCTAACAACTCAAACTAATCTTTCACCTATTCAAATTAGTCTTCCAACCACTCAAACTAAACTTCCACCTATTCAAATTAGTCTTCCAACCACTCAAACTAATCCTTCACCTATTCAAATTAGTCTTCCAACTACACAAACTAATCTTTCATCTATTCAAATTAGTCTTCCAACTACACAAACTAATCTTTCACCTATTCAAATTAGTCTTCCAACAACTCAAACTAATCTTTCACCTATTCAAATTAGTCTTCCAACCACTCAAACTAATCTTTCACCTATTCAAATTAGTCTTCCAACCACTCAAACTAATCTTTCACCTATTCAAATTAGTCTTCCAACAACTCAAACTAATCCTTCACCTATTCAAATTAGTCTTCCAACCACTCAAACTAATCCTTCACCTATTCAAATTAGTCTTCCAACAACTCAAACTAATCTTTCACCTATTCAAATTAGTCTTCCAACAACTCAAACTAATCTTTCACCTATTCAAATTAGTCTTCCAACCACTCAAACTAATCTTTCACCTATTCAAATTAGTCTTCCAACCACTCAAACTAATCTTTCACCTATTCAAATTAGTCTTCCAACCACTCAAACTAATCTTTCACCTATTCAAATTAGTCTTCCAACCACTCAAACTAATCTTTCACCTATTCAAATTAGTCTTCCAACCACTCAAACTAATCTTTCACCTATTCAAATTAGTCTTCCAACCACTCAAACTAATATTTCACCTATTCAAATTAGTCTTCCAACAACTCAAACTAATCCTTCACCTATTCAAATTAGTCTTCCAACCACTCAAACTAATCTTTCACCTATTCAAATTAGTCTTCCAACCACTCAAACTAATCTTTCACCTATTTAAATTAGTCTTCCAACCACTCAAACTAATCTTTCACCTATTCAAATTAGTCTTCCAACCACTCAAACTAATCTTTCACCTATTCAAATTAGTCTTCCAACCACTCAAACTAATCCTTCACCTATTCAAATTAGTCTTCCAACCACTCAAACTAATCTTTCACCTATTCAAATTAGTCTTCCAACCACTCAAACTAATCTTTCACCTATTCAAATTAGTCTTCCAACCACTCAAACTAAACTTCCACCTATTCAAATTAGTCTTCCAACCACTCAAACTAATCTTTCACCTATTCAAATTAGTCTTCCAACCACTCAAACTAATCCTTCACCTATTCAAATTAGTCTTCCAACCACTCAAACTAATCTTTCACCTATTCAAATTAGTCTTCCAACCACTCAAACTAATCTTTCACCTATTCAAATTAGTCTTCCAACCACTCAAACTAATCTTTCACCTATTCAAATTAGTCTTCCAACCACTCAAACTAATCTTTCACCTATTCAAATTAGTCTTCCAACCACTCAAACTAATCTTTCACCTATTTAAATTAGTCTTCCAACCACTCAAACTAATCTTTCACCTATTCAAATTAGTCTTCCAACCACTCAAACTAAACTTCCACCTATTCAAATTAGTCTTCCAACCACTCAAACTAATCCTTCACCTATTCAAATTAGTCTTCCAACCACTCAAACTAATCTTTCACCTATTCAAATTAGTCTTCCAACCACTCAAACTAATCTTCCACCTATTCAAATTAGTCTTCCAACCACTCAAACTAATCTTTCACCTATTCAAATTAGTCTTTCCAACCACTCAAACTAATCTTTCACCTATTCAAATTAGTCTTCCAACCACTCAAACTAATCTTCCACCTATTCAAATTAGTCTTCCAACCACTCAAACTAATCTTTCACCTATTCAAATTAGTCTTCCAACCACTCAAACTAATCTTTCACCTATTCAAATTAGTCTTCCAACCACTCAAACTAATCCTTCACCTATTCAAATTAGTCTTCCAACCACTCAAACTAATCTTTCACCTATTCAAATTAGTCTTCCAACCACTCAAACTAATCTTTCACCTATTCAAATTAGTCTTCCAACCACTCAAACTAATCTTTCACCTATTCAAATTAGTCTTCCAACCACTCAAACTAATCTTTCACTATTCAAATTAGTCTTCCAACCACTCAAACTAATCTTTCACCTATTCAAATTAGTCTTCCAACCACTCAAACTAATCTTTCACCTATTCAAATTAGTCTTCCAACCACTCAAACTAATCTTTCACCTATTCAAATTAGTCTTCCAACCACTCAAACTAATCTTTCACCTATTCAAATTAGTCTTCCAACCACTCAAACTAATCTTCCACCTATTCAAATTAGTCTTCCAACAACTCAAACTAATCCTTCACCTATTCAAATTAGTCTTCCAACCACTCAAACTAATCTTTCACCTATTCAAATTAGTCTTCCAACAACTCAAACTAATCTTTCACCTATTCAAATTAGTCTTCCAACCACTCAAACTAATCTTCCACCTATTCAAATTAGTCTTCCAACCACTCAAACTAATCTTTCACCTATTCAAATTAGTCTTCCAACCACTCAAACTAATCTTTCACCTATTCAAATTAGTCTTCCAACAACTCAAACTAATCTTTCACCTATTCAAATTAGTCTTCCAACCACTCAAACTAATCCTTCACCTATTCAAATTAGTCTTCCAACAACTCAAACTAATCTTTCACCTATTCAAATTAGTCTTCCAACCACTCAAACTAATCTTTCACCTATTCAAATTAGTCTTCCAACAACTCAAACTAATCTTTCACCTATTCAAATTAGTCTTCCAACAACTCAAACTAATCTTTCACCTATTCAAATTAGTCTTCCAACAACTCAAACTAATCTTTCACCTATTCAAATTAGTCTTCCAACCACTCAAACCTTAATCTTTCACCTATTCAAATTAGTCTTCCAACAACTCAAATAATCTTTCACCTATTCAAATTAGTCTTCCAACCACTCAAACTAATCTTTCACCTATTCAAATTAGTCTTCCAACAACTCAAACTAATCTTTCACCTATTCAAATTAGTCTTCCAACCACTCAAACTAATCTTTCACCTATTCAAATTAGTCTTCCAACCACTCAAACTAATCTTTCACCTATTCAAATTAGTCTTCCAACCACTCAAACTAATCTTTCACCTATTCAAATTAGTCTTCCAACCACTCAAACTAATCTTTCACCTATTCGAATTAGTCTTCCAACCACTCAAACTAATCTTTCACCTATTCAAATTAGTCTTCCAACCACTCAAACTAATCTTTCACCTATTCAAATTAGTCTTCCAACCACTCAAACTAATCCTTCACCTATTCAAATTAGTCTTCCAACCACTCAAACTAATCTTTCACCTATTCAAATTAGTCTTCCAACAACTCAAACTAATCCTTCACCTATTCAAATTAGTCTTCCAACCACTCAAACTAATCTTTCACCTATTCAAATTAGTCTTCCAACCACTCAAACTAATCTCTCACCTATTCAAATTAGTCTTCCAACCACTCAAACTAATCTTTCACCTATTCAAATTAGTCTTCCAACCACTCAAACTAATCTTTCACCTATTCAAATTAGTCTTCCAACCACTCAAACTAATCTTTCACCTATTCAAATTAGTCTTCCAACCACTCAAACTAATCTTTCACCTATTCAAATTAGTCTTCCAACAACTCAAACTAATCTTTCACCTATTCAAATTAGTCTTCCAACCACTCAAACTAATCTTCCACCTATTCAAATTAGTCTTCCAACAACTCAAACTAATCCTTCACCTATTCAAATTAGTCTTCCAACCACTCAAACTAATCCTTCACCTATTCAAATTAGTCTTCCAACCACTCAAACTAATCTTTCACCTGTCCAAATTAGTCTTCCAACCACTCAAACTAATCCTTCACCTATTCAAATTAGTCTTCCAACCACTCAAACTAATATTTCACCTATTCAAATTAGTCTTCCAACCACTCAAACTAGTCCTTCACCTATTCAAATTAGTCTTCCAACTACTCAAACTAATCTTTCACCTATTCAAATTAGTCTTCCAACCACTCAAACTAATCCTTCACCTATTCAAATTCTCTTCCAACCACTCAAGCTAATCTTTCACCTATTCAAATTAGTCTTCCAACAACTCAAACTAATCTTTCACCTATTCAAATTAGTCTTCCAACCACTCAAACTAATCTTTCACCTATTGAGAACTAGTCTTCCAACCACTTCCAAACTAATCTCTCACCTATTCAAATTAGTCTTCCAACCACTCAAACTAATCTTTCACCTATTCAAATTAGTCTTCCAACCACTCAAACTAATCTTTCACCTATTCAAATTAGTCTTCCAACCACTCAAACTAATCTCTCACCTATTCAAATTAGTCTTCCAACCACTCAAACTAATCTCACCTATTCAAATTAGTCTTCCAACCACTCAAACTAATCTCTCACCTATTCAAGATAGTCTTCCAACCACTCAAACTAATCTTTCACCTATTCAAATTAGTCTTCCAACCACTCAAACTAATCTTTCACCTATTCAAATTAGTCTTCCAACCACTCAAACTAATCTTTCACCTATTCAAATTAGTCTTCCAGCCACTCAAGCTAATCTACCTATTCAAATTAGTCTTCCAACAACTCAAACTAATCTCACCTATTCAAATTAGTCTTCCAACCACTCAAACTAATCTTCCACCTATTCAAATTAGTCCTTTCCAACAACTCAAACTAATCCTTCACCTATTCAAATTAGTCTTCCAACCACTCAAACTAATCTTTCACCTATTCAAATTAGTCTTCCAACCACTCAAACTAATCTTTCACCTATTCAAATTAGTCTTCCAACCACTCAAACTAATCCTTCACCTATTCAAATTAGTCTTCCAACCACTCAAACTAATCTTTCACCTATTCAAATTAGTCTTCCAACCACTCAAACCATCACTTCACCTATTCAATTCAGTAACAAAACACTCAAATAATCTTTCCACCTATTTCAAATTAGTCTTCCAACCACTCAAACTAATCCTTCACCTATTCAAATTAGTCTTCCAACCACTCAAACTAATCTTTCACCTATTCTAATTAGTCTTCCAACCACTCAAACTAATCTTTCACCTATTCTCAATTTAGTCTTCCAACCACTCAAACTAATCTTTCACCTATTCAAATTAGTCTTCCAACCACTCAAACTAATCTTTCACCTATTCAAATTAGTCTTCCAACCACTCAAACTAATCTCTCACCTATTCAAAATTAGTCTTCCAACCACTCAAACTAATCTTTCACCTATTCAAATTAGTCTTTTAACTATAAACTAATCTTTCACCTATTCAAATTAGTCTTCCAACCACTCAAGCTAAACTTCCACCTATTCAAATTAGTCTTCCAACCACTCAAACTAATCTTTCACCTATTCAATTAGTCTTCCATGTCAAACTAATCTTTCACCTATTCAAATTGATCTTCAACCACTCAAACTAATCTTCCACCTATTCAAATTAGTCTTCCAACAACTCAAACTAATCCTTCACCTATTCAAATTAGTCTTCCAACCACTCAAACTAATCTTTCACCTATTCAAATTAGTCTTCCAACCACTCAAACTAATCCTTCACCTATTCAAATTAGTCTTCCAACTACTCAAACTAATCTTTCACCTATTCAATTAGTCTTCCAACCACTCAAACTAATCCTTCACCTGTTCAATTCAGTCTTCCAACCACTCAAACTAATCTTTCACCTATTCAAATTAGTCTTCCAACAACTCAAACTAATCTTTCACCTATTCAAATTAGTCTTCCAACCACTCAAACTAATCTTTCACCTATTCCAAATTAGTCTTCCAACAACTCAAACTAATCCTTCACCTATTCAAATTAGTCTTCCAACCACTCAAACTAATCTTTCACCTATTCAAATTAGTCTTCCAACCACTCAAACTAATCTTTCACCTATTCAATTAGTCTTCCAACCACTCAAACTAATCTTTCACCTATTCCAATTAGTCTTCCAACCACTCAAGGCTAATCCTTCACCTATTCAAATTAGTCTTCCAACTTCTCAAACTAATCTTTCACCTATTCAAATTAGTCTTCCAACCACTCAAACTAATCCTTCACCTATTCAAATTAGTCTTCCAACCACTCAAACTAATCCTTCACCTATTCAAATTAGTCTTCCAACTACTCAAATAATCTTTCACCTAGCTAGGTGAGTCTTCCCAGCCACTCAAACTAATCTTTCAGCTATTCAAATTAGTCTTCCAACCACTCAAACTAATCTTTCACCTATACATCCTACCCGTGATATAACAAAATGCATAAACAGCCATGGTTGAGGATAACTTATTTTTAATAGAACAAAGAACTTCTAAGACAGCATTAAGAAAACCTAAAGCATTCAGCTGCATAATTTGGTCTGGGCCATTGTTTTGCTTCAAACATGACAACAACTTGAAGTATATGTCACTTCTGGTAAGGAACTACTTCCAGAAGGCCAAAAGGAATGATATTGATTTACCTGCAGAAAATCCCATAGTGAATCTGTTGGGGAGAACTGAAAATCAAGGTCCATGCCAGAAGACTATCAAATCTGGAATTTGAAGCGTGAAAGATTTCCTAAAGAAGAATCAGTTGGGATTTCTGAGGTAACATCCCAAAAATTTGTTCCAAAAATATACCAAATTGGTGAAGTTTGTTATATAATAAAAAGGTTACACAACTGAATATTAGCATCAAGTGGACAGGGATAATAATTTGACAGCTATTTTTTTATTTAATTATTTCAGACAGACCAAAACCTACACTACCGGCCATAATTATTAGGCCACCCCAGTGTTATAAAAAAACAATGTATTTCATAATATTTTTTAGTATTTATTGCCAACTGAATAATTGTAAATGAAAATAGAATGGCTATTTTATTAATACTGTACAATAACATTTGCATCAAATAAATTTATAAATATTTAATAATTACTTTTATTGCAGTTTCATTGATTTAAGAATGAAGAAAATTAAGAGTGATTTGGTTGAGTTCCTCATTGCTACCTTGCCTTGTAAAATTTTGCAATGTAATAATAACAAAAGAACTATTCTATTTTCATTTAGAATTATCCACTTGGCAATAAATACTAAAATAATATGAAATGCATCATTTCTTTTAAAAAACTGGGGTGGCCTAAAAATTATGGCCGGTAGCATAAATGGGTCAATATTTTTAGGTCCCTTTTTAAGAAATCTCCTTTTTTTAAGTAAACACTAAGTTTTATCTTTCAATATGCACAAAATAACACAACTTAAGTTAGGGTTTTCAGCTTGTAACCAGCAAAAAGAATACACAATTGACTATTATCATTATACTTGGAGGATAATAATTTTGACCTATGTATTTTTTGAGATTCATCAAATAATTTTCTTTCTGTATAAAAATAATAATAATATAAGCTTCCTAAATAAAAGTATGCATACTTAAAGTATAAACTACATGTTGACTTTTGAAGAAATAAAACTTTGTGCGCGTTGCTGTAATAGAAATTAGCCAGCACCCCTCTTACCATCATTTTGATATACTCAGAAACAAGCTGCCACTCATTAAATGTCTAAAGTAAACTAATATATTTATAAAAATAAAGTTTAAAGTCTGTCTTAAATGTATTACTGGTAATATTTTTTTTTCTTTTAAAAATGTGTAATGATATTTATTTTTTTCCCTAAAAAAAAACTGCATATTTTTCTTTAAAAGTCTATTCTTATGTATATATTTCTAGAAAAGTGTATTTTTATACTTTTATAGTGTTTTGACCCCATTTTGGGGTTAACTATTTGCCCATAGTTGGAACCCTAACAGGTGCTACCACTCCAGGTCAGGATGGACCTGGAAACAACAGCAATTAAGAGGTGGTTCCATGCTCTTCACAACCTTCTAATCAGAGGCCATGCTGTCAGATGCAGTTTACCGTCATACCCAGGATTAAAATGAAAATGATCCTGAGCATGCATCGCCAATAAGGATTAACTTCCCCACCCCTGCTGCTACAAGGAGAATATAATCAGAAACAAGATGCCAGCCATTAAATACCTAAATTAAACTAATATATTTATAAAAGCTGTGTAAAAACGACTGTTACATGGCACCTGTGAAACAAATTATCATAGAGGGATAATTTTGACGTTCCTATTTTTTTTATTTTTCAGTATTAATTTTATTTCTGTGTGCAAAGTAAAATAACATCAGTCAGTTAAGTGCCATATGTGATACACACTTGGGTTCTTCAACCCAGTGACTGACTAGGCAGAAAATTTTCGTGCAGTAATTTGCCATTTAATATAACTTTCCGAAATAAAAGTCAGCAGAGTTACAGTATAACTGTATAATAGACTTTTGAAGAAGTAAAAATTTGCCTTAGTTAGATGCTTCAGTAAAGACTAGCTACCACACCACCTATTCACAGGTGTGTGTATACCCAGAAACAAGCCACCAGACATTAAGTACCTAAATTAAACTCATATATTTATAAATGCCGTGTCAAAGTCTCTCGTAAATGGCACTGGTGAAACAAATTATCACAGGTATAATTATTTTGAAATTCCTATTTTTGATTTTTCTGAATTAATTTTGTTTCTGCATGCAAAGTAAAATATTATAACCTGCTGAAATAAAATTTATACATTTAAAAATGTTATGTTAGAATTTCATTGGTTTCCTCAACAACATTTGGGAAATAACTTAAAAACAATTGTTCATACAGGGTTAATAACTTTGTCCTCAGCTGTAATTCACAATAATTATTAAGTTACTGGCAATAATATCTTCCTTTGATTATAAATATTATGTCCCTCTTCACAAATTTGCTGAACTATTTTTAAGCCTTTTGAGGCTGAAAACATTACCATGGTGCAAAAAATAGAGATGGTACACCTGGGCCCATCAGAACTTTTAAATAAAACATTATTAGGTATTAGTAATTTATGAATTTAGAATAAAACCTACCTGCCTAAGGTATTAGTAATTTATGAATTTAAAAACATATTTAATCATTTTCAAAATGATTATAGCGTTTTCTACAACAATACAAATCATTTATGAACTTGTCACAATGTTCTCATGCATGTGATTTCTCTGGAAATTTTGGTCATTTTGAATAATGTGAAAATCTGTTTTGTAATCTTGATTTAACTTGACCAATGATCAGAAAGAATATGTGTAAACAAATGCTCTCTTGTGAGGTTACTCAGTTGTAAAGTGATGCCACTAAGTGTTCTTGTATCCTGTGGGATTATTGTTTTATTTCAGAAATCTTTGATCATTGCACAACCATTTTGGATTCCATTAACTTGCAGACAATCCATAGAAGCTTTAAATTAATTTACTGAATGTATTTTATCCAAACTTAAGAAAAATAAAGTGCATGGTAGACTCACATTTGTCATAGACTGGAATACCTTTCTCGGATTTAAACTGTAGCTCAACTTACTGGCAATATTGTTAAAAAGTGTTTCTACGATATATATTTTGAATATCTTCAGAGTTTAGGCTGGGTTTTGGTGTAATTTTGATTTTGATAGAAAATAATTATTGTATATGGCTCTACATATATGATGCATGTTAAAAATACACTCCTGATCAAAAATTTAAGACCACTTAAAAATCTTTAAAAAGAAATTTTTTTTTACAGATAGATTTTAAACTCCTACCACTTAAGGTTACCAATACTACAATCTAAAAGGTTATGGAAACAAAAAGCTACATTCCAAACATTTTATTTAGAAATTTACATTTTTATAAAATGAGGCAATTTACACATGATCAAAATTATAAGACCAGAGGTATAAATTGTTAGATCTATGGTAATTCCAATGTTTTTAGTTCAGTTAGAGATTAGCAATCACTGCGTAAAGGTGTTACCATGCCTAAAACAAACAAACTTACCAAAGTTGAGCGTTCTTGAATTCTAAAATTCCATAAGCAAGGTTAGTGACAGCGGGCGATCGCAGCTAAGGTAAATCGCAGCAAAACTGTGATTTGTAACTTTCTAAAGAACAGTGAGAATTATGTAAAAGCAAAATCATCTGGTGGGCCCCAAAAATTTTTCCTGCATTGAGTAAGAGAATAAGACGGGTTGCTATGAAAGATGGGGGACTTTCTTCTAGTCAAATTAAGGCAGTCACAGATGCTGATTCCCGTAACCATCAGACAACACTTACGACAAAAAGGCATGGTAAATAAAAAGCGTAAACAAATTCCTCGGCTGCTTCCACGTCACAAGGTGGACTGCCTAAAATTTGGTTGTGAATACCAAACATGGGATGTTGAGAAGTGGAAGAAAGTCCTGTTTTCTGATGAGAAAAAATTCAATCTAGATGGTCCTGATAGCTTCCAAGGATATTGGCATAACAGAAACATGCCTCCTGAAATTTTCTCCACATGTCACAGTGGTGGAGGATTCTTAATGGTATGGGGTGCCTTTTCTTACAGAGGGATGATGGAGCTCCAGGTGGTGCAGGGTTGTCAAACAGTGGCTGGTTATGTTAGCATGCGCCAAAAAGCATCATTGATGATGGAGGGTCATCGTTCGTGTGTGGATGGATGGTTATTCCAACAGAATAATGCTGCTATCCATGCTGCAAGACGAACCTTGACCTTTCTACAAGAAAATGGTGTCCATCTCTTGGGACATCCTGCATGCTCACCAGACTTGAACCCAATTGAAAATGTTTGAGGATGGATGACAAGAGATGTTTATCGAAATGGCAAACAATATTCAACAAAAAATGAACTTCGTGAAGCCATCTTCAGAAGCTGGAGCAATATCCCCTGCACCTTAATAAAAATGCTTATTTCTAGCATGCCCGACAGAATTTTTGAAGTTATCAAAAGCAGTGGAGGTAGAACTCATTATTAAATTTGGTTGTTGAATGTTTTGTACAATTTCATAGAATTTTTGTCTCTGGTCTTATAATTTTGATCATGTGTAAATCACCTCATTTTAATCGCCTGCTTGCTTTAGGCATGGTAACACCTTTACGCAGTGATTGCTAATCTCTAACTGAACTAAAAACATTGGAATTACCATAGATCTAACAATTTATAACCCTGGTCTTATAATTTTGATCATGTGTAAATCATCTTATTTTATAAAGATGTAAATTTCTAAATAAAATGTTTGGAATGTAGCTTTTTGTTTCCATAACCTTTTAGATTGTATTATTGGTAACCTTAAGTGGAAGGAGTTTAAAATCTATCCGTAAAAAAAATATTTCTTTTTAAAGATTTTTAAGTGGTCTTAAAATTTTGATCAGGAGTGTATGTCTTTTTCATCATTTACTATATGTTTATTTATTTACAGTAGCGTCCGTTATGCTTAGAATAGCATAATGTGCACATGGCTGAATGGTTAGAATGTTCATTTTCTGACCATGAGACACAGGTTTGAATCTCACCATGGTCAAGGAGACTTCTTGATGTGACTGTCCTGAGTAGGCAATCTCAGAATGTAGTAGTTAACCTAAGTTAACTAGGAGTTTGTTTGAAATTGGGTAGAAGGAACTATCTGGGAGTCCTTGATGGTTATAATGACTTGAAGTTACAAGTCATTGTGAATGAAGATTTGAGTGTACTGGCCTTCTTCAGGCTGTTGACAACAGCAGATAATACATTCTCTCCCCTTAACTGTATCTAAGTTCTGCTTAGCATAGTTTCTGTATAAACCACAGGTTTGGGTGTTGAATAAACACAAGTGTACCTAAGCAAAATGTCAACTAGCCACCTTAGTCAAGAGGTGCATTTGGATACAAGATGTCAGCCAACAACAGCAATAGCATTCATGCTACCTGAAAAATATATTTTTATTGTTACTATTTTTATCATATAAGATAAAGTGCACAGAAATTTGTAGACTAAGTTTAGTTGAAAAGTATTAAAAAAAGTACAATTTTATTCTATAATTGAATTTTATGAAAATGAGAAAAATTGATTTAAAATACTATAAGTATTAATATCTAGTTCATGTCATATAGTCAGTATTTTGTAGCAGCTGCTTTTTGCAATAATTATAGCTACCATTCCACCAGAGAGTTTGAATTCTACTTGAATTCACTTATGCACAAATACCCTTATTAATCCATCTCTTCCCTCCAGTTATAGGTGAAATAATAGGACAGATTGGGTTCTGTAGCTTTGGTTGGCAACCAGTCTACCACAGAAAGTAATAGCAACCTACTGCAGGATAATCATCTGCCCAGCCAGTCATGTTTCTTTCAAGACATGATCACCCAAGCATGTATCTTGTATAGCACTTAACAGACTGAATGGCTGTGGGAAAATCTGCCTAGTCAGTTTTGTCTTGAAAGAGACATGATTACCTAAATGTGTTAACTGACTGACTCACTTACTACATTTGTGACAACTTTTGTGCAGTGTTCCTTGGGAAGTTTAACTGACTCTCCTTTGCAGTAATGCAAGAGTTGAGTCAGGATAGGGAGCAGCAAGGTTCATTTTGTCAGATTTTGATTAATTTCTTTTTTTAGAAACTAAAAATGTCTTCTAGTTTTTTATTAAAAAATGTATTGCTGGTAATAATTTGGTTTCTTCAAAACTGTATTCTTGGTAATCAGTCAGTTAAGTGCCATACATGATACACGTTTGGGCAATCATGTCTTGAAAGAGACATGACTGACTGGTCAGAAGATTATCCCACAGTAGGTTGCCATTGCTTTCTGTGGTAGACTGGTTGCCAGCCAAGGCTATAGAACCCAATCTGTCCTATTATTTAACCATAACTGAAAGGAAGTGATGGATTAATACCTTTCCCAAGAGTATTTGTACATAAGTGAATGCAATGAATTCAACTGGAATTTGAACTCTGCTCTCCGATTTCTCATTCCAAGCCGATATCCACTGCACCGCAACGCACATCCATTCTTGGTAATACTGTTCCTTTAAAATTGTGTATTTTTCTATAAAAGTTTATTTTTATACTTTCATAGTGTTTTGAACCCAGTCTGGGGGTTAACTATTTGCCAATAGCGGGGACCCTAACATATGCTAACAGGGTGAACCTGGGAACAACTGCAATTAAGAGGTGGTTCCATGCTCCTCACAACCACCCAATCAGAGGTATTGCTGACAGATTCAGTTTACAGTCATGGATCAGGCAGCAGAAGAGATACAGCCATATAGCATTATGCCTACCCTGCCATGTTTTACTGGTAGCTCATCAACTGTATTAGGTTTTCACCAAACATAGCTGTATTAACTTGGGACAAAATGTTCTATTTTGGTTTCATCTGAATATATAACACTTCCCCACATAGTTGGAGTGTCTTCCAGATGACTAACAAAACACTCTAGATGAGCTAGGTATGTTTTCCAAGTATAACTTAATGACTCAATTAATTTTAAAAAATATAATGCAACTTTCAATTCCAGTCACATTCTCACTGATATGACATGGCTCCCCTCGGTCTTTTCTACAAATATTTTCATGATGTTCTGATTATCATTTTTCTCTAGTGCCTCAATAGCATATATTTTATATATCCTATTTGATTGGAAACTAGTTTTACATTTGAACTAGATGCAACTGTCACTTCTATCCTAATAAGTTCTTTTTTCCCACTTCTCACTTGTAGGATTCCCTTCTGGTTTCTTGCTTCCCAGCCACTTACAATTTTCCAAAATTTAAATGTCTTTTCCCCACAAAGTTTTCTCCTTCTTTTTCACTGCCTGTAACCCTGTATGGTGTGAAATGATTAAAAAACTATCAGAATATTATTTAAATGCATTCTATTTCAAAGATATGAGATAATAGACATGGATGATCAAGTATATAAACCAATCAATCATCAAAAAAAGCTAATGACTAATTAATTAGCAAATGCATGATATAGCCAATTACCAATTAATTGAGACAGCCTTTATATATCCATGATAGCTGTGGACTCATTAAACAAGTATGACAATTACTGACAAATTTTCTATTTAACCATATTGGGAATTCAGAGTTTTTTTTTTCTAACAAAATGTGATAAAGAGGTAGCAGCAAACATATAGAATCAGGCTGTATGAATGTTTATATCCAAATTTTCTTTAACAATGTCTTTCTTCCAAAAATTTCATTAAATCATTTGCAATTTCATATCTTAATGTAATATTCAGACCAAATGTCACTATCCATTTAGCAGGTTATATATATAAGTCGTTAGGGGACTAGGGAAAATAGGGAAAGGAGGAAAGTGGCCCTTCACAGATTTGTTGTTTAGGATGAAAGTTATTTTATTTATTTATTATTTTATTTCTTTATATATATATTTTTTAATCATTTTGCTCCAAGCAAGGCAGTTTAAATGCCACTGGTACTCAGGGGGTTACATAGTAGGAAAGTGATGATAAAGAGGGACAGGTTATAAGGGGTGTCAGGAAGTGGGTAAGAGAAGGATGAGAATACTGGTGTGATTGGAGTGGACAGAGAAACGAGTATGAGAGAAAGAATGCGAGTCAGTGAGATAGGAGATACATTTAAATTCTTGGAGATTGTAGCTATCGGGGAAGCAAATATACAGAATGGAATTCCACAGGTGGGAAGTGTGAGAAAAAAAGCTACTAGAGTAGAAGTTTCAGTTACATTTTATTAGTTTCACTGTAAATGTGTGGGACCTAGTTGCTAATCTAGTAGCTCAAGTAAATTTATACATGTGTGACGCCTTACACCCAGGGCTGGCCGTCTAGTGTGACACTCGTTCTTGTTGACGCTCGTGATGATCCCAGCTGTGACACTGCCACCTGGCTGGCCAGTTGGTTCAGTCACTGATGCTGGTTGTGAAGTTCTCGTCCGATGATGTTGTCACAAAAGCTGGTTTACAAGACGTCTTTTGCAACAACGTGCCACTGTCCCACATTGTGATTTGATCCCAGAGGTTGCGTCGTGCAATTTTAGTAGTTGCCTTTTTGTGTCAGTCAAGACATTGGTGAACATATGTGATTGGAAAAAAATAAACACCCTGTGAAAAGAAAATTAATAAAATAAATGAACGAAGTCGAACACGTCTGGTGACATATAAAGAATGTCTTTATATATAAAAAAAAAAAACAATGTTTTTTTTTTCTTTCATAGGAGCATACAATACAGTTGTCAAAAATGATAATACAGTTGTCGAAAATGATAATACAGTTGTTGAAAATACCAGTTACAACAGAGAGAAAAAATTTGCAAAAAAATATCAGAGCTTCCAATCCTTAAATAAAAATGTCTTTTCTAAATTTCGTTAAAGCAGACAGAGATCTTCAACTTTTCACTAAAGTCTCTTCACATATTCATTAAATTTTCATTAAAGTCTTTTCACATATTCTCTATAACCAGGGCTGTCAATTTTCTATGTAGCTTCTAAAATAGCAAAGTCCTTTCGGGTCCTTGTCGGAGTTTAATGGAATTTACCGAAGTAGAGCAAACGAAGAATCAGAATTTTCGATTTTTCTGTGATTAAAAATCACTATAACGTTCTTTCAGGATTCATATTTCGCATTATTCACATTATTCCAAATTAACTCCTTGAGTTAATCTGCAGCAGGCTTCATTCGAAATTAACTCTTTAACCATAAGTTCTATGGTGGGTGACCACCCATTGGTCATGGCTCCCCGGTTGGGAACTTTTTTTCGCAGTCGTTATACTTTGACTAAAAAAAAACCCAAAAAAACTAACTGATTTTTCTTGCCAAGTTTGAATTTTTATAACCATTTTCAATCCTCTCTGGGGATCCAGCCGGCTCAAAGTCCTCGACCAATGAAATCATTTTCCGCCCACTCGATTTGCGGAAGGGTTTTAGCTCAATGAATGAGATCCTGCCAGCTCACATTGTATTTCAATTTCTCCAATTTCCCACAGATTCTCTTGTTTACCAGAAAAATCTGCTGAGGGACTTGGACCCCACCTGACCCTATCAAATAATTCTGACACCTCTTTTGGCTAAAAAAAATTTACCTTGCTGAAAAATATTCACTTCAAACACAAAAAAAGAAAAAATTATACTTTCCTTTCTTTTCCTTCCCAGAAATAGTTAGATTTTATATTTTCCGGAATTTAGAAGTACATGATAGTAAAAATAGTTGATCTTTCTATTCCCCATATTTTACAAATATTTGATATTATTTTTTTTTTACATAAGCTCACATCGCGTATTACAATAAAGCATAACTAATAATATTGCTAATATCAATTTCTCTCTCTGTTGTATTAAACCACGTAAGGGAAAGTATCCCCACAAGAGAAGGAAAGTATCCCCACAGGAGATATTGTCACACATGGAGGCACCAGTGAACTAAGTTCATCAGAGCAGAAACCGTGAAAGTATTTGTAGAAGAGATACAGAGAAGCTGCATTATGCCAGTGAGAGATTGACTGCATCTGAGCTGCCAAGTCAGGATCGATCACATTACAGATTCTTTGCTGGATTTTATCAAGGACCCCAAGGTGGATAGCAGGGGCACTGAGCAGATATGACAGCAGTATTCAATACACGGGTGGATGGTAAATTTATATATGTACAGGATGGATTCAGACAGGAAAAACTTCCTGGCTCTATACAGTGAACCAACCTCCTTAGCAGTGGATTCAGCTGTGGATTCAATAGTCATTCCACTTGATATCTGCTGAGAGAGTTGACCTGAGGAGGCACAATGTTTTGCTTTCAGGGAGACTAGCCTGATCCATGCTAATGGTGGGTAGGAGCAATTGTTTGTGATGGTTAATAGATAGCAGCTTTGTTTTGGAGGCATTAAGATTCACAAGCCATTTCTTATGCCAGTCTACAAGAAATTGGAGGTTCTTCTCAAGGTCAGCAGTGAGGTTTGCTTTGTCAGCCTCATCAGATTTTTTATCAAGGTAAGAGTAAACGGTGGTCTCATCAACGTATATACCTACTTGGGGTCTGATTACATTAGGGAGATCGTTAATGAAGATCAGGAAAAGCGTAGGACCTAGAATAGAGCCTTCAGGGACACCCATATTCATGTTATAGTATTAGGAGGCTTGTCTGTTCAATACTAACTTCATCGTACGTTTTGAAATGAATGATTGGATTAGGTTAAACAAGTGTCCAGTTATATCATAACCCCACAGCTTGCTTAGAATGCCAGCATGCCAGACTCTGTCAAACACTTCGGAGATATCCAGAGCAACAGTTCAAGATTTGCTATTTGATCTGTCTTTTTTTAATATATTTTTCTGATATTTTTCTTTGGTTATGAGTTTTATTATTTCAAATATTTGGGATTTCATGTTTAAAATGTTGTGGTATTAAGCCAATATATTGTATTAAGACAAAAAGTAATTATTACCATGTAGTACCAGTTTCTATTTTTATATTGTCTCTCTCTCTCTCTCTCTCGTTCTCTCTGTCTCACTCTTTTCAAGCATGTATGTGTACTTGCACACACACACACACACACATACACACACACACATATATATATTTAAATATGGGAAAATGAATGATAACTTGGAAATTTATTATATTTTTGTGTTTATTCTAAAAATGAATTTAATGTCAAAATGAAACTCATCATTTTTAATTTTACTAAATTATCTTATATTTTCTTCCGCAAAATATATCCAGAAATGAACTGATACTATAGATGGGAGGCCAAACATAAAATATTTTAACTTGATAACTACTATTCTCCCTGCAGTGTTTCTAGTAGTATTCTGTTAGCAATAATTTCAAACTCCCTTTTAGAAAAGTAGTATCATATGTAATACATAATTTTGATTTTTTTGTGTGAAATCTACTTTTTATGATGATCAGTTTTTCCTCCTTATTGCTTATATTCACTTACAAGAAATTAGTTGCAAATTCAATTTTCCTGCCTCTGAGTCCAGACATATTCAGATTTTTGTTAGTAGAATGTATATGGAAAAACAATCCATTATCCCAGTGTAAATTATACTGTCTCTGTTGTTATGCTAAGGCAAGAGATCCCCAGTGTGCCACACTGGCTTGGGTCAACTATCATGATATCTTAATGGATCAGAGTAGGTAATTTAACATGGATATCTGATCTCTATAGTCATATATAAGGTATCACTGGATTATATCTTATCAGAAGCAGGGAACAGTCTCTGAGCTGACCACTATATCTACTATCATTGTAAGCTCACAAAAAAAGAATACAGTCAGAAAAGGATACTTTTCCAAAGGTACAATTGTGACTGAAGTGACTCCCTACCAGCAGGTCTCATGCAGTTTAGTTTTGTTGTTCATTATCATTTACTTAAAAACAAAATACAGAAAATATAAACTATGTTTCTTAAGTGGTGTAGGATTTATTGGTGGTTAAAACACATAATACAATAATCATCAAATGAAAAATAACACATACCATGCCTACAAAAAAATGCACATACCCACAACATTAAGAAAAAAACAACCAGCATGAATACACAAACACTAACCTAAAAAATTTAAGTGGACATATACCCTGACACAGTAAAATGAGGTCAGCTCAACATGGTAAAAAGAGATCAACTCAACATAAAATAAAAGATAAACAAATAATACAACATTTATCAAGTAAAAATAAATCACATACATTCAAAGATAACAAATTACACAAAACTTCATAGAAATACAAAAAAGATTGGGAATAGCAACAGAGAAAAACATATTAGCAAAACTATCACTAGAACTTAACAATTGTTTGATGATTACCCCTTAAAGTTGTTAACTACTATACCACCTGCATTTTCTAGAGTGTTCCATTAAAATGGATCCAAGTTACAGTAAATAAAACAATGTTGTTCATGAAATATTATTGGTTTCACTATTAGATCATGTTATTTGAGTCATGGCAATTATGGGAAAAAATAATATTGCCTAAATTTCTGCCAAAGTGTATGGTCAAAATTTTTGATGATATCTCTGCATAGTTACTCCTCAGTCTTACCAATATGCCTTATCATTTCATCCTTCAGCTGTTGAATTGTTGACTTTTCGGCATAGACCTTATTTTTGAGATGTTCCCAAAGGAAGAAATCTAAAGGTGTCAAGTTGCACGATCATAGTGGCCAATTGACAACACAGTTTTGAAAATGATGCAACCTGGGAATTTCCAATTCATTAAAACCAAATGCATTCTGCTTGAACATCCATTTTTTTAATAAGCTTTGATAAATTTACCATGTTGTTTTATTGTTAATCTTTCCATGATTGAAATTGCCAAAGACTGAAAAAAATTGGAAAAATCTTTAGATGCTTAAACTCAATTTTTATTTAAAATCAGTCCTAATTATTGGAACAGCCTATCGTTGTTTTCTTGTGACCTGTTAGGGACAGGAAGAAAGACACAAAAAGAAAAAGGTAGGTTGAACCAGTGAATTGGAATAACAGAACATATATACAAAATAGCAGTGTTATTAGTCAGCATATAGAAGTGTCTGTCCAAACTGTCAATTTACATTGCATCTCAGCTGCCTTATCTAGGAAATCTCACATGTTAGTATTTATAAAGGAGGAAGAGTTCATTCCAATGTAGACAGGGCATCATAACAGTTTAAACCCTCAGTCATGATGACTTGTGACTTCAGACAAACAATGCCACTGAAAACTTCCAAAATAATTTAATCTACTCAATTTTAGTAAAAAATCTTGGGTCAACCAGCAGTCTGGTTTTTAAAACACTTCCTAATGTCTCCAGACTGATATTATCAAAAAGTCAACTCCTTGAAAAATCAGTCATGGTGAGATTCAAACATGAGTTTCATGGTCAGAATGTTGATGTTCTAACTTACTGGCCAGGCCTCCTCGACACATGGGGGCAATATAAACTCTAGAAAAAAATATCTCTATATTCTGCCAAATTTAATTCAGCCAAATGAATACAACGTTTAAAGATAACTTTTTAAAACATATTTATATAACATCTCTTCAGAATGTGTGCAGTCATGGTACTCTACATGTTTCTTTTTCTTGTATCTCTTTAATTCCTTTTTGCTTTCTTAATTTTTTCTTTTTGCTATTACTTCTAAACCCTGTTTTACCACCCATTTTCTGAAGCCCAGTTCCACAAGTATGTTATGCATTCCTCTGTCCCTCTTTCCTTCAATCTGTCCTGTGGGTATCAGATTTTCCAAGAACTCTTTCCTCATTATGTGCCTGAGAAATATAAACCATCTCTGTATAAGTTTTCTTTCTGTTTTCATTTTATCTAAAACCTCGTGATTGCATACATGTTTTGTCCATGGTATCCACAGCATCATTTTGTAGAACTACATTTCTGTTGCTTCAGGTCTTTTCTTTATCTTTGCATAGCTTGTCCGGCATTCACTTCCATATAGAACAGATATCATATAACAGTTCAGTTCTCTTTTCCATGTTTCTAGCAAAGTTTTTCTGTCTCTTAATAATTTGTTTTGCTTTTGGAATGCCTCTTTGGATCCAACCAATATTTTCATCTGGATCAATGACTTGCCCCAAAGAGTTGTGAGTTCAATACTTGCCTATAGCAGAGGTGAGCAAAAAATTCAGAGAATTAATTAAAAGGGAGATTACTGATACTGAGACATCTGGAAGGGCATGGCTCATAGAACTAGAACAACCTAACCTGGCAAATAAATTAAAGGGTTCTTTCTTTTTTTTAATCATTTCACCCCAAACAAGGCATTCCACTGCCACTATTGCATAGGGGGTTGCATAGGGGAAAGTGATGAGAAAGAGTGGTTAGATATAGGAAATGTCAGAAGGAAGATGATAGATGGGTAAAGATACCGAGGATAAGGGTTGGATAGATGGAAAGAGTGTTTGAGAGAATGGATGCGAGTTAGTGTGTTAGGAGGTGTCTATTGACCTTACATTTAAACTCCTGGAGATTGTAGCTGTCAGAAGGGAATTCCACATGTGGAAAGTACGAGAAAAGAAGCTATTGGAGTAGAAATTTCGGTTACATTTTATCGGTTTCACTGTAAAAGGTGGGACCTAGTTGCTACTCTAGTATCTTGTGAAAATTCGTAGTTTGAAATTTCAATCACCTGAAGAAGGTTGGAGCATACAATGGCCAAAACATTGTGAATATAACAATAAAGATGAGGACAACAGTCTGAAAATTGTAAGATAGATAAATGATTAAATGTATATTTTATATGAATACTACCATATAAAAATTGAAATGTAATACAATCATAGGTTAGAAAGAATTGTATCATACCTTCAGGAGAGCACAAAACTCTTTTAACCAGTCATGATAGTATAAGTATTTCATCCCTTGCTGATTTTCAGAGTTTGACACCTTACAAAAATGGGAATGGTCGATAATTTTCAGGGTAGATCTGTCTTGAAAGTAGGAGACAGAATATAAAAAAATTCTAGAAAATCACATTATATCAATTTTTTAATATTTATTTGTTTTTCAATGAAAAAATAAATATTTCATTCCCAAACCAAACAAGCAATGATTCAGGCTACCATAGACCAGTTATGTGACCAGAAGGCATATAGACCAGTCCTATTCAGTCAGTCAGTTGAGTGCCATATGTGATACACGCTTGGGCGATCATGTCTCGAAAGAGACATGACTGACTGGGCAGAAGATTATCACGCAGTAGGTTGTCATTATTTTCTGCGGTAGACTGGTTGCCAACCAAGGCTATAGAACCCAATCTGTCCTGTTATTTAACCCATAACTGGAAGGAATAGGCAGATTAATACTTTTCCCAAGGGTATTTGCACGTAAGTGAATGCAATGAATTCAGCTGGAATTCGAACTCGGCTCCCCGATTTCTCATTCCGAGCCAATATCCAATGCACCACAACGCACATCCAGTTCTATTACTCAATTATTATTCCTAACAAGTAATCATTACCTGTATAAAAGACACTAGTTCACAGAATCCTTCAATGAATCAGAATCTAATCTCTTCACAATGAGTAAGATGAAAGAATTGTCTATAGACATCCAGGACAAAACTGTATACCTGCACAAGACTGGAATAGGCTACAAGATGATTGATTGGTAAGCAGCAAGGTAATAATGAATCAACTATTGTGGTGGGTGGGGTAATAATAAAATAGAAGAAACACCAATTGACTATCAGTCTCTTGCTTTGGAGCTCCACACAAGATCTCACAATCTGGAGTGAACCTGATGAAGGAAAAGAGGAGGGAATAGCCTGGAACTACATGGCAAGAGCTTGTTGATAATCTCAAGGCAGCTGGGACCACAGTCACCAAAATGACCATTAGTAACACACTACACTGTAGTGGAGTGAAATCATGAGGTGCCAGCAAAGTCCCACAACTCAAGAATACACATGTACTAACTTGTCTGAAGTTTGCAAATGTGTACCTGGATGATTCAGAGGTTTGGGATAAAGTGCTATGGTCAGATGAGATTAAAATTGAGCTTTTTTGGCATCAACTCAACTCACCGTGTTTGAAAAAAAAAATCATACTTGGACCCTAAGAATACCATTCCAACCATTAAACATGGTAGTGAAAACATTATGCATGGGGCTGTTTCTCTGCTAAGAGGACAGGATGATTAAGCTGGGTCAAGGAAAAGATGGATGGGGCCAAGTACAGGGAAATTTTGAAGGAAAACCTTCTTGCCTCAGCCAGGATGCTGAAGATGGGTAGTGGATTGGTGTTCCAGCACAACCATGACTCAAAGCATATGGCTAAGGCAACAAAATATCATGGACTGGCTTAGTCACTTTTTGGACATTAATCCTTTAAAGAATCTGTGGAGAGAGCTGAAGCTTTGAGTTGCCCAAGACAACCTGCAAAGCCTTAAGGATTTGAAGAGTATCTGAAGAGAGGAGTGGGCCAAAATCCCCTCATTGGATCTGTAAGACTTACTAACCAACTACAGAAAATGTTTAGCTGCTGTGCTTGCCTACAAGGGTCTCTTAACCAAGTATTGAATTATGTTTTGCTATGGGTTGAAATCCTTTTTTTTTTTAATAAAATAAAAGTAAATGTTCAAAAATTAATATACACTCCTGATCAAAAATTTAAGACCACTTAAAAATCTTTAAAAAGAAATTTTTTTTTACGGATAGATTTTAAACTTCTCCCACTTAGGGTTACCAATACTACAATCTAAAAGGTTATGGAAACAAAAAGCTACATTCCAAACATTTTATTTAGAAATTTACATTTTTATAAAATGAGGCGATTTACACATGATCAAAATTATAAGACCAGAGGTATAAATTGTTAGATCTATGGTAATTCCAATGTTTTTAGTTCAGTTAGAGATTAGCAATCACTGCGTAAAGGTGTTACCATGCCTAAAGCAAGCAAACTTACTGAAGTTGTGCGTTCTCGAATTCTAGAATTCCATAAGCAAGATTTGTCACAGTGGGCAATCGTAGTTAAGGTAAATCACAGTAAAACTGTGATTTGCAACTTTCTAAAGAACAATGAGAATTATGTAAATGCAAAATCCTCTGGTAGGCCCCAAAAAATTTTTCCTGCATTGAGTAGGAGAATAAGATGGGTTGTTATGAAAGATGAGGGACTTTCTTCTAGTCAAATTAAGGCAGTCACAGAAGCTGATTGCAGTCCCGTAAAACATCAGACGACACTTACGACAAAAAGGCATGGTAAATAAAAAGCGTAAACAAATTCCTCGGCTGCTTCCACGTCACAAGGTGCATGCTTAAAGTTTGGTCATGAATATCAAACATGGGACGTTGAGAAGTGGAAGAAAGTCCTGTTTTCTGATGAGAAAAAATTCAATCTAGATGGTCCTGATGGCTTCCAACGATATTGGCATAACAATAACATGCCTCCTGAAATTTTCTCCACACGTCATAGTGGTGGAGGATCCGTAATGGTATGGCGTGCCTTTTCTTACAGAGGGACGATGGAGCTCCAGGTGGTGCAGGGTCGTCAGACAGTGGCTGATTATGTTAGCATGCTACAAAAAGCATCTTTGATGACGGAGTGTGGGGATAGATGCTTGTTCCAACAGGATAATGCTGCAATCAACGCTGCAAGACGGACCTTGACCTTTCTACAAGAAAATGGTGTCCATCTCTTGGGACATCCTGCATGCTCACCAGACTTGAACCCAATTGAAAATGTTTGAGGATGGATGACAAGAGATGTTTATTGAAATGGCAAACAATATTCAACAAAAAATGAATTTCATGAAGCCATCTTCAGAAGCTGGAGCAACACCCCCCCGCACCTTAATGGAAACGCTTATTTCTAGCATGCCTGACAGAATTTTTGAAGTCATCAAAAGCAGTGGAGGTAGAACTCATTATTAAATTTAATTGTTAAATGTTTTCATACACTTTTCATACCCTTTTGTACAATTTCATAGAATTTTTGTCTCTGGTCTTATAATTTTGATCATGTGTAAATCGCCTCATTTTATGAAAATGTAAATTTCTAAATAAAATGTTTGGAATGTAGCTTTTTGTTTCCATAAGCTTTTAGATTGTAGTATTGGCAACCTTAAGTGGGAGGAGTTTAAAATCTATCTGTAAAAAAAAAATTATTTTTAAAGGTTTTTAAGTGGTCTTAAATTTTTGATCGGGAGTGTAATATGATTTTCTAGAATTTTTTTTATATTCTCTCATTTTCAAGATGGACCTACTCTGAAAATTATAGTCAGTCAGTTGAGTGCCATACGTGATACATGCTTGGGCGATCATGTCTTGACAGAGACATGACTGACTGGGCAGAAGATTATCCCGCAGTAGGTTGCCATTGCTTTCTGCGGTAGACTGGTTTTCGACTAAGGCTATAGAACCCAATCTGTCCTGTTATTTAACCCATTACTGGAAGGAATAGGTGGATTAATACCTTTCCCAAGGGTATTTGCACATAAGTGAATGCAATGAATTCAGCTGGAATTTGAACTTGGCTCCCCGATTTCTCATCCTGAGCTGATATCCAATGCACCACAACGCACATCCGAAAATTATAGACCATTCCCAAATTTCTTAAGGTGGCAAACTCAAAAATCAGCAAAGGGTTAATATACTTACATGTTCATTAAAATTAATTTACAGAAATAAAAAGAATCAATAAAAAATTTAAGGAAGAAATAACAGAGTATCAAATATACAATTTTAATATTTTTGCCTTCTCTTTTTTTGCTTTTATTTGACAAATGATTGATATAAAATTTTCACTTCATTTTAAAATCATTCAAAAATTGATATATTATTTGAAATCTAAACTGTGTGACTAGGTTTTCTTAGTAAATTAATATAATACAAGCAAATTAAATTTTAAGGAATCTGTGTGCAGTTTTATTAAAATAATTTAGCTAAATAATGCTTCATTATTTTTTAAGTAATTACTATCCTAACTTTTTCTGCAAATACACATTTATAAACAAATTACATAAAAAATTGCCATATAATAAATAATCTATAATAAAAATAGACTATTTGATTAATTTAATCCACTTGATATGCTGTAAATATTCTAAATGCAAATATATTTTAGAATATCATTAATTTCAATCAAAAATTATTTACTATACAAAATATATTAATAGATTCACAGAAATGATAAGTATATATTTTTTTTATTTTAGACTAACTCAATGTAATTGAAATTTTGAAAGTCTGTTCTATTCAAAATTATTAATTTATTACTCAAATTACATCAACCAAATTCCATTAAAGAGAAGTAATCAAAAACTATATCTAAAATGAGTTTTATTTTCACACATTTCCTAAGAAAAAAAATGATTTAATTTTGAGTTGATGAAGCATTGTATTTTCCTTTGGCTTTTTGTTGAATATTTTTGCTTTTGTCTATATAAGAAAAGCAACCTTGGATAAAAAAAGAAAACCATGAAAATGGTGCAAAAATATATTACTTCTGATAGCTTCCCAATTATGTTTTTGATTTCTAAAATAAAAACTGTAGTGTATTAAATTGTTACAGAAATTGCAACAAATATTTACTGTATATACTCACATATCACTTTTGAAGAACTTAATTTTAAAGCTAATTTTAAGGTGGTTGCATCATACACAAGATATAAAATTAGCATATATACTGAATTATATATGAATTCTTAGATAGCAACAGCCAGTAATCAGTTGAAGTTGAATCTAACAGCTCCAAGATGTCCAGCAAATTAGTAGATGGTTATATAACAGCCTGGGAGATTCCACTCTGCTATCTAGGCAAGTCTATTCTGTAGGTTCTGATTGGATGATGATTCCATTGTGGATATTGTGCTCAATAATTATCAGCACAATATCCACCCTATGATGAGAGGAGGGAGTGACATGTATTGAGTTACAACTCTGTTTATTTTTGTCTGTCAACTGGACACTAGTTGGAAACATCCTTGTGAAAGTGAGTCTCATGTTCTTAATTGCTCAACTGCCACAATTAGCATAAGTACTGCCAACAATACATGTGCTAATTTTATATCTTGTGAATGATGCAAACCCCTTAAAATTTGATTAAAAATTAGATCTTCAAATGTCACAGGATGTGATTATATAAAGTAGATTTAAATAGAGAATATTAAAAATTGGTGGTACCAAGGAATGTGATAGTGAGAGGCTATTCATCACCCATAATGCTGCATAGATGCTTTTGAACTTTATAAAAAGAAACCAGTGAAGACCATGTAGCTCCAGTACAAACTTGATAGCTAAACTTCATTTTTACTCTGATCTGGCCTTTGTAAAGATTGTTATGTCCATTACATCAGTTTGTGATGGAAGTGTCAAATGACAAAATGTGTTTCTGTATTGGTGGCTCCATGCATCCACTTCCTTTTTACTTCCAATAAAATAAATCTTAATCAACCAATCAGATATCTATCCTCTAGAGACCTAAATTCTATTTTTTTTATCCACTACAGTAATATCTAAAAGCAAAAATCTTTGGAACTAGCCAGACCCAGACTGGATACACTAGTTGGAGAGAATACACATTTAAGTCCTAGTTGATAGATAGAAAGACGTTTTATTATTATGATATTTCTTTGATATTTTTTTATAAATTGAACTATATGAACACACTCATTGCAAAAGGCATGTTGTATTACTAACTTTACAAAACACACTGTATGTAATTCTTCTTTTTCTTCTTCTTCTTCTTCTTCATGTCTTGTGTCTCTTCAAAGTATAAGCAATCATGGACTTCCACTTGTGTCTGTCTCTTGTCACTCTCAATATTTTTCATCTTCTTATATCTCCCAAACCCCGCTCCACTATCCATTCATTCAAGCCTATCAAATATGTCTCAGGCTGCTTTTCCTTGTCTCTCTTTCTTTCTATCCATCCTGTGAGTATTAAATTCTCCAGGCCCTTTCTCATTACGTGTACACATTAAATTCCTTGTTTCTTTAATGCAGCAGGGCTTGTTATTAATTTGCAAATGGATTTTTAGAGAAAATGAAAACAAAAAGACATTTATACTGAACATTAGAAAGAGCTTGAAATTTCTAGAGTTCATAATGTGGAAAGAAAGCTTGGAATATTTGATACTCACAAGAGAGATTAGAGGAAAGAGGGACAGAGGGAAACTGCATATAACCTACTTGGTAAGGTTGAGTAAATGGATGCTAGGGAAAGGTTTAGACTAGATAACAAAATGACAACATTTCTTCTCCTTTTTCTATATGCCATATCCCTTCAGAACTTAAGCAATCATGGCCCTCCACATCCTCCTATCTCCTGGGGCTCTTAACACCTTTTCTTTTGGTATTTCCTCCAAACCCTGCTCTGCCATCTACTTGCTCATGCCCATCAAGTATGTCCTGCATTGCTTTCCCCTGTCTCTCTTTCCTTCTATTTGTTCTGTGAGTATCAGATTCTCTAAGCCATCCTTCCTCATTACATGTCCAAGAAACATTAGTTGTCTTCTTCTGATGCTAAGTATAAGTTTTCTTTTTGTTTCTATCCTAACCAAAAACTTGTAGTTGCTCACATGTTTGATCCATGATATCCTCAGCATCCTTCTGTAGGTTGCTTCAAGTTTATCATTCATCTTTGATGAGATTGTCCAGCATTCATTGCCATATTGAAATATTGAAGGACAGACATCACATAACAGAAACATAGGAAATTGTGGAGAGTCATGACAACCAAAATCTCGTATCCAAAGTGACATGGCACATAGAAGAAGAAAGTATTTCTTCGTTCTACATTTTTATAATATTGTCAGTTATTATATTTCTTTCTTATGGCTTTGATTTAAGAATTCATAAATCCTGAATCAAGAATAACATTATTTCCTTTTTATTATTACAGGCAAACTTTTGCAAGTTATTCTGAAGGCTAGAATTTGTTGGATCAAAGCGTCGGTTTTTGAATCAAAATAACTGTATATCATCTGTTGTCTTGTCATCTTCAGTTATATTAAAGATTTGGTTGACCACTACTTGTTCGTCAGTAGTGGACATCAGTTTCGAATGGGGGAGAAAATAGCCATCTGCCAATCAAGCAAGAAAATAAAAGGCTAGACTTGGACACTGTCTGGCCTGAAATTACTTTTATCCAACTGAGCTTTCAAAATGGCTGGTTATCATGTCTGATACATAAATTGCTTGGCCGAATTAAGGAGGATTTGATTTTTGAGCAAAATAGTAACAAAATGGGAAGGCATCTTTGTTTAATGTTTAGCATCTACTTTATCTGCCTAAGAATAAGTTTGAGTTTATTGATTTTTGTCATTTATTGAAATGCTTTTCTATACACTTTAGAAAAATTATTGTCAACCAGAGCCATGCTTAGGGTCCCCGCAGACCCCACAATTGTGTGTGTGGGGGGTCAGAAGTTCCTTAGGGACCTGCAAGGCTCCAACACACCTGGAAGCTGCAAGGCTCCTTTAGCTCCGCAGATCTATTGTAATGAAAAATATTAACAAAATAATTATTAGGATTAACTGGAAAATTATTATCAAACTTGTATGTTGAAATAGACATCTATCAACCAGTCTCACTCTCTCTCTTTAAATATATATATATATATATGTATAATCTTTGATAGAAACCTTTTAGTGCCCCTCCCTTTCCGCCCCCACAAGAGGCCAAATCATTTGTAATTAAAAAAAAAATTAACTTGAGAGAGAAATAGATTATAGATATCTGTTTTAACATACATAAAAAGTATCTAAAAGTTGTGAAAATGTTTGTAATGTATAGCTTCAAAATACCAATTCTGCAATTTTTTCCCCACCTTTTTTTTATGCTCACGAATATCTGCATTCCAAGAGTATGTTATTTTGTTTAAAGTACCATTTATTGTGGGTTCAGTATGTTTAGTGGGGGCACAAGTTGCATTTTGTTGGTAGAGGGGCCACAAGGCGCATTCTGCAAGGGTGTTGCAATGTTGCTAAGTACAGCACTGTTGTCAAACATTACTAATTTCAGACTAATTTAAAAGACAGAAAATGAAATGTAAAGATGCACTGGTTTGATAAAATATGTCAAAGAAAAACAAAAAATGAGACTGAGCAGGCATCTGCAATAGGGATTAGCTAGTTACCGCATTCATTTCCTATAATGAAAAAAATTGATTTATTATAGTGGTAAATCTAATGCTATAACTTCAACAGTAAAATGGTGAGATCCATTGCAAATTAAAATAATATCAGTCAGTTAAGTGCCATACAGGATACATGCTTTGGGTGATCATGTCTCGAAAGAGACATGACTGACTGGGTAGAAGATTATCTCACAGTAGGTTGCCATTACTTTCTGTGGTACACTGGTTGCCAGTCAAGGCAACAGAACCAAATCCATACTATTATTTAACCCATAACTGGAGGGAAAAGACGGATTAGTACCATTCCCAAGGATATTTGTGCATAAGTGAATGCAAGGAATTCAACTAGAATTAAAATCCAATTTCCCAATTTGTTGTTCCGAGCCAATATCCACTGCACCACAACGCACATCCATTATAATATAAGCTTCCTAAATAAAACTATCATATTTATAAATGTGCTAGAAATTCCTTGCTTTGTAAAACAGTCTTTGGGAAATGGTTTAGAAACAATTAAGTTTTCAAGTGAAGTGTTAATAAATTTGTCCGTAACTGTATATATTCTCACCTAAAAATCAATCCTTCTTTATGGATTCATTTTTATTCATAGTTGCTTTTTATTTGTACTGACAAAGAAATATGCAATAACTTGTCAGATAATTATTAGATTTTATTCTTTTTCTAAAAAAAATGAATGAAGAAAATCTCATTTGAGATAGACATATTGACGACTTGTTTTCTATGAAACTTGGTTGATGTATTTTGATTATTACATTAAAAAATATAAAAAATTCAACCTTAAAAACATTATTTGCATATATTTGACATGGTGTAATGGTTTTCAAGCTGGTTTCACTATAACATTTACAACTGAGAACTGAGTAGTGAGTTCAATCGTCACTTGATGCTATATACTTTTGGCGTTCTACCACAACAAAGAAAGGCTTAGAAAATAAACATTACAAAAGAGAATAAATCTGATCAGCTTTTTCTTGCATCCAAGAATTTAATTTCTTCTTTGCTGATTGCTTTCTTTATGATAATTTCATTGACAACTCAGTAGACTAATTCTTGCATGAAAGAGTCGATAATATTGGCTGCATGGTAATTTGGGTGAACTTACTTGTGTCAAGCCTTTCTTTCTTTTCATTTGACCTTGTCCTTTAGTTTTCTAGTGACTCACAATGTTTTTGTTTCTGATGATCGTTCCTCCCACCCATTAACATAAATCAGGCTTCTCTATCTGAAAGTAAAACACTGCACCTCCTCGGATTAACTCTCACATCGAACCTTAAGTGGAATAGCTATATAGAATCCATAGCTAAATATACTGCAAAGAAAGTCGGTTCTCTGTGTAAGGTCAGGAAGTTTTTCCCGTTCGAAACAATCCTGCACATATACAAATCTACCATTCACCCATGCATTGAATACTGCTGCCATATCTGGTCAGGTGCCCCTGCTATCTACTTAGGTGTCCTTGACAAAATCCAACAGAGCGTCTGTAATGTGATCGATCCCGACTTAGCTGCTAAGATACAGTCACTTTCTCACCGACGCAATGTGGCTTCCCTGTGTCTCTTCTACAAATACTTTCATGGCTTCTGCTCTGATGAACTTAGCTCACTGGTAACCCCCTATGTATGAATTTCCTCAAGCAACAAGATTAGCAACTAGGTCCCACCTTTTTACTGTGAAACCAATAAATTGTAAATGCAAATTCTACTCCAGCAGCTTCTTTTCTCACACTTCCTGCCTGTAGAATTCCTTTCCACATACTTGCTTTCCCAACAGCTACAATCTTCAAGAATTCAAATGTAAAGTCAATAACCTCCTGTCTCACAAACTTACATCCTCTCTCTCATGCTTTTTTCTCCATCCACCCCACTCATCAGTATTCTCTTCCTTCTCATACTCTCTTCCTGACACCCTCTGTAGCCTGTCACTCTTTCTCATAACATTCCTCCTATGTAACCCCCTGCACAACAGTAGCAGTAAAATGCCTTTTTTAGGGCCACACGATTATATATAAAAAAAATTATGAAACATCACCAAATGGTATGTTCTTGGACTTGTGTTTCAAAAGATTTTGGCTGAAGTTCAGTGGCATTCTGGTCCTGGGTATGATGGTAAACTGCATCCAGCAGCAATGCCTCTAATTGGGAGGTTGTGAGGCGTATGGAACCACCTCTTAATTGCTGTTGTTCCCAGGTTCACCCTGACCTGGAGTGGTAGCACCTGTTAGGGTCCCAGCTATGGTTAAATAGTTGACCCCCAAATCAGTGTCAAAATGCTATGAAAGTATTTATCAACAAAATGTTTGTGAATGAAAAATCTTACCAACAAAACTTTTTTGAATGAAAAACATTACCAACAAAACTTTACTGAATTTTAAAATTTTACCAACAAAACTTTATTGAATGAAAAATGTTCCCAACATATTCAAAGACTGACCATTAAATGACCAAAATGGTTGATGGGTTATTAAACTTAAACCAAACCGAACGAAACCAGTGGCATTCAGTGTTCTTTTTGAGTTGGTTCTTATATATTTGAAGAGGGCAACCCCATGGTCTTTTCCTGAAGTGAACTCATGGAATAAGATTTGGCACAGAAATCTTGACACTTCCATTCTTGCTACATGTTCTGACCATTGAAGACACTGTTTTATGATCAGTAATTTGGCACTTTGACTGCTGGTACTTTCAAGAACTTTGGTGATGGAGTATTTGTACTTAATGTTCAAGAATGAATGAAGCTTTTGCAGGTAAATGTGTTCTAATTTATAGAGGTTGTAATAATGTAGAATAACTAAACGCTTGCCCAAATTAAGTGAAACAAAATGAATAAAGCCTTCTTAGGATCTTTTTCCTGATAATGTATATGTCGTCTCTTGGTTTATTTTTCTCTTCTGACTACATCTCTCTTTGTTTTGGACTGAGTGATTCAGTTTTTTTTGTTTTTTTTTGCCTTGACAACATGACTGACATTCAAAGGCAAACACCAAAAATATCCATGACATTTCTGTAAGGCTTACCAGTCTGTTCATGCAGCGTTTAAATTTTTGGACATGTTCATCACAGACAATAGCTGTAGTGTCAACTAATCGACAGTTGAAACAATAGTGTCTGGGCATGATGAAAATCTGATGCAATCATAGATGACACCATCTTTTTCAAGGCCAAACAAATTTCATTGTATACCCCAAAAATAGATTTATATTACTGCACACCACTGTAAATGAACTAATCTGAGGAAAAAATAGAAATCATTTACATCCTGTCACTCCAGTGGGTCTAAAACTGACTGTATAGTGAAAGAAAAGAAAACTAAAGCAGGTGTTTCAACCAATTTATGCAAGGGTGTAGTATATAAAGCACCACATGTATTTGGATATTTTTACCTTTAAATTTATTTTGTAACAGAAAAGCAGATACTTAAAGTAAGTCAATTCTGCCCCGATTCAAACTCAACAAAATTTGATATACATAACATATTGAAGAATAAATGTATAATGAGGCATAAAAAGCACTGAATAATTTCTTTAGCATGCTTGTGCAAATAAATGAACAAATAAAGAGAATCTGTGATAGTAAAAAGACAAACATTGATAATATCTAAGAAGGATAGAAAATGTAGAATCATAAATATAAGATTTAACTCTAGAAATGGGAATCTATTTCCAGTGTTATTAATCTCCAGAATTACTACCTATTAAAGTAACAATTGGAAAACTATTTAATGATATACAGGTAATAATCTAATACAGACCGAGAATTCTTTATTCAAAATTCTTGTGATCAGAAGTGCTTGACAAAGTAAACTTGTCTGCTACTCTTAAAACAGACCGCCAATCAATTGTTAACTGGGGCAGGAAATGGCTTGTAAATTTTAATGCCTCCAAAATGAAACTGCTCTCTTTTAACCACCAAAGAGAGACTTTCCTGCTAGTCATCAGCATGGCTGATGCTAGTCTCCTGGAAAGCAACACACTACATCTCTTGGGCCTCAGCTTTTCAACTGACTTAAATTGGAATGACTAGATCAAATTTAGAGCTGCATCTACTGCAAGGAATGTTGGTTAACTGTGTCGTAATAGAAAGTTTTTCTCGTCAGAGTCTCTTGCTCACTTATAAATCTACCATTTGTCTACGTATTGAATAATGTTGCCATATCTAGTCTGACACTTCTGCTATTCATCATATGGTTCTTGACAAAATCTAACGAAGTATCTACAATGTAATTGATTCTGACTTGGCACCTCGACTTCACTCACTTTCTCCCCACTGTGATGTGGCTTCCTTTCATCTTTTCTACAAATATTTGCCTGGAAATTGCTCTTTCCCTGGTGACCCCACTGCATAAGTTTAAATATGCTACTTGACTGACATCCAGGTCTTAGCATTTTAACTTCAAAACAGCAAAATGATATCACCACTTCTGCTCAATCAGTCTTTTTTCTCACACTTACCACCTGTGGAACTCCCTTCCATTTACTTGCTTTCCTGATAATTACTATCCCCAAAAATGTATGTGCGATGTCAATCACAATCTTTTATTGTCTTTTTTCTCACTCTACCCCCACTCAGGCATACTAGTAACAGTCTCGTCTTGTTTGGGGGTGAAATGAACAAAAAACAGAAAACAATGTACTTTTACATTTCATAACAAATATTTGCATAGAAACTGCTCTTTCCCTGGTGACCCCACTGCATGAATTTAAGCATGCTACTTGGCTGACTAAGGATGTGCATTTTTCAGGGCCCTACATTAAACGTGCATTGTGGTGCAGTGGATATCAGCTCAGAACAAGAAATCGGTGAGCCGAGTTCAAATTCCAGTTGAATTCCTTGCATTTACTTATGCACAAATACCCTTAGGAAAGGTATTAAGCCATCTCTTCCCTCTAGTTATAGGTTAAATAATAGGACAGATTGGGTTCTATAGCCTTGGCTGGCAACCAGTCTACCACAGAAAGCAATGGCAACCTACTGCGGGATAACCTTCTGCCCAGTCAGTCATGTCTCTTTTGAGACATGATCGCCCATAGCATGTATCATGTATGGCAATTAACTGACTGGCTTGACTGACATCCAGGTCTTAGCATTTTAACTTCCAAATAGCAAAATGAAATGAATGTACTTTTATATAAATAACATATACCCTGAAAGTAATTTTATATAAGATTTAATAAATTTTGTGTGTATACAGATAAAGGTGATAACACTAATCATGTAATGCTAACACAAATTTGTAACTAGTGAAATCAAGATTTTACATAAAAATAATGTTTTATATTTTCTGTATGTAAACAAAAAAACATGATCACTACTTATAAAAAATATATAAATGCAGAGCTTTTTGACATTTTTAATAATATATTTATTCAGGACAAAACACCTGGTAAGTAATTCATGAATGTAGGATTGCTGTGAAAATTACAAACAAAAAAAAAAAAAAACTGGTGCCAACATAGGCAACATATCTCGGCTGGGAAACCTTGACTCAGGGAAGATGAGCTCACTTCCAGCAACTGCACATCACTTAGCAATCTTCCCAGTGCTTTTTATGAAATTTTCTATTTGAAGCAAATCATGTCATTGCTGGAAAAACTTTCAGATTTTGGTGATTTTCAAATTTTTGGAATTTCAGATAAAGGATTCTTCTTCTTAATGGGCCATGTCCATTCAGGATGTAGATGATCATAGCCCTTTACTTGGCCCCATGTTGCTCTCAATATTTCATGCCTTCGTACCTCTCCCAAACTCAGCTCTGCCATCCATTTGCTCGAACCTATCAAGTATGACACACACTGCTTTCCTCTATCTTTCTTTCATTCTTTCTATCCTGTGAGTATTAAATTCTCCAGACCCTCCTTCCTCATTACGTGTACCAGGAACTTCATCTGTTTCTTCCTAATGTTAAGTATGAGTTTTTTTCTCATTTGCATCCTATCCAACACCTTTTCAAAGCTCATGTGGTCAGTCCATGGTATCCTCAGCATCCTTCTGCAGAACCACATTTCTGCTACCTCAAGCCTCTTCTTCATTCTTGATTAAATCATCCAACATTCACTTCTATACAGAAAGACAGATATCACACAGCAATCTAGTACATTTTTCTTTGTTTCCAATGAGATTTTCCTGTTTCTCAGTACTCTGCTTAGCTTTTGAAATGCATCTTTGGCCAGGCCAGTGTGTCTTTGGATCTCAATGTTGCACTTTCCATCCTCTGTACCTTCTTTAGGTGATCATGTCTCGAAAGAGACATGACTGACTGGGCAGAAGATTATTACACAGTAAGTTACCACTGTTTTCTGTGGTAGACTGGTTGCCAGCCAAGGCTATAGAACCCAATCTTTCCTATTATGTAACCCATAACTGGAGGGAAGAGACAGATTAATACCTTTCTCAAAGGTATTTGTGCATAAATGACTGCAACGAATTCAACTGGAATTCGAACTCTACTCCCTGATTTATTGTTCCGAGTCAATATCAACTGCACTACAACACACATCCCTTAACAATATAAAATACACAAATAAAATAGTGCTGATAGCAGATATGAAAAGAAAAATAGAGGACCTCCTACAGAAGGTAGCAAGGAAAAGCAAGAAGAAAGGAATAAATTTAAACCTCAAGAAAACTGAATGCATGGTTATCAACAAAAACAAAAGCCCAAATTACCAACTAGAGGTCAGGGATACTAAAATCAAACAGGGGCAAAAATTTAAATACTTGGAAAGTGTTCTAACAGAGGATGAAATGTGGGACACTGAATGCACAATGGCATGGCTAAAGATGGTATTTGTTCTCCTATATGGCAATAAATGCTAGACAATCTCTTCAAAATGAAGAAGAGACTTAAAGGAACAAAAATGTGGTTCTCCAGAAGAATAATGAGGATATTACGGACTGAACATATGAGCAACAAAAATGTGTTGTAGAGAATGAAAATGAAATAAAAACTTTCACTTAACATCTGGAAGAAACAGCTGAAGTTTCTGGGACATGTAATGAGGAGGAAGTGCTTGGAGAATCTAATAAAGACAGATGGAAAGAAAGAAAGAGAGGGCAAAACAACATGGGACATAATTGCTTTCTGCAGTAGACTGGTTGCCAGCCAAGGCTATAGAACACAATCTGTTCTATTATTTAACTGAAGGGAAGAGACAGATTAATACCTTTCCTAAGGGTCAGTCAGTTAAGTGCCATACGTGATACACGCTTGGGCGATCATATCTCGAAAGAGACATAACTGACTGGGCAGAAAATTATCCCGCAGTAGGTTGCCATTGCTTTCCGTGGTAGACTGGTTGCCGATCAAGGCTATAGGACCCAATCTGTCCTGTTATTTAACCCATAACTGGAAGGAATAGATGGATTAATACCTTTCCCAAGGGTATTTGCATGTAAGTAAATGCAATGAATTCGGCTGGAATTCGAACTGGAATTCCCAAGTGTGCATAAAAAAGCTACTATTTTTTATGGTGTCTGTATGAAATAATGTAACTGTGCATAAAAAAGCTACTATTTTTTATGGTGTCTGTATGAAATAATGTAACTGGTATTCAGATCTTTTCATAAATATAAGGTAGTTTGCAAACTTCAAAAATCTTGTCTGTAAGATAATTAAAAGAAAAATGATGACAGGACAGTAAGTCTGAAAAATTGAGGTAATCAATAAATAATAAGTGGAAATCAATAGCAATTAGATAAAAAGGTGCAGTTAATTATATTAAGATTTAGCTATTTTCATTCTGTACTGAAAATGTTACAATTTCATTCATTTTATAATGGGTGCATTTTATTCATTCAGTCTATTCATTCGGATTTAGTTAATAAATTATTTGATCAGATCTGTGAAACAAAATTTTTAAGAAACTTTTCTGATTCATAGACATTTCAAAGAAGATGTTTTATTCTCCACAGCTCACAGCCTCCTTTTCAAAATGGTGTCCACTGAACTATCCAAGATATGGAACCAGTAAAGCAATACAAAAGAGAAGCATATTTATACACAAATATGCAAGTCAAGAAATATAAAACAAATATTTGAATCATATCATGTGGGATGCTGAACCTGTTGATAGAACAAGGATATTCTTTTTTCCGTCAGGCTAGTTTCAAGGGAAAAACCCAACAATAAGCAGAATAAAGCAATCTTACTTTGCTTTAGAATAGGTCAGTTGTGTTATGTGATAACAATGTGTAGCCATGTTCAGTGTTCATTCATGCTGTTATGTGTTATATTTGTCTGTAACTTGATCTCTGCTTGGTGTGTTGCACAAGTATAAAGGAGAAGATCTCAGAAGCCATTAAATTGAAATGAATCAGTCACTAGTTTACATCACTATTCTTTAATGCAAATAAAGATTCTAGTTTACTATTTCACAAATCAAATTTCTATTGGAATAAAGTTCTTGTTAGTTATTTAATAGGAAATACGATCTACATTTGATTGGCAATATTCATCAGAAATTTTATGCTTCAAAGAAACTAACAGATCATGAAAATTAACACTATCTTATTTTAGGCCCTTTCTCCTGCTAACAAACATATTAAAAAATAATTTTTTTTTTTAATCATGTCATCCCAAGCAAAGCATTCCACTGCCACTATAGCGCAGGGGGTTACACAGGGCGATAGACGAGTTAGGATTTACATAAGGGGAGAGTTGGAGAGAATGGGAGGGTTAGTGTGTTAGGAGGTGTCTGTTGACCTTACATTTAAACTCCTGGAGGTTATAGCCATCGGGGAAGCAAGCATGTGGAAGGGAATTCCACAGGCGGGAAGTGCGAGAAAAGAAGCCATTGGAGTATTAGAAAAATTCTTTAACAGGTGGAGCTAAACTGATATAAAAAATCTATCAGCAGTTTATGTTAAATCAAAACTTTGTCAAGTTCTAGTGGATGCTCCTCAAAAAAGAACTTTCTGATTGCTGAATCATGAAGGGAGTTCCAACCTGCTAATGAATCCATAAATTTAAATGTAATTTCAGCATAGAGATTTGCATCCAATCAGCAATAATTCTTCTTCAATCAGTTTATATAGTAATCAGGTTAGGCAATCCCTCATAATGACAATTGCCATATGAATTGGCTGCCAGCACCACCTACCTAGACAAACTTCACATAGAGGCTATTATTAACAGAGAAAACATAGACTCAGTATTCACAGAAAGCAGATATGAATTTATGTTGACAACTAAATTATTCAATGAGTTTCTATTTGCTATAAATAAATACATTTGTATGCATCAGCATCTCTCTCTCTCTCTCTTTCTCTCTCTTTCTTTCTCTAAAAAGCTACACCAGAGACAGCATACATTTACTAAGCTTCATACTACAAAAAGAAGACCCAGGTACACTCATAGTAACATTTGATGTAAACTGTCTGTACAGCAACATACCCATAAACTAGGTAAACAGACCATTATATTTTGGATTAAAAATGCCCAGAAATACTTCCCACATATTTCAGACAGAGTATAGAACTAATTTTTGACAACAGTTCACTCCAATTTAACAACCAAAATTATATTCAAACAACAGGTACCCCGATGGGGGCAAAAATAGCACCTGCATATGCAACACTAACACAAGCATATCTAGAAGAAAGTCTATGCAATCAAATAGGACGCAAACATGGGAAAGACATAAAAACAGAATTCACTAAATAATGGAAGAGATATCTAGATGATTGTTTCATCTTTTGGACATCAACATGGGGAAACATAAATAAACTACAAAATCTACTCCCAAACTTGCACCCAAAAATTAAGTTCACACTAGAATATAGCTATAATTAATTATCATTTCTAGACTTACTCAAAAAAACAAAAACAATTACATCATCACAGATATTTACCATAAACCTACAGATTCCTAACAGTACCTCCATTTCAAGAGTCACCACCATAAAAGTTGTCTAAAATCCATCCTCTACTCCAAAGCATGATGAATTTGCACAATAGTAGCTGACAAAACCCTTCATAAAATACACATAGAGAAACTATGAAAAATACTACAAATAAGAGTATATCTTACTCCACTAATAAACAAGGGTTTCTAACTGGCAAAAAATACCATTAGAATCTCTCCAAAACCCCCACAAAAAACATGAAAAAGAAAAAAAAATTCTCGCAGACATCTCCACACACAACAGAAGCAACCCATAACTATTTACAAAGATAAAAAGAGACAAAGAATTACTCAACAAAAATAATAAAATAAATATCAAAAACAACTAAAATAATTAAAAAAAACGCCAACCCAAAAATTTAAACAAGCATACTAAACTCATGAAAATTCGAGCAACACACAACACTGGAGGTCAGGAAATACGACGACAACTCAATAATAGAAGAAAACCTCTTCAAGTTCGAAAACACATCTACATTCAAAATAAAACCAAATCTAAACTGCAACAATAAAAATGTAATTTATGCTCTAAAATGCAATGAATGTGCAAAAGTATACATGGGGTGACACAAGGCCAGAATAAAAGTGTAGCCTTGCACAGAATTAACACTAAACTAGCCAATTACAGCAAATTGTACATTTCCTAACGCTTACACGAATGTAGTGGAGGTAAATTCAGAGTAATGCTTAGCTACCAAAATGCAGATTATGATGCAGGAATAAATATTTATAAAAAAATACAAGCTTTCCCTCAACAAAACAACATTAAAACCTAACACACACACACACACACACACACACACACACACACACACACACACACACACACATACGCACACACACACTAAATTCAAGCATGCTAATGCTAAAAAAACATTTTTGTGAACCACTGGGGTATAAAGATAAAATCAAATTTCACAAGTCAGTGCAAAAATATTTTCTGGCCAATGAAAGGTAAATGATTCCAAAAACAGAAGAGATTTAATGAGTGAGTGTGAAAAAAAATCAACAAACATGCACACATATGAACTTTCTGACCTGCTCACCAACAACTTATCCACATATACACAATATTTTTCACCCTCAGATAGA
Organism: Ascarosepion bandense; assembly: GCA_037127315.1. NCBI lineage: Eukaryota > Metazoa > Mollusca > Cephalopoda > Sepiida > Sepiidae > Ascarosepion > Ascarosepion bandense. The sequence continues at coordinate 141,687 of JBBBDQ010001230.1, read as the reverse complement.
CAACAGACAAGTTTATTTGCCTGAAAAGAGTCAACTTTGGACTCAAAACACAAATACCATTATGGACACTTAATATAGTATAAAAAATCAAGTAAACACTACACTTTAAACAAAAAATTCTTGGCTTCTTGCACATTTTTCTTCTATACATATATATGTATATACATACATATATATTAAAGTTTTAGACATAGATAGTAAGTAAGATTTATATTATATATCTCACATGGATAAAAATATATAGGAAAAAATATTGAAAATGAACTGTAGTTTGTAAGAAATACTTATTTAAAGGAGCTAAATTGCTTCTAGCTAGAATTGAAACCCAATAGATTTGACATCAGTCAGAGATTCTTCCTCTAAGCAACTGGTGCACAGGGGAGGAAGGCAGTGTTTAGTGTGTTATATACACAATGTATACAAATGCTAGCAGTCAAGAGTGTTCAATCCATTGCTGGAAAATGATGCTTAAATAGTAGTGAATAGCTACTGTTTTTAAAGTCTAGCATTTTCCAAGAGTGTTCAATCAATGGCGAGAGTATAAATATTAAAATTAGGAAGATCAGCCGATTACACTACTAGAGTTTCAAACTTATAGTATCATCAGACATTAACTGATTATACAATGTTTTTTTGAATGCATAAGTGGAATTTTAGAATGCATGAGAGGGAGTTTAAATTAAAGAAAATTTTAAAACAAGTGAAAAAATACAGTATATACCTTCATCTATGTCGGAGCCAAGTTTTCCAAACTAATGAATATTTTACATGAGATTAACAAAATAATTCACATAAACAACCATGGATTATACAAAGATGGCAGGCTAGTGACAGTGCCAGACAACAAAGTAAATGACAAAATTAGAAATATTCTTCAAGAGCTTCAATTATAAAATATATTTTAAACTCATACAAACATAAGTTCTGGGCCTGACATATAGTTCCCTTGCTGTGCCTCCTTAGCCTCATTCTCTCAACTGACAAAGTGAAATGCCTATATCGAATCTATAGCTTCATCTATTGCTAGGAAGGTTTAACCAGAAACCTTTTTTTTTGTCAGAATCCATCTTGTACATTTATAAATCTACCATTCATTCATGCACTGAGTACTGTTACCATATCTGGTTGGGTGCTTCTGCTTTTCATCTCAAGGTTCTCGACAAAATCCACAGAAGAATCTGCAATGTAATAGCTCACCTTCTTTCTCCCTGCTGGGATGTGACTTCCATCTGTCTTTTTTATAAATATTTTCACCACTTCTGCTCTGGCAAGTTTCATTCCCTGGTGCTTTGATCGTATGAGTTTACTTGTACTGGCATCAAGGTTCTACCCTTTCACCATCAAAACAATTAAATGTAACTGCCACTTCTACTCTATCAGTTTTTTCTCACACTTCTCGTTTGTGAAACCTCCTTACATATACTTGCGTCCCTGATAGCTACAATCTCCAAAAGTTTAAATGCAACTTCAATTGCCATCTTATATCTAACCTAAATCACATCCACCTCTCTAAATCCCATTCACCTCCAATCATTTATTTGGCATTCCCTGTACTCTCTTTTTTCTCTCTCTGTAACTCCCTTTGCACCAGTGGCAGTCTTACCTTGCTTGGGGTGATATTATAAAAAATTCTGCAACAAAAGAACTGCCAGAATATTCTCCTTCATTTCTGAATGATTTCTTTCTTGTATGGAGAGTTTTATCTGAAAAAAATTATCAAAAAGGCTGAATAGTCAGCTTTGGTTCATGCCTGAACTTGCTGCTGCTGTATACCACTATAACCACAACTTTTTTTTTTTTTTTATAAGCGTTTCACCCCGAGCAAGGCATGTCACTGCCACTACTGCACAGGGGGCTACATAGAGTGGAGAAAGGATGATTAAATATAGGAAATGTCAGAGGGTGGGTGATAGGCGAGTAGGGATACCGAGAATGGTTAAATATAGGAAATGTCAGAGGGTGGGTGAGAGACGAGTAAGGATACCGAGAATGAGGGTTGGGTAGATGAGAGTGTTCTGAGAATAATTGGGAGTTAGAGTGATAGGAGGTGTCTATTGACCCTACATTTAAACACCTGGAGATTGTAGCTGTTGGGAAAGCAGACTTGTGGAAGGGAGTTCCACAGGCGGGAAGCGCGAGAAAAAAAGCTGTTGGAGTAGAATTTATGGTTACATCTTATTTGTTTAACTGTAAAAGGGTGGGACCTAGTTGCTCATCTAGTATCTCGTGTAAATTCGTGCTTAGGCGGCACCAGTGATCTAAGCTCATCGGAGCAGAAGCCATGAAAGTACTTGTAGAAGAGGCACAGGGAAGCCACATCATGCCGGTGAGAGAGCGGCTGCAGTCGGTCTGCCAAGTCAGTATCAAGCACGTTACAGATCCTCCTTTGTATTTTGTCAAGAAGCCCAAGGAGAGCAGCAGGGGCACCCGACCAGATATGGCAGCAATATTCAATACACGGGCGGATGGTAGATTTGTATATGTGCAGAATAGATTCAGGTGGGAAAAATTTCCGGGCCCTGCACAGGGAGCCGACTTTCATAGCAGCAGATTTGGCAATGGATTCAATATAGTCATTCCATTTGAGATCCGCCGAGAGTGTAAGGCCAAGAAGGCATAGTATTTTACTCTCTGGGAGGCTAGCCTGTCCCATGCTAATGGGAGGTAGATGCGATTGTCTATGGTGGTTAGTTGATAACAGCTTTGTTTTGTTTTAGAGGCATTGAAATTTACCAACCATTTCCTACCCCAGGCCACTATGGATTGGAGGTCCATTTCAAGTACGGCAGCGAGGTTCACTTTGTCGTCCAGACCTGGTTTCTGATCGATGCGAGAGTAGATTGTTGTGTCATCGGCATACATGCCAACTTGGGATCTAATGGTGTCGGGGAGATCATTAATGTAGATCAGAAAGAGCGTGGGACCTAGGATGGAACCTTGAGGGATGCCCGCGTTCGTATGGTAGTTTTGGGAGGCATGCCCATTTAATACCACCTTCAATGTGCGGTTAGAGAGGAAAGACTGGATGAGGTCAAACAGATGTCCAGTTATCCCATAGTTCCGCAGTTTGCACAAGAGGCCAGCAAGCCAGACCCTGTCGAATGCTTTGGAGATATCCAAGGCAATGTTTCGGGCTTCACCATTCTTGTCGAGTGCCTGGTATATGTACTCGGTAATGGTCGTTAGCATATCAGCAGTAGACCTGGTGAAGCAAAACCCATACTGTTTGTCAGAGAGAAGCCCGTTGGCCATAAGATGCTGAATCACCTCGGCGTTGATAATGGCTTTGAAAACTTTGCCAAAGATTGGAAGGAGACTAATAGGACGGTAATTGACGGGGTCTGAGGGTTCGCCAGAATTCTTAAATATAGGAACTATGCAGGAGGACTTCCAACAGGCAGGAAAGCAGGAAGCAGATAGGCAGAGGTTATAGAGTTTAGAGAGGACAGAGGAGAGTTCAGGGGCACATTTCTTCAGTACTATGACTGGGATTCCGTCACCGCCGCTCGCTTTGTGTGGGTCAAGTTGTGCAATTATCTTGGCGACCAGCGAGGGTGTTATGTGGACGTTATTTAGTTGAGCCTTAGTTCTGGGTGGGAAGTCTGGTGTAGGTATTCCTAACGAGTCCAGTGTCAAATTGGTTGAGAATCTACGGGCAAAGCATTCAGCCTTGTCAGGTGGGGAGGTGAGAACTTCAAATTCATTGATTAGTGGGGGTATTGAAGTCTTGTTCCTGTTGAGCACACTTTTGCAGAGATGCCAGTAATCTTTGGAGCCAAACTTAGAGGATGCTATGCATTGCCTAATTCTGGTAGCAAACGCCCTCTTGGCTTCGTTCAGTACTTTTTTACACTTGTTCCATGCTGAGGTGAAAAGGTGCCTGTTTTGGTTCGACGAGCAGCTTCGATAGAGCTGGAAGAAATGGTTCCGGTGGGCAATGGCGGCCGAGAAAGCGGGTGAGAACCAGGGGGACAAATTTGGTTTTAGTTGAAATTTCCTGGCCGGGATAAAAGCATCGATGCCAGCCTTAACCCAAGAGGAGACTTCGGAGGCACAGTCTTCGACAGGAAGATCGAAGACGTTCCAGGGGACGTCGCAGAGGAAGTCCCTGAACGAGTCCCAGTCGGCTCTTTGGTAGCAGTATGATATTCTGCTGGTCTGGTTTTCTTGGGTAGAGTTAGTGCGGATTGATATGTTTACAAAGACTACGGCGTGGTCAGAGTTTCCGAGGGGGCAGAGTTGCCTGGTAGTGCAGGAGTCTGGGATGGAGGTAAAGCAAAGGTCGAGTAAAGAGTCCCTTCCGTTAGGGTTTTTAGAGAAACGCATGGGGAAGTCCACCACTTGCGTTAGAGCTTGGGCTATTGAAAAGTGCATGGTGCAGATCCCAGCAAGGTCGGTGGCTGAGTTTTTAAGCCACTTGGTGTGGTGGGCGTTAAAATTGCCAAACACAAATATATGGGCAGATGGGTGAGAAGAAATGGCCCTGTCAATATTAGTAGAGATGCTATCAAGTACCTTACAGTCAGAGGAGGAGGGGGAGTGGTAGAGGAAGAAGAGATAGCTAACCGAGCTTAGAAGTGAGAGACTGAAGCACATGAAGGAATGATCAAGGGATTCAAGAGATGTGACCCTGGCTAGGGGGAGTTGTTCGCTGACATATACACCAAGCCCATGCATATGGACATTGGAGTCCTTCCTGAAGAGAGGAAGGTAACCAGGAACGAACAGCTCTGAAGAGGGGATAGAAGGGTCAAGGTTAGTCTCACATATAGCTAAGATATCAGGTGAGTTAGTTAGAAGGAAAGATTCTACACTATTAAAGTTACTGCGAATACCTCTTATATTTGTGAACGTAATGCAGATAGGTTTGGGCGATTTACGACTAGCTGGTTTAAGCTTGCTATTTTGTTTGTTTAATTTCATGCTGGTTATAGTTGTGGATAGAGAGAGGTCTAGAGTAGGGTCAGATGGTCGTTGATTGCAGCAGGTGAAGGATGGTGAATGGCGCCGCCTGCAGCATAATGTGGCCTCGTGGTTGCCCATCGGAAATTCATGCAGGGACGCCTGTCCATGCGCGAAATGGCACTACAGGAACCCCGATATTATTCAACTGTTGATCAGAGCAGCCTCTCAAGACGCTACGCAAGAGTTCGGGCTCCTAACTACCAGTCGGAAGCAGCAACCAGGAAACTGCCAACCCGGTACCCTCAGAATGAAGAGACATTGCCACCATACTCACCAACTGCAAAAAGCTTCCAGCCGAACCGACATAAAGACCGAAAAAGAGAGAGATCAACCGGGAACCCCTTCCTAAACAAGAAACAAGGCGATCACCTCTACTCCTGTCCAAAAGAAGGGGGTGGAGTGTGAGACCGGGCGATAGAAGGTACTATCTACTCCAATTAAAAAAAAAAAAAAAAAAGAAAGAATAAATGTGTGCCTGAAGTTAACTAAGTTACAACTTAGTATAAGTCAAACCTAAATTTGATAATTAAAAACAATTTACACAAACATAGTCGCAGTGCATTACAAGGGCGACAAGTAGAGAACTTAGGTTAGTAACAAAACAGGAACAAAAATTAGACAAAAAATATAAGAACCAAAAGGAAGAAAAACTAGCATCTTTAACACCCTGAAAATTGTGGTGGAACTCTTGCTGCATTAAGAACACTCAGCAAATATTGCAAGAGATCAGGAAAAATTATCTCATGCTTATCAGGCAAGGATCACCAAATTGCAATGAACTTTGCCTCTAACTCCTTGTGAGATGATCTTCTGTCTGACCTCTCCCTCTTACAAAGCATAAGTTTGATATCTCTATCTTGGCTAGGGTAGTTTCCACACACATCAAAAGCCTTGACTCTACCAGTCTGGATAAAACCCCTGTGGTTGTTTTTAAGAACCTAAGCTCAGAATTATTGGTATAGTTGTTTAAACACTGCATGAAATGTATTCTAATTCTGTGGATAGTATCAGCTGCATGTCTTGTTATAAAGAATGTAGATGAATGCTTGCTTCCACCACAATATCATCCAGCCTCCTAAGTATCAGCAAAAACCCTTGAGTCTATTATTAACAAGTTTTGATTACCTCAAAAAACACCAGTATAGGTTTCACTTCTTTAGGTTCACTTCTCATGTTTTAATAAACATTCCATCATTCATTTAAGTAATACATGATACATGCTGGGGCAATTATGTCTTGAAAGAAGTATGACTGACTGAGCAGAAAATTTTCCCTCAATAGGTTGCCATGACTTTCTGTGGTAGACTGGTTGTCAACCAATGCTATAGAACCAAATCTTTTCTATTTGACCATGGCTGAAGGGAAGAGATTGATTAATACTTTTCCCAAAAATATTTGCACATGAGTGAATGCAATGAATTCAACAAGAATTTGAACTTGGCTTTCCTATTTCTCAGTCTGAGCTGATATCCACTGCACCGCAATGTACTCGGTAAAAGTATTACACTGAAAAATTATAAAACAAACATTACTTAGAAAAATTGAAGGATTCATCACAAAAGCAATTGCCTTAGATATCTCAAAGTACTTTGACAAGATGTGGCATACAGAACTGCTATGTATTCTCTCCAGCTACAGCATCTCTATAATGTAAAGATCTTATGGAAAAACCAGCCAGTAATTAACTAGAATAGGAGTTGATTCTAACTGATCAAAAAAACCACCAGGGCAAATTGGTAGGTGGTTTAAATAATAACCTGGGAGATTCCATTCTGTTACAGGCAAGTCTATTCTGTAAGAATTGATTGGCTGATAATTTCAGTGTGTATATTGAGCTCCATAAATGTTCAGTACAATATCTACACTCTTGAATATTCACCATATCAGGAAGACAAAAGAAGACAGCCATGTTGAAAAGTAAGTTATTTGGGTGCATGGAAAGAATTTCAAGGGGTCCAAAAGATTCTAATTCATGCCAACGTATACTCATAATCTGCTAGATGTGTGGCGCACATACTATAATTTTATCCATAGTTTCAAACTTGCTTTATTCTACTTGAAAGAGGCTTCTTCCCATTGGCAGTGCAAATCTCAATGTCATCAATAAGATGAATGAAATATCATATACAGTTGTGTCAAATGTAGTAATGCTTATGTTTTAATCGCAGGCTTTATTTATATGTTCAGTACTCATCTTTGCTAAGAAATTGAAATATTTCTTGATGTGCAGAAAAATATGACCTGTTGGAGATATTAAAATCAGAACACTGAGTTTCGCCTTGCTTACCTAGGGGACATTTTTTAAATCTTCAACCAGCTGAATTTGAGACATCAAGGAAAGGATTCAAATTTGCTCAGACACTTTGACACAATACATGCATTTCTGGCCAAATTGGAGCTGTATAAGAAAAGAATGAGTGTAGGGAATTTCATGATGTTTACATTTTTGAATGAACTTCTTGCTGATACTCAGCTTTCAAACACCTTGTCCAAGGAAATCATGGATCACTTGTCTCAACTACATGATGAATTTCACTGTTATTTTCCTGACTTAAGCCCTTAGCATGTAGGATTGGCAAAAAATCCCTTCTTATATCAGGTTGATGATGTGTTAGAAGACACACAAGAAGAGTTCATTGAGTTTATCAATGTTTCAACAGCCAAGAATATGTTCCAGTCAAAATCATTGTCTAGCTTCTGGTGTTCAATGATGGAATTATATCCAAAAGTAAGTGATCTTGCAGTTAGAGTTCTTTTACCTTTCACTTCAACCTACCTATGTAAAAGTGGGCTTTCTGCATTACTTGCAATAAAAACAAAATCAAAGAACAAGCTGTCTAGAAGATGACTTGAGTTGTGCACTGGCTGCTACTGAACCAAGGATTCATGAGCTGATTGCTTAAATCAACCATAAAAGTCCCATTGAGAAATATAGAGTAAAATCCAATTTTTTTTTCAATAAATAAAAAGTTTCATTCAATTTTGTTTTGGGAATTTTTAGTGTTTTTTTTTTCATGCATATGTTTCCTTTATACATATTTTATGATTTTTTTATTCATACATTCGCTTGTAAGCTCAAAAATAAAGCCAATTTTATAAAGATATTTTTGTGTACAATACCTACAACTATAACAACATTGACATTTTTACTAGGTGTTTTACTTAAATAAAGGAAGGCTGAATGAAATTTTTTGATTTTATATGACTAAGTTTAAAGCTTAATCAGCATAAAAATGCAGGTCATTTTACATGAATATATTTTTTACAGAAAAATCTTTTATTTTTGCTTGTTTAACTTATTCCATTGTACAGGTCCACAAGTAAATAAGTGACTTGAAAAAGGGAAATGGGACAAAAAATGTTGGGAAATACAGTCCTAGGCTCTCTACTTGGTCCTACCTGCTTTCTACTTCATATCAAAATTCTTAGATCAATAATAAATATCTATGTAGATGATATTATGGTTTATGGGTGCACCACTGAAAATCCAGATGGTCAGAATCTAGAAGTAGATCTCTACTCTGATCTAGCTCTAACATCTCAATGTGGGTTGTAATTTTATACCTCCTAAAATTTTATACCTCCTAAAGTTTATACTTTCTAAAATTTATACCTCCAAATCCAAGCTAGTAATGTTTTATCATCACAAAGCAGACTGTGAATTTTTCCTATCATGATAAATAGTTGCACTTTAAATTAAGCTTTGAACATCTCTTGTCACTCAAGTTCACTGAGCAAATCTCAAGTGGAACTCATACATGAGAAATGTAATTCGAGTAATTGGTGCATAAATGGGTTACTTCAAAAGACCCTACTCTGTTGAAGTAGACAAACAGAACCCTAGCCCCCCAAAAAACATGAGCAGTTGAATTACCTACTCAGTGTTACCGGCCATCCACCCCAACCTGTAACTGGCCAAGCTTAATGAATACTACTATTTTACTGAACACATGGTCAACCAGTAAGAAGGATCTGGATTTGGTTTGGTCATTGGTGTTTTTTCCCTTAATGTCTGATGTCATGAGCCAATATTAATATTATTTCCCAATGAATCCTGATGGACAACCTTATTGTTTTTCTGAAGATCCATCAAGAACTAATTTTGTTATGACATACGTTTAAAAATAATATTTTATAGTTATTATATTTTATATTCATAGATGATAGGTTCTTTGCCCACATTGTGATATTAGTTATCAATAAAATATTTTAAGCTGTATCCTGTATAAACGTCTTTGTTGATCTGATAAAGAAACCAGATATAGTGTGTATGTATCTGTATAAAAGAATAAAAGAAATTATTCGAGTTTGAAATTTAAATGAATTTGTCTCATTCACTAATGCACAAATACCATTGGGAAAAGCAATAATCCATCTCTTCTTTTTCTAGCTATGAGTTGAATAGCAGGACAGATTGGGTTCTGTAACATTGGTTGGCAATCAGTCAACTGCAGAAAGAAATAGCAACCTATTTTGGGAAAATCGTCTTCCTAGTCAGTCATCAGTCATGTCTTGAAAGAGACATGATCGCCCAAATGTGTATCACGTGGCAATTAACTGACTGATTGGGACCAAAAATTTTGAATAGCAAGACATACTGGGTTATATAGCCTTGGCTGGCAACCAGTCTACTGCAGAAAGAAATGGCAACCTACTCAGAGAAAATCTGCCTACTCAGTCATATCTTGAAAGAGACATGATCTTCCAAGTATGTATCCCATATAGCAACTGACTGACTGACATATGATCCATTGGTAAAGATGCTGGAAAAAGGATTGGATCAAAATTAAATAGAATCTACAGACATTATTTTATTGTTCTGTCAATACCGTTTTTCAAACTGACGTTCATTCTGGTCAAGGCATTGCTGACAACGTGAAATAACGGAATCGCAAACATCACAAAACAATTTGTTTGTTATTTATGTGCTTTCTTGTTTAATAGCTGCTCTAAATTCAGCGACTGCTGCAGGTTTGTTAGCGTAGACTTTGTGTTTTAGGCATCCCCACAAAAAAAGTACCATATATGATTTACGCTTGGGCAATCACATCACAAAAGAGACATGACTGTCTGGGCAGAAGATTATCCTGCAGTAGATTGCCATTATTTTCTGTGGTAGACAGGTTGCCAGCCAAGGCTATAGAACCCAATCTGTCCTATTATTTAGCCCATAACTGGAGGAAAGATATGGATTAATACCTTTCCCAAGGGTATTTGCACGTAAGTGAATGCAATAAATTCAACAGGAATTTGAACTTGGTTCCCTAATTTCTCATTCCGAGCTGATATTGACTGCACCACAATGTGCCATTCCAGAAAATACCTGATATATTTTATCATGCTTTCTCTTCACAAGAATCAGATCAGACTAAAAATAGTTTATTGATACCATATCTAGACTAAAGGTTCTTCACTTTCTACTTCCTCCTCATATACCTATACCACACACCCCATTCAGTAACCATTCACCTTGAGTGGTTCCTGGACTTGAGGGGAAATTAGTAAAAGAGACCCATTACATCCATTGGCAACCTTGAAATGGATATGATTTATATCTGCTGAAGAATACATATATAGATGTAAATGTTTGTACTTGATTTACCCGTGTATGTATATGTATTTAAATATGTATAAACTATAAATGTGTGTACATTTTTTGTATGCAAAATTATATTGATACATTATGCTCACACACACACACACACACACACACACACACACACACACACACACACACACATACATATATATATATATTTACACACACAATCATACATGTATACATATATATATTTACATACACACTCACTCACATACACACACATGTATATATAAACAGATAGGGATATACATATTGTAGCATATATATATATATATATGTATGTATATCTGTATATGTATGTATGTAATTGTAAATGCAAGTATGTAAAGTATAAATAAAGGTAGTTTTTCTTTGCTTTTCAGAAATCTTTTTTATGTGAGGGGATTTTGCCTGTCAAAATGTGCTAAGTTCAAAAAAAATGTCAGAAAAACAAATGGCATCAAAAAGGCAAAGCAAATTTATTTTTTGAGGGAACATTTTAAAACTCTTCTTAATTCCTTATTCTCTTTGTGGAGCTTCCATAATCTAGCAAACAGGAAAGCTGACTGCAGGCCAGCAACATAAAAGTTTTGTCAAGTCAAATCAAGCAGGATGTTATTCTTTATTGTTGCAAAAGTTTTCAAACATTTTTATCTGAGTTACATTCAAAGAAAACAAAAAAACAAAAAATCATGTCTCATAGGCATATATATATATATATATACAAGGTTCCACCAAAAACTTGGAAATGATTGACCATTAAAAAAATGACTTCACCTAACTTCTAGTTTCCACAAATTCATTTAAAGTAGCCCTTTTGGGAATGTACACATTAATCTCATAAAGGATACCTCTCTGAAAGAGTGATTTCATATTGGGACATCAAAAATATATTAATTTTACAGATCTTTTTAATATACTCTACTGGCCATAATTATTAGGTCCTCCCAGTGTTTAAAAAAATGATGTATTTCACTATTTTTTAGTATTTATTGCCAAGTGAGTAATTGTAAATGAAAATGAAATGGTTCTTTTGTTAATACTGCACAATAACATGTGCATCAAATGAATTTATAAATATTTTTTTTTTTAATCATTTCACCCCGAGCAAGGCAGAAACGCCACTGATGTGCAGGGGGCTACATAAATGTAAAAAGATTAATTAGAAAAGAGTGAGGAGTACAAACTAGTTAGAAAGGAACAATAGAAAGCTGAGAAAGCAGGTGCGATGACAGATACATAGGTGGAGAGAAAGGGAAGGTTATACAGGGGTGGGGAGAGAGCTAGAGTCCAGTGGTTAGTAGATGAGTATTGACTTTGCATTTAAATTTCTGGAGGTTGTAGCCATCAGGAAAGCAAAAATACGGGAGCGAGTTCCACAGGCGGGAAGTGTGAGAGAAGAAGCTGCAGGAGTAGAATTGTCGTCTGCATTTGGCTAACCTGACTGTGAATGGGTGGGACCCAATTGCCAGTCTGGTTGCACAAGTAAACACCTATTGAGGAGGCATCAGTGACTTAAGTTCATCTGAGCAGAATTACTATATTGCAGTTTCATCAGTGAAAGAATGAAGAAAATTTAGGGTGATTCGGACGAGTTCATCTTTGCTTCCTTGCCTTGTAAAATTTTGCAAAGCAATAATAACAAAAGAACCATTCTATTTTCATTTAGAATTATCCACTTGGCAATAAATACTAAAAATAGTATGAAATACATAATTTCTTTTAAAAAAACTGTAGTGGCCCAATAATTATGGCCAGTAGTGTATATCATGGCTAAGATATATATATTCATGGCTAAGATCCACCATGTTATGCACATGATAGCAAACTGCCCTCATTTCTTTTGTATTCCATTGGGGTGATGAAAGTTCTACTTAAGCAGCTTCTTCCCATGAGCAACTGCTTTGGGAAACTGGCTCCCAATAGGATGTTTTCTTGATAACAACAGTCTTTTTAACAGTCCTTGATGTTACTTCACTTCATTTCAAAGCTTATTTCATGTATACATTTAAAAATTATCTCATAACAGGTGCTGTTAGTAAAGAGTGATGGTCAAAATACTTTTTATATTAGGGTCTATCAAAAATATGTTCATTTTACAGATCTTTACTACAAAGTTTATTTCATGAACATATCTAATGATTTCTTTTTATTTTTGACTAGCAGTATAGCCCGGCATTGCTCGGGTGTAATGAAAGTTTTAAAACTAATCCATGGTCCTGGAGCTCAGACTCTTTGGACGTTGACACAAAAGACTAAAAAGCAATAGTTGTTTCCAGTTAAAGCAAAACCGTAGACTGAAAGAAAAATGAATGGATGTAAGTCAAATTTTGATTTCCTGGTGTCGATATCAAACAAGTGTTTTTGTCATAAACCACATTGGATATTGAGGTATCGAGTTCCAATATTGGGGAGAAATTGGAAAAAATAAGTTGCCCATAACCTGACCAGAAGCCTAAAGAAGTTTGGTGAGAATCAGATAAAAATTGTGGATTTGTGTAAAGAACATACAGACAGATAAACAGACACATACACAAACATCTTGCCTTATATATATATTATCGATTTTCTGCACTATGGTAAGAACTGCAACCTTGAAACTTCGGAATATCATTTCTTATGTCTTTGTCTATAACCCGATTTTTTCAATAATCGATTTTCAATAATTATCAGGGGTACCTTGACACAAAACCTAGCTAAGAACACTCGCAGACACTTATAGTACATCTGTGTAAATTTTTAAGAAAATCGGTTCAGCCGTTTTGGAGTCTATAGGTAACAGACACACACATACACACATACACACACACACACACACACACAGACAAAGTTCCATTTATAAATAAGTTTAGATTTAGATTTAGATTAGATTAAATTTAGATTTAGATTTAAATATTATCATTATCTCTTCAGATATATCAAAGTTTTTTATAAACCATTGTTTCAAATTTTTCATGTATGCAAGAAAAGATACTATGACTCCACTATAGTAGTACTATTACACTCCTGATCAAAAATTTAAGACCACTTAAAAATCTTTAAAAAGAAATTTTTTTTTATGGATAGATTTTAAAATCCTCCCACTTAAGGTTACCAATACTACAATCTAAAAGGTTATGGAAACAAAAAGCTACATTCCAAACATTTTATTTAGAAATTTACATTTTTATAAAATGAGGCGATTTACACATGATCAAAATTATAAGACCAGGGGTATAAATTGTTAGATCTATGGCAATTCCAATGTTGTTAGTTCAGTTAGAGATTAGCAATCACTGTGTAAAGGTGTTACCATGCCTAAAGTAAGCAAACTTACAAAAGTTGAGCGTTCTCGAATTCTAGAATTTCATAAGCAAGATTTGTCACAGCGGGCGATCGCAGCTAAGGTAAATTGCACTAAAACTGTGATTTACAACTTTATAAAGAACAGTGAGAATTATGTAAAAGCAAAATCCTCTGGTAGGCCCCAAAAAATTTCTCCTGCATTGAGTAGGAGAATAAGACGGGTTGTTATGAAAGGCGGGGGACTTTCTTCTAGTTAAATTAAGGCAGTCACAGATGCTGATTGCAGTCCCGTAATCATCAGATGACACTTAAGACAAAAAGGCATTGTAAATAAAAAGCGTAAACAAATTCCTTGGCTGCTTCCATGTCACAAATTGGACCGCTTAAAGTTTGGTCATGAATATCAAACATGGGACGTTGAGAAGTGGAAGAAAGTCCTGTTTTCTGATGAGAAAAAATTCAATCTAGATGGTCCTGATGGCTTCCAATGATATTGGTATAACAAAAACATGCCTCCTGAAATTTTCTCCGCACATCATAGTGGTGGAGGGTCCCTAATGGTATGGGGTGCCTTTTCTTACAGAGGGACGATGGAGCTCCAGATGATGCAGGGTCATCAGAGAGTGGCTGGTTGTGTTAACATGCTACAAAAAGCATCTTTGATGATGGAGGGTCATCGTTTGTGTGGGGATGGATGGTTATTCCAACAGGATAATGCTGCAATCCATGCTGCAAGATGAACATTGACCTTTCTACAAGAAAATAGGGGCCATCTCTTGGGACATCCTGCATGCTCACCGGACTTGAACCCAATTGAAAATGTTTGGGGATGGATGACAAGAGATGTTTATTGAAATGGCAAACAATATTCAACAAAAAATGAACTTCGTGAAGCCATCTTCAGAAGCTGGAGCAACATCCCCTGCACCTTAATGGAAACGCTTATTTCTAGCATGCCCGACAGAATTTCTGAAGTCATCAAAAGCAGTGGAGGTAGACTTCATTATTAAATTCGATTGTTAAATATTTTCATACACTTTTCATTCAATTTCGTAGAATTTTTGTCTCTGGTTTTATAATTTTGAACATGTGTAAATTGCCTCATTTTATAAAAATGTCAATTTCTAAATAAAATGTTTGGAATGTAGCTTTTTGTTTCCATAACCTTTTAGATTGTAGTATTGGTAACCTGAAGTAGGAGGAGTTTAAAATCTAACTGTAAAAACAAATTTCTTTTTAAAGATTTTTAAGTAGTCTTAAATTTTTGATCAGGAGTGTATTAGGGCATTGTACATTGGCACAGTTAATGGAAATTCTGTTGTTGAAGCATAGAGCCAAAAAGACTTTTCAAAACACAAAAGACTTATGACCATATCACATTGAAACATTAATCATGTATAATCACTGAAGTTCAGTAACGCCAAACCTGGTCAGTATTTAGATAGAGAACTGCTTGTTGAATAACATCTTATATGCTTAGATGTGGAGGTGGTATAAATTTCTTCTTCCAATTTCTATTTGCAATGTTCTTTCAGAATGATGCTGCTCATGTTACTCTACAATTTTATGTCTTTTTCTTGTTTTTAGTAAATTTTGTCTTTTGGTATCTGTTCTGCCATCCATTTAGATAAGTTTACCAGGTAAGTTATGTGATGTTTCTTCTGTCACTCTTACCTTCAGTATCTCCTGAGGGTATTAAATTTCCCAAATCATCTTTCTTCATTATACATTTCTTTCTATAGAGACATATTTCTACTACATCAAGTCTTTCATTCATCTGTAAAAAGATTGTATACAGGTGATTAAAAAAAAATTTCTAATGTAGTGTAATTTATATATATATTTCAAATTAAGGTGATTACACAACCTTGTTGTCAGCCTATCTGTATCTTTTGACTAAATCCTGAAGGAAAATATATTAAAGTTTTGCATTAGGTATGAATTGAGCACTTTTTATTACAACTGTGTACTTGTCTAATTTAATTTTGACCATGACCAATAACTGGTTAATAATTGTACACACACACACACACACACACACACACACACACACACACACATATATATATATATATATATACATAAAATAAGTTTTCAATGTTCAAAACTGTAGTTGTATGATCATTTCAACATGAAATCCCTAAGAGAGATTTCACATATCGTCATCAACCAATACTTTTTCAAAAATGAAAAAAATAATAAAAGACGGTTAAGAACTAAGAATTAATTAAGTTAAGAATTAATTTATATATATATATATATATATATATATATATATATATAAATCCAGGTGAAGAGAACCAAAAGTTTTACAATTTCAAGTTCTCTGCCATTTACTTTTTTTTTATAAAAGTGAAAAATACAACAAATATTGTAGAGCATAATATAATTAAATTTGTTTTTTAATTAAAATTAATATATTTTATATTGCGACATGGAAATTTCTGTTTCGAGATTTTTACCACATCATCACAATGATTTAACATTGCCTGATGACAAGGTAAAAATTTCAAAACATCGAAATTTCCATGTCACAATGTAAAATACATTAATTTTAATTAAAAAACAAATTTAATCATATATATATATATATATATATATATATTAATAAATATACATAGTGTCCTACATCTGTGACATGACTGTGTTTCATGTGTTATGCAATCATCAGGTGCATATTTCCAACTGAAAGTTTAATAGATTTGAATTTAAGTTCACTCAATGTTTATGGGAATTAGATCTTATAAATTAAGTCACTGCTTTTTTAATAACAAGATTAAAAATTTAAATATTCTAAGATTAAGTGCAGATAAAAATTTAGAATTAAATTTAAAATTAAAATATAAAATAAAAAATATATTTAAAATATTAAAATGTAGCTAGAAGAAATCAAAGGGTTGTAAATCATAAAACTTAAAAGTTTAGATATTCTAATATTACACTTAGATAACTGTTATGTCGCCAAGTATAAATGAATAACTCAACAACAGAATCAGAATATAAGTTGTATTCCGCGGAAAGATCGTTAGTATGTACAGAAGTGATTAGTAATATTTACAATAGAAAAGATACAAGAGTCCAATTCGTCGTAAGACGTGTGTATACATGATTACTTCCGGTATGCCACCGGAAGTGTGACTAACTCTTCACTGACTCGCACTGACTCTTCAGTAACTCATTAGAGACTCTCAAGTGACTCTCTATGACTTTCTACAACTCCCCTGTAGAGAATCCACCATTGCTATATATAGCAATGGGAACAGTCCATTTGTAGTCAAATAGGAGTGGCGCCCTAACACTAAGAAAATTAAAATTAAAAGCACAAAGCAAACTCCACTTGGGTATACTGGAGTGTGTTATTATTAACATACAGAGACCTGCCCAGTGCATGCAACAAAAAATGAAACATTACCATAGCATACCTAGCAAAGGATAATTTTTTTCTACCCCTATTTTATCCTTACATTTTAGCTCTGGTTGCTAATAAAAAATTTTCTTATTAGCTAATCAGCTTTATTTTCTATCAACAATTCTTGTTCTGAAGAAGAGTTGATCAAAAGGCGCCTAGCATATTTTAAGCATTGTGATACTTCTGTATCTGATTTTATTAGTAAAAAATATGATCCCTCTTTTTCTTAAAATATATATATATATATATATATATATCCATGCATATCAATAAACATACATATATATGCAAGTATGTCTACATATAAATATTTTTCAGTTGTTAATAAAATAGTGCTCAATGTAATATAACAGAGCTATCAAGTACATATTAATAAATATGCATATTATCCTATGTTTATAGCAGGACTCAAAGTTTCATGCACTATGCAATCATCAGGTGCATCTTATGAGTTCATCAGTGCTATGGACATAGGATAACATGTATATTTATTAGTATATATATATATATATATACAGTGTATTGAGAATATAATCAGACTATGAATATCTATTATGTTTAATCATGAGCCATTCAAAAACATCATATTTTGGTTTAATTTCTGGTAGAAATAAAAACAAAAATTGTCCAATATTTGGATATTGGTTTATTTCACTGCTGTTGGCACACATGAGCTATCTTCAAAGAGGTTACAGAGATGTTAACATAAAGACATGCACCATCAAAGATGATATTATTTTGTGTCGACAAAAAACATTGCTCTGCAATGATAACCATCACTGAATAGCAGACACAGGTTGTAAATTTGTAATGCAGCTTTCTTATATCATACAACATGAGAGATGAAAATGTTAACAGAACCATATGTCGAAATGCACTGTAATGTGTTGTGACTAGACAGAAATGAGATTTTACTGAGAGTGGATTGCTTTGCTTTAATGCAGATGGCCTCCAATATCTTTAGTTACTTTTTAATGTGTGTATATGTGAGTATTATTATGTTAACAACTAAAATCTGTCTATTAGTAATATTAGATTTTAGTCAATAACACACTAGTACTAACACATACAACGCAAAAGAATATCATCTTTGATGGTGGATGACTCTATGTTAACATCCCTGAAACCAGTCTGATAATGGCTCATGTGAGCTTAGAAAAAGTGTAATAAGAATATCCAAATGTTGGACAATTTTTGTCTTTATTTTCACCAGAAATTAAAGCCAGTATATGATGTTTTAGAACAGTTCATGATTAAATGTAATAGACATTCATTGTCTGTTATATTAACAATATATATATATATATATATATATATATATATTTCAATTTGCTACACTTTTTTTTCACTATTCTGACTGCAAGCCCACTTCTGATTCTTTTGACATGCAGATACTAAAAAAAATTTTGGAATTTTTACTTATAATTAAAGATTGCTGATAAAATGAATTCAATGTGCAGAAATGATCATTCAATCATAATTTTCAATTTTTTTTTATATGTAAAATGATTCATATTGGTTCTGTAAATAAATAATTTTTATTTACATTTATCCCTCAGACAGGATCATTTTTAATATTTAATTTTAACAATTAATATTAATACGATCTCCCTTGGGATTTTATCATGAAGCTGCTTTCTTTTTGGATTTAAATATATATATATATATATATATATATATATATATATATATATAAATTTATATAGAAAGTTATCTTACCATTATATGTAAAGGATACTCCTTTGGATTCTTCTATGCCCACAAGGCATGCTGATATGTATATATATATATATATATATATATATATATATATATAAAAAAGAAAAAAATAACTATACTCATACCAAAAAACCTTCCACATATCTACAAAGAATGGAAAATTATGGTTTTACAAAAGAAAGAGCTAAGTACATGAACATCAGTCAAAATCGCTCAGACCGAGTCAGCATGTAGCCCAAAGAAAAAACCCCGACATGAGCAATCAAATAGCAAAAAAGCGCTCAATACTTAGGTAGAGCGGAATAAATAAATAATACCTAGAGAGCCAGACAACCTACCTAGGTTTCAACTAAACAGATCATCAGAGAAAACTGGCTCTCAATATATATATATCTCCATTTATGAAATCTTCAATGCATATAATAACTTTGTTAGAGATTTTTTCACGAATCAAGTAGAATACAGTTGAATTAAGTCAAAAAAATAAAATGTTTGCTTATTTAAGTTTCAACATCATTAAATTGTGATGGCATAAAATTATTCTTCAGTGTCACTAAAAATATTTTATCTTCACTTCAAGTGATTGACATTTGATTAAGTAAATCACTACAAAGATCTAAATTGATTATCATTTCTCTATGAAAAAAGTAAAAACATTATAACATACTGCATTCATTTTGCATTTTCTTAAAAGAACCAAATAAATTATTTCTATCCAGAAACTGTCATGCAAAGAAGCTTTCCAGTAATTATTAAGGAAATAAATCACCCTGAGATTGAATTCCCACTACTTGCATTAGCCGCTACATATGCAAAATTGGTATTTTAATAGATTTATTGTTGACGTAAAAAGTGGAGAAAAGTAATAGCCCTAAATGATGCACTAGAATAGAAAACAAGGAACTGACAAGATACATGAATTCATATTTGCCAAGCCAGTTTAGACTGACATCTATAATCTTATATTTATCTAAACTATAATCATAAAATATAATTTTGGAAAGTAAAAATATCTTTGAGATATTTTGGAAATTTTCCAGGTTTTTATCTAAAATAAAAAAAAAATACAAACTTTAAGAAAAAATGATTAAAACATACAGAAAAATACAGTATAAGTTTAAGCTGATGCCAGGAGGATATGATGCTAAAGAAACTCCTTTGTTCTATTTATTAATTAAAAATTATAATTTTGAAAGTGAAAATTTCCCTAAAATACCCTAGAATGGTTTCACCGGAAATCAAGAAAATATAAATAAAATTGTAATAACATCTGGAAAAAAAACTATCTGTTTAAAAAAACACCAGAAGGATATGATTCATGATAAAAACTGCTGGGCAAAGTGCCAGTTGAAACTTTGTCTGATTTTGTATTTGTGAAAACATATTCAGAATGTTTATGGTTGTTACAAGAATTTATCTGCTTTATAAAAGACTTTAAAATGCCTGCCGTTTTTATTTGTCTTATCCATGGCAGCCTAGTAAATAAAATGAGACCAAGGCTAAAATAGCTTACAGCATTGATGATTATCTCTTTAGCTGTACATAAATATGACAAAATGGATTTTAAGACTATATTATCTTAGAAGGATGTTCAATGATTTGTCATTTTGAAGCAGTTATAGACTAATAGATTTTGTGTTATAATGTTTTATCAGAGAATCATGTACATTAAATGAAAGCATTTTTTAGCTTAATTGTTTTGTCAATATTTTTCAGAAAATATTTTTTTGATTTTTGCAATAGGCTGACTTAGAGGCATTAATAAAAGAGCTTTATTCCCCAAAATAATTCTGGGTCACTGCATTATTTTTACATATGCTTTTAAATAATTTTTTTACCAACTTGTTAATTCTGGAATTGTCAGTTAAACTGATTACAGAAGTCTGCTATTAGCCATTTTCAGTCTAACATTGTTTGTTACATAAACACTACCCCATATATATATATATATATATATAGGGAAGTGTTTAGGATAATATGCATATTTATTAATTCATATACATATATATATATATTAATAAATATGCATATTATCCTACGTCTATGGCACAACTTGTAGTTTCATGCATTATGCAATCATCAGGTGCATATTTATTAACATCTGAATACTGATACTATACATATGTTCACCTTCATATTTAAGTTTATTAATTCATGTCACTATATATATATATGAGGCTTTCACTACAAGAAGATACTTTCCATCATGTATGTGGAAATCAGTTAAGTGTAATTGTTTAAATGTTAAATTAGATGCTTTTAGCAGTTTTTTTAAATTGAGTTGTTTATCTCAACTAGATCAAAAGTTATAACATTTTTGTTGTGGAGTTGTCGTGATAAAATCTTCATCGCCAAGTTGTTTCAGTGGCATTTCGAGAACTGGTTTATCAAGGAGCCTGGTCTCCTTGATGAAGAGTTTCACAACTATTTGGCTGCGAGGGAGAGATTACGAAAGACAAAGTTTATACGGCTTCGAAGAAGGTCGCCAGTGGCAAGTCGCCAGGTTTGGATGGGTTGTTCTATGAATTGTACTTGAGGCTGTCGCACATCTTTGTCCCGATCTTGACTGTTGTGTTCAACAACTGGTTCAGGCAGGGGTCCATCCCCAACTGGTTCACCAGGGGTGTGGTCACGCTGTTGAGAAAAGGCAATGATGTTGGGAGGGAGCTAGATGGTTATAGGCCCATAACTCTGCTAAACACAGAGTTAAAGATTTTGGCCAAGATCCTGATGAATCATTTGCAGTTAGTTGCCAAGTCTCTGTTGGGACCTGAGCAGACTTGTGCTGTTAGAGGACGAACAATACAAAGCAACCTGCATCTGATCCGCACAATCTTAGAAGCTGTCAAGCACTTTTGTGCTGTCTAGGTCAGTCCGACAGGATTGTACACTGTTGTCCTTACCTTATGCTTTGGCATTGGAACCCCACCTTTGCTGGCTAAGGAATAGGATGTGCAATTTGACTACATGGAATTGCTATTCCTGGTGATGCTCGAGCCAGGGTTTCCACATACATCAATGACATAACCACTTTCATGTCATCGTAGAATGACATTGAGGTGGTACAGAAGGTGCTTAAACTGTACAAACAGGTTACAGGGGCCAAGAATAACCACCACAAGTCTTTCAGTTTGTGGTTATGTGCCTGGAAAGGTGCTATCCTCCTGGGGCCCTTTGACTGGACGGAAGACCCTGTCTGCATTCTTGGAGTGTAGTTTGGGCCCGACCTCCAGTTGGAGAAAAACTGGTCTGAAGTACAGGCAAATATTGGCAGGTTGGTCGAGATTTGGCATTGAAGGAATTTGCCCTTAAGGGGTTTGGCTGAGGTGTGTGTCACATACATCTTTCTCATTATCCTTTACCAACTGTCTGTACTTCCACTTAGTGAATGGACTGAGAAGATGATTTAGTTTTTGCTATTCTCCCTTCTGCTCATTGATCGTGCATACACCTGTGACAATGTGTTGCCCCTATTTTCTGGAGTGGAGCAAATGGTGTTACTGTCACTGTTGGTCATGGCTCGAATGGTGATATGAATGATGCAACTGAAGGAAGTTTCATGGGGTGGCCGACTTTCACATCAGAATCTGATCCTATATTTTGAGCATCAGCTCAAAATGAAGATTAGAACTGATTGGAAATGGTTGACCTTGAGAGGTTTCAGCAAAAGGTGGATAAATGTGTTGGGCCTGGTTTGCATGAACGGGGCTAGCCTTGATTTTCCTTTTTAGATCTGCTAATCACATTGGGGTGGATTCCTTTGGAACTCTCCCCTGGTTAATGTAGTTCATTTTTGTGTACCTAGTTAATGGGATTTAATGTGATTCCTAGCCTGCTCAAGGTATTGTCTTTTGTTATGATTCAGGTTGAGATTCTCTGTTTCCCGAGTTTTTATTTTTCCTGTTTTATCTCATCTGGGTCAGGATTATATTTTCTCCATCCATTTTATTTTCTCCTCCCCACTCCCTGTAGAAAGAGTGCCTCTTGATTTTGTCCTATGGGCAGAATACAGCAGCCTCTTTGTTTTGGGGTTTGTTGGGTCTAACTAACACCATGATTTTGGTTCGTATTTTTAGTTTAAAATTTTGTTTTGGGGATTGACGTCATACCTCTCCCCACATATTATTTCATGATATATTTTTAAATATATTTTTGTATTTATTGTTTATAATATAATTTGTTATGCTCATTTGAGATTTTTTAGGTCCCTGGTATATTTGAGGTATTTTGGTATATGAAGGATTGAATACTGATGGACAAGTACTTGTGGTGGATGAGAAAATTGTAAAGTATATTTGGGTCGTGAGTCGGATTAGCTAGGCATAAGATAGGTGCTGAAGACCAAACTGAGTTTTATGCCCCTCCCCAAATTGGCCTTGTGCCATAATTGTATTTTATATACAATAAATATTGATCCAAAGATACATTGGCATGGCTAAAGATGCATTTCAAAAGCAAAGCAGAGCATTGAGACACAGAAATATTTTGTTAAAGAAAGAAGTATTACACTGTTATGTGATATTTGTCCTTCTATAGGGCAGCAAATGCTGGATGATTTCTTCAAAGATGTTGAAGAGACTCGAAGCTGCAAAAATGTGGTTTTACAAAAGGATGCTGAGAATACCATGGACTGAGTATCTGAGCAACAACAAAGTGTTGAAGAAGATGCAAAATATAAAGAAACTTATACTTAAAATCTAGAAGAAACAACTGAGGTTTCTGGGACATGTAATGAGGAAGGAGGGTTCTGATACTCAAAGGATGTATATAGGAAAAGAGAGACAGGGAAGAGCAGCACAAGACATACTTGATGAGTTTGAGTGAGTGGATGGTAGAGTAGAGTTTGGGAGAGATACCAAAAGGACAATTATTAAGAGCAACAAGGGATAGGAGCAAGTGGAAGTCCATGGTCGCCTACATTTTGAAGATACATGGCACATGAAGAAAAAGAAGAAGTTTCATTAAGGTGACTTATTGTAAATATTTGGACATAGAAGATTTAGAAGTTAGTGCACCTTCTGTAAATATTTGATTTAATAAATTAAGTCATTTATGTGATAAAAGCTAGTAGGCTTATGTATCTTATTTACTGGAAAAATATTTTTACTAGAAAGATTTTATAAATTTCAACTAAAAGCAGTACTGGCTGTTTGGTCAATGAATGCTGAATATTTCCTTATTGGGAAACGGTTAACATTACCATTACCATAAGAATGAGGACTGAAAATATATTGTCATTTTTAATGGTATGAGCATGATTATCCTGCTTTTAACATTGTGGAATAGTGTTACAGAATCACAAGCAAAGGACTCTACTAAAAATCGCAAAGAACTCTAACAGAAACCACATTGATTGAGAACTATCAATAGCAGCAACAACTAAAATGGATAGCACATGTAGTTTGAAGAGAAAATGATGGCATAATCAAGATGTTAACTTTCAACACTACTTCAAGTTGAAAGTTTGAAAAGAAGTCCCCATCAATGCTGGAAAGAATAATAAAAGCTACTAAACTTTAAATACCTGTTTTCTTAATAAAGTGTTTTAAGAGAAAGATTTTATAAATTTCAACCAACACCAGTACTGGGTGCTCGGTCAATGAATGATAAATCTTTCCTTATAGGAAAACAGTTAATATCGCCATTACCAATATGTTCACATATATATATGTGTTGTGCTGTGTATGTGTGTGTGGGTGTGCATGTGCACAAATGCTATTATTTTAATTGAAATTTTCATCAATACAACAATGCTTAAGTACAAAATTTAAATTAGAAATTTCATTATTTATAATTAAAGAATATATGTATACATATGTATACACATTAACTTATATATGTAAAACATATAAGTTCTTCTTCTTCATGTGCCATATCCCTTCAGCATATAGGCAATCATGGACTTCCACTTGGCTCTGTCTCTTGTTGTTCTCAACATTCTTCCTCTTGGTATCACTCCCAGACCCCATTCTGCCATCCATTTGCTCAGTCCTATCAAGTAGATCTCATGCTGCTTTCCCCTGTCTCTTTTTCCCTCTATCCATCCTGTGAGTATTAAATTCTCTAGGTACTCCTTCCTTATTACATGTCCCAGAAACCTCATCTGTCTCTTCCTAATATTAAGGATGAGTTTACTCCTTGTTTCCATCCTCTCCATCACCTTGTTGTTAGTCCATAGTATCCTCAGCATCCATCTGTAAAACCACATTTCTGTTGACTCAATCTTCTCCTTCATCCTTGAGATCATCCTACATTCACCGTCATAGAGAAGAACAGATATCACATAGCAATTTGGCACTCTCTTCTTTGTTACCAATGAGATTTTCTTGACTTTCAGTACTCTGGTTAACTTTTGAAATATGTCCTTGGCTATGCCAATACATCTTTGGATTTCAACATCGCACTTTCCATCCTCTGTCAGCATGCTTCCCAGGTATTTAAATTTCTTTACTTGTTTTATTTTAGTTTCTCCGACCTGTACTTGACATTTTGGGGTCTTCTTTTTGCTGATAAATATCAACTTGGCAGCAAATCTTAAGCCTATATACATATGTAAATTTTACAAGCAGAAATACGTTTTCTAGCATATATATATATATATATATATATATATATATATATATATATATATATTGCTTGGGGTGAAATGATTAAAACAAAATCTATATTTATATATGCTCTGTCTCTTATACAGAGCACTTCCCATCAATAAATATAGCAAAAAATATATCTTAAAGACTTATTTTATCATATGTGTGTGTGTGTGTGTGTCAGAATATACATACAGATATCCACATATGAGCATTTATTGATACATGTATATATTTGTATCACAAATGTGAAGGTACAAGAGCATTAATGGAAACATGTTGAGAAATCTAATTACAAAAGTCTCACAGCTGAATGTTGACACTTATGAAAAATCATAAGAAACACATTTGCAACAGTTTAATCAATGGCTGGATTTCTGAAGCCGTTTTTAAAACAGGTGTTAATTGAAAAGCAGAGAAGTTAGCTACTAAATTTTCATTAATTTCTCTTCACATTCACAAAAAGCAGCATCAAAAATGTTTGCATTTTTATTTTCACTTCTAATGAGAGATGATTAATTTATCAGATTATTACCTTTTCATTAAATTAACAATGGATTTTCATGAAACATTAATTGCTATTTATTAGATTAAACAATTAGATTAGAGAACTATGTGACAAGTGTCCTAATGTTATGTCAACGTGCCACCTCAATTTTAGTGGAATTTATGGCTGACTTTTGATAATTGATAAAACTTTCTTGAAATTGTATTATACAATTTTCATTCAATACTTTGAATAGCAAGGGACAAATTATTTGTAAAAATCAGGTTTAAGATTTCATTTAAAATATTTTCACATCAAAATTCTTACCTGATAACTTATTGCAAAAATTGTAATTTACTTTGTGGGAAATAAAATCAATAAAAATGGAAATATAACCAACAAAACTCATTCAGGTTCTTTTTGTTTTAATCATTTCACCCCAAGCAAGGTGGGATCAAGCAAGTTAGGGGGTTACAGTGAGAGAAAGACTGGATACAGTGGGTATGAATGGGATTCAAGAAGATAGAAGATGACAACTGATATTGCATTTAGATTTTTGGAGATTGTAGTTACAAGGGAAACAAGTAAACAGAAAGGGATTCCACAACGGGAAAGTGCGACAAAAGAAACTGTTAGAGTAGAAGTCATGGTTACAGTTAACTATTTCAACTGTAAAAGTGTGGGACCTAGATGCTAACCTTATAGCACATTTAAATTCACAGAGTTGGGACACCAGTGAAAAAAACTTGTCAGGGCAGTTGCTCTAAATATTTCTAGAAAAGACAGAGAGAAGCCATGTCACATTAGTGAGAAAAGTGACTGAAGTCGAGATGCCAAGTCAGGACTGATTACATTGCAGATCCTTCTTTGGATTTTGTCGAGAACCTCAAGATGAATAGCAGGAATTAGATCAGATATGTCAACACCATTGAATAGATAAATACATTTTATTCATAAGTTTGAACAGAAGAGATAAAATGTATAAATAACTAAGTGCTTGAATGGTTCTGTTTTCATATTGTTCATCATGTAACTAGTGCTTCTGTTTGGATGTGGTGATGGTCATTTCATTCAGTCAGTTAAGGGCCATACGTGATAAATGTTTTGGGTGATCATGTCTCCAAAAAGACATGACTGACTGGGCAGAAGATTATCCTGCAGTAGGTTGTCATTGCTTTCTGCAGTAGACTGGTTGCCAGCCAAGGCTATAGAATCCAATCTGTCCTGTTATTTAAGCCATAACTGGAGGGAAGAGATGGATTAATACCTTTCCCAAGGTATCACAATTTTCGCAGTAACTTGTTGCAAGTTGTCAGGCAAGAATGTTTATGTGAAAATGTTTTCCATAAAATCTTAAAATTTATTTTTACAAATAATTTGTCCCTGGCTATTCAAAGTATTGAATGAAATTGGAGAGAAGAAACAGATTAATATTTTTCCTTTTGTGCGTAAGTGAATGCAATTCAACTGGAATTCAAACTTGGCAACCAGATTTGTCAATCTGAGTTAATATCCGCTGCACCACAATGTACATTCGATGGTTATTTAGATGACCCATTTTTTTATGAGACTTTCTGATCTACTCTACAGACTTACTGATAATATTTCTTGATACATTTTGTAGTATTTTAAAAAATTATTTAAAGGTGATTTTGATATCAAACAGGTTGATTGTAGATGATTACCCAAAAGGTCTCTCTTTGTTAATTTTTTGATCAGCCAAAATTATTTTATTTTCTGTCATTCTTTTCTTTTTATAACGGAAACTATACATGAAGCCTCCCTGATTTTAGGTATTTTTCAATCACAAATAAGTAGGGTTTGCTCTACAAACTTCTACTGATTTTTTCTTCTTTTTATTTGAGGGTTGCCATCTCATAGGTTGAGAGAAGGACAGAAAGAGAAGTTTATGAAAGAGAGAGAGAGAGAGAGAGAGAAATGAAGAAGGGTTTTAAAGGAAAGTGCAAATGCCTTATTTTCCTTTGAAATATTTTTATTTTACTTTATATATTTTGTCTTTATATTTTACTTTTATCAGAACTCACTACACCACCATAGAGATACATAAAAAGGTACATGCAAATCTAAACTTATATATAATAAATAGAATGTTGTCTGTGTGTGTGTGTCCGTTACCTATAGACTCCAAAACGACTGAAACGATTTTCTTGAAAATTTACACAGTTGTACTATAAGCGTCTGAGATTGTTCTTAGCTAGCTTTTGTGTCAAGATACCTCTGATAAATATCAAAAATCAACAATCGAAAAAATCGGGTTACAGAAGGAGTGGTCTGATTTTAATCAAACTTGATACACTGATAGACAAAAACATAAGAAATGATATTCAGAAGTTTCAAGGTTGCAGTTCTTACAATAGTGCAGAAAATCGATAATATATATATATATATATATATATATATATATATATATAAAAGGCAAGATATTTGTGTGTGTGTCTGTTTATCTACCTGTATGTCTATTTTTTCAGCCCTTTTATTTTAGTTTTTGCTTCAGGTTTGGCTCTAAGTAGGTATAATTGTAGTTCTTAGTCTCAGTCATGATAGCATTTACTCAGAAGACTTATTTATCCTTCAAAATTCAGTTTATGATGAAAAAACTTATTTGATATCGATACCAGGAAATCAAAATTTGACTTACATCCATTCATTTTTCTTTCAAACATGGAAACAACTATTGCTTTTTAGTCTTTCGTGCCAACGTCCAAAGAGTCTGAGCTCCAGGACCATGGATAAGTTTTAAAGCTTTCATTACACCCGAGAAACATCAGGCTATACTGCTAGTTTATGTATATGTGCAGATACACACACATGCACACATACAGATATATACATAAAATATTAAGCAGCTACTTTTTTCTGAGTACACATACTGCTTGGACAGCTAGCCAATCCCTTTTGCAAATGCCTGCTCAGACACATGTTTGTTTCTTTAACAATCATAGAGCCAAGATTTAGTTTATACTGCAATTATCTTAAAGTTTCTTATGTCATGTAGTGTGATCAGCAGTTGAACAAAGCCAGTACGCATATATCCTCAGTGACAATGTCTTGTGACTTTCTGCTAGCACAATGATCAACAGCTTCTAAACATCTCCATTAACCCAGTTTCACTTGCAAAGTTTGAGTCAACTTGTGATATGGTTTTCAAGCACTTGATAATTGGACTGCATGTTGGGATTGACTCCTCAGGCAGCTAGTATCAAGTAGTCACATTCCTGACAAATTCAAAGATATGAACTCAAATTTCATAGTCAGAAATTAAACATTCTAGTTAATTGCCCAGGCTGATATTATCAAATCATACATATATATGTGCAAACTCATGAAATATGCACAAAATACTATATGCACATATTTGTTACGTATTTTTATATTCTTCTACTTCTTTATGTGTTGTGTCCCTTCAGGACATAGGTGTTCACGGACTTCCACCTGGCTCTGTCCCTTGTCGCTGTCAATATTTTTCTCTTGTTATCTCTTCTAAACTTCACTCCACCATACATTTGCTCAGACCTAACAAGTACATCTGAGGCTGCTTTTCTCTGTCTTTCCTTCCCTTAATCTGACCTGTGAGTATTAAATTCTCCAAGCCCCCCTTCCTCATTACATGTCCAAAGAACCTCATTTGTCTCTTCTTGATATTAAGTATGAGTTTTCTTCTCATTTGCATCCTTTTCAACACCTTATTGTTGCACACATGCTCTGTCCATGGTATCTTCAACATCCTTCTGTAAAACCACATTTCTGCTGCTTCATGCCTCTCTCCTTCACCCTCGATGAGATCAGCCAACATTCACTTCCATACTGAAGGACAGATATCACATAGCAATCCAGCACTCTTTTCTTTGTTTCTATGAGATTTTCCTGTCTTTCAGTACTCTGGTTAGCTTCTTAAATGTGTCTTTGTCTATGACAGTGTGTCTTTGTATCTACATGTTGAACTTTCCATCCTCTGTCAAAATACTTCCCAGATGTTTGAATTTTTTTACTTGTCTTATTTTAGTTTCTCTGATTTGTAGTTGGCATATTGGGGTCCTCTTTTGACTGATGATCTTACATTCAGTTTTCTTGAAGTTTATGTTCAGTCCTTTCTTCTCACTTTTACTAACTTCTGTAAAAGGTCTTGGGTTTTCTTTTCCGTGTCTGCTATCAGCACTGTGTAATCCACGGAGCTGATATTATTGAGATTGTGGCCACCAATGATGAATGCTGGCAAGGCTTTTATTTCTCTCATAACTGCTTTGCTGTATAGGTTGAAAAGATCTGGTGAGAGAACACATCCTTGTCTTATGCCCCTTTCTATATTTACATATATGCTGAGTTCACTTCCTATCCATACATAAGTGGATTGCTGCCAATATAGATTCTTGATTATCCTAACATCTTTTCCGAAAATATCAAGGTTGTCAAGCATCTCTATCAAGACTTTGTGTTGTATTTTGTCGAATGCCTTTCAGAACCTATAAGGCACAGATAAAGGCTCCCCTTACTCATTCAGATAGCATTCTGAGCATGAATATTGCATTCCTTGCTCTGGATTCTGCTGCACACTCTGTTCATCAGAATCCAGATGGTGAGTTTTGTTATATGGCTCTTTGAACTGATTGTTCAATGAAGCTCACATTCTTCGAAGAATGTGATCTATCAAGCCACCATCTACCCTAAGGAAAATAAAGAGAGATGTAATGGTTATTACGGAATTTCAGCGGGAATTTGGAAGCAATGGCTTTTTACCCACAGGCATTCCTTCACCAATGCCAGTTTAAGATACCAAACAGTCTTTTCTAGAAAATACTGGGAATTAAATGAAAGTGACTTAGATCCCCAGATAAAATGGGAACTTATATGCAAAGCTAGAAACCTTAATAGCTTAAGAGATATGTGTAATCTATGTTTGACAGAAAAAATTAAAATTTTAAGACCAAAATATACTCCTAAACAAACGAAGGGATATCATAAGTATGTGTCGCCATAGAAAGAAGTATAGATTACAATAATTATTTTATTCCTCCAATTAGTCCCAATAAAAAAAAAATTTCTTTTAAATTTGGCCAAGCAGTTACTTCCCCACCATCTACCACTATTAATTCAAGGTTCAGGCCACATACCTCCCTCTACCAAGAAGAAATTAATACTAAATTCCTTTCCCCAGCTCAACCCAATGAAAACCAATGCCTTCCTTTACCTAAGCTAACCTCTGGGCTTAGAATTTTTCCTCATTTTCTGTTTGATTGAAGAATGCATGCCTTAAAATGACATGTTGAAAGTGGCTGTTTCCCCACTAATTTTCATCTGAATTTACAGATAAATAAAGAAATATATATAATTTTTTTTTATAATCGTGTCACCCTAAGCGAGGCTTTTTACTGCCACTGTTGAGTAGGGGGTTACATAGAAGGAAAGTCATGAGAAAGAGTGATAGGTTACAGGGGGTATCAGGAAAGAGTAGGAGAGGGATGAGAATACTGATGAGAGTGAAGTGGATGAAGAAAGAAGCATGATAGAAAGAGAATGCAAGTTAGTGACATAGGAGATGACTATTGACTTTACATTTGAATTCTTGAAGATTATAGTTGTCTGGAAAGCAAGTAAACAGAAGGGAATTCTACAGGTGGGAAGTGTGAGAGAAGAAGCCGCTAGAGTAGAATTTGCATTTATAATTTATTTGTTTCACAGTAAAAGGTTGGGACCTAGTTGCTAATCTTGTTGCTCGAGTAAATTCATGTATAGGGGGTACCAGTGAACTAAGTTCATCTGAGCAGAAACCATGAAAGTATTTGTAGAAGAGACACAGGGAAGCCACATTGTGCTGGTGAGAAAGTGACTGTATCCAAGCTGCCAAGTTAGGATCGATCACATTATATATAAATCCAGGTGAAGAGGATCCAAGGTTTTACGATTTTGAGTCCCCTGGCATTTATTTTTTAATAAACATTGCTGATGATGAGATTCTATCTCAAAACATAGAAATTTCCATGTCACAATGTACATTTAATTCATAATTATATATATATATATATATATATATATATATATATATATATATATATAATCAAGAAACAAAAACTGGATATTTTTATAAATCCATAGGTTTACCTATGGATTTGTAAAAATATTCAACTGTTGTTCTTGATTATATACACTGTTAAATTTAACAATAAATTTTAATATTGAGTTCTCTTTGAATTTAGTCTCCTGTGGAATTTGCCTTACCAAATAACCAAATATCAAGGATTCTATTATATATATATATATATATATATATATATATATATATATATATATATAAATTAAAAAAAAGCAATTTGGAGATAAAACTCCAGCTGAGATCCTATTAATATTGGTTATTAAAAATCAAATATTTAAAATAATCCAGCCAATTTTGTACATTTTGAATTTTTTTTAATATATATATATATATATATATATATAAGTTCAAAATCCGATGCCACCAATCATAATCTATGTTTTCCATACAGAATATGTTTTTGTTTTTAAGAACAAGATATTTCAATTTTTCCCTAGTAGTCTTTTTCTTTGCAAGCTCTCCCCTGACAAAAGATTTTCTTTGTAAGTTTTTCTGTGGTTACCCTGCTGTAGAGTATTATAGCTGTAGGTTCTCGGCAGATAAGTAAAGCAAGGGTAGAGACAAAGAGAAAGAAAACCAAAAAAATTGCCATAAAGAACTGAATGGCCAAATCAATCTTTCTTGTGCAGCAAGTAACATGGTTATGGGCTTTTCTAGACAACCTCATGTCTTCACTTTGGCAAGTGCAATATTTCATTTGTCCACTTTCTTATGCTACCCTCCCCACTTCCTGCTTCCTGGCAACCCAGGAAAAAGTGCTTACATCATCTATTTGAAGTGATGAGCATCTTTGTGAAATTGAATTATTGCATTACCCCATTGACACCTTAAGGAGTTGAATGTATGCATACTTCACTGGATATGCCCTCAACCTATTTTCTGTTTTAATTTTTCCCTAGACTCATCGAACTCTTATTACTTCATTTTCTGTCTCATTCTTTCTTTTGTCCTGTCTTTCTTTCTATTTCTTTCTTTCTTTTTTGTTTTTAATTTGTTTTCTTCATTCTTGTTTGGTTGTATCTTTTGTTCTATTTTTCTTTCTTTTTCTAGTTTTTTCTCTTTTTCTTTCTTTTGATTTTTTTCATTCTCGTTGTTTGTTTATACCTTTTCTTTTCTTTTCTTTCTTATTTTTCTTTGTTTTTTGCGCTTTTCTCTTTTTTTCTTACTTTCTTTTGATTTTTCATTCCTCTTGTTTGTTTACACCTTTTCTTTTCTTTCTTATTTTTCTTTGTTTTTTTACGTTTTTCTCTTTTTCTTTCTTTCTTTTGATTTTGTTCCTCTTGCTTCTTTACAGTTTTTCTTTTCTTTCTAATTTTTCTTTTTTTTGTTTTTTGCTTTTTTTTCCCTTTCTTCCTTTTGATTTCTTTATTCCTCATTTGTTTACGCCTTTTCTTTTCTTCCTTATTTGTCTTTGTCTTTTTATGTTTTTCTCTTTTTCTTTCTTTCATTCTTTTGATTTTTCATTCCTCTTGTTCGCTTACACCTTTTCTTTTCTTTCTTATTTTTCTTTGTTTTTTATGTTTTTGCTTTATCTTTCTTTCTTTTGAATTCTTCATTCCTCTTGTTTGTTTACATATTTTCTTTTCTTTCTTATTTTTCTTTCTTTCTTGCAAATTTTCTTATTTTTATCTTTTCCACTTATCTTTTTCTTTTTCTTTTTTGGGGACTTGTTTTATTTCTATTCTCATTTTTCCTTCCCTACTTTTGTTTTACCTTTTCTTTTATATCTACTCTTTCTCTTTCTTTAATTCATCTATTCGTTTGTTTTCTATCATACCATTTGTTTTTGTTTTTTTACTTTCCTTCTTTTTACCTTTTGATTTTTAATTTTTTTTATCTATATTTTCTTTTATTTGTAAAAATAATTGTAAAAATTGTAAAAATCGTTGTTTCGTATTTCCTTTTTTGCGTTTTTTGTTTTTTGTAACCTACCTTTAGGTTGACCTTTTTTCATGAACCAATCTATTTCTACTCTTTTTTCTTAATTGATATCAATCAGTTCCTTTCTGTGACATTTTTCTCACATATTATCTCTTTTCTCGTTTGCCTTTTTTCACTTTTTAAAATATTTTCTTGTTCATGATTTTTTTCTTTCTTTCTTTTTTTTACACTTCTCTTTTTTTATTTACTTACTTTTTAAAATGTTACATTTTTTAACTTTGTTTGTTCCACTCACACATTTTTTTTACACCAGCTTATATTTTAAAAATTCTTTCTTTCCTTCTATTTTAATGTCACTCTTTTTTACACCTATGTAATTTTAAAAAAATTCTTTCTATTTTTTTCTTTATCTTTTCACACTTCTCTTCTTTCACTTATTGACTTTTTCAAAATGTTTTGTTTCACAGTTTTTTTATTTCTTCTTCTATGTGCCCTGTCCCTTCAGGACGTAGGCGATCATGGATCTCCACGTCTCCCTATCCCTTGTGGCTCTTAGAATGTTTGCTCCTGTTCCGTCATCCACCTGATCAGACCCTGCAAATATGTTATCCGCTGCCTTCCTCTGTCTCTCCTTCCTTCTATCTGTCCAGTCAGTATCAGGTTCTCCAGGCTCTCCTTCCTCATTGCATGTCCCAGGAACTTCAGTTGTCTCTTCCTGATGCTCAGCATCAATTTCCTTTTTGTTGCCATTCTTTCTAACACTTCGTCGTTGCTTGTATGCTCAGTCCACGATATCCGTAGCATACACCTGCTTAATTTTTAAAAAAGTTCTTTCTTTCTTCTTCCATTTTTTTTTCTACACTTCTCTTTTATGCATCTGTTTAGTTTTTAATCTTTCTTTCTTTTTCTAATCTTTCTTTCTTTTTCTTTTCTTTCTTTCTTTCTTTCTGATTTTCCCTGGTTATATTAATCCTTTTATTTTTTTCAATTTGAATTCTTTGTGTTGCTTACTTTCTAATTTTTCAGTTCCTTCTTTGTTAATTTTAAAATTACAAAAAGTTTCTCTCTTTCAATATTTGTAAATTTTTTCTGCCTTAATCCCCAAGTAAATTGAATTGTCCATTACTTTTATTAGGCATTTTGGTTTTCTTGTTTTCTGTATTACTCTTTATAACACTTCATATTTTTTGATCACCATTTCTTGCTCATTCCAATCAAAGTATTTTTATAATCTACTTTTATCTTTCTTTAATACAACTCTTAGATCTCAAATTTGCAAGTTTCAATTTCAATGTTTTTCTTGTTCTTTGCATTTCCCTGATTTTGTCATTATTGTTGTTTATTTAGATTTCATATTCATGAGGACAACATGTTAGAAATAATGATAGCAGAATATTAATAGTAATAATGAATTTTAATTTATTATTAATAATAATAATTCATAATAAATTCATTATTAATAATCATAATGAATTTTAGCAAAAAACTATAGATATTGGTATATAGGCAAAAGTAGAAGGAAAATTGTGTATGTTCCAATTATTAAAAACAATAAAAAATTAGATATATAAAATGTTGTATTTAATACACACACACACACATAAGTATTTGATAATATCAAAGATTGTGTTTCACCCTCCAAAAAAAACAACAGACGAAAGGATATTCCTGAAAGATAACACTTCTAAGGTAAGCAATTTTTATTACTAAAGTGCTTAATATCAAGAAATAGAGCATTATTAAGAACAAATAAAATTAATAATAAATTAAATTATTTTGATAACCAACCTGAAACTCAGATTAGGGTCGTTCATTAAATTTAATTGGTACTCTCTCTGTCTTTGTTTGTCTCTCTGTCTGTCTGTCTGTCTGTCTGGCTGTCTGTCTCTCTCTCTCTCTCTCCCTCTCTCTCTCTCTATATATATATATGTATATCAGATGGTTGCTGCAAACTTTTTGGTTCTACAAACTTTCCTCTAACTAAATAACCAAAATCAAATTTTGGATGAAAGGCTCTGCTCTAGGCACATCAATTTATATTTATTCATCACTCTCCCCTTATTTCTCACTCAGTAAGTGTATGCCTCTGACACACTCTTTCTCTCTCTTTCTCTCACTCTTTATATATATATATATATATATATATATATATACACACACACATAGGGCCTTTAGTACAAGAAGGTACTTTCCACTATGTATGTGAAAATCAGTTTAGTCTAAGTATTTGTATATTTAAGTAGATTCTTTTAACTTCCTTTAAAAATATTGAATGAAGTTATGGTATTTTATACATGATATTCTCGTTTTCTAATTTTTGGGCAGAAATTACCTTCTAATTCCAAATATCTCATATAACTAAAAAAATTTGAAAAAAATTAAAAATATTTATTTAAAGTAACTTTACAGTTTTCACAGTTTATGATTTTTAAAAGTTAAATTGAGATAGAGAGACATGTGGCTATGCATTGAGATGTTTTGCATCTAACTGGAGTTTAAACATTGTTTCCATTTTATGCAAAAACATGGCTGAGATTGCTGTTGAAAATGTCATCTGATTGGTTGATTATGATCACATGGTCAGACATTGTATTTTTGTGCCAAGTATTGATAATAATTTATATTTTATTTATTCAGTCATGATAGTTCTGTGGTGTGTTCCAGGCAAAGATGAAGGGGGTTGTCTTTATGTACAACAAATGTAATGGACTGTTATTATTATTATCCTCATTATTAAGATCAACAAAACTGTACCTCCCACACACACACACACACAAATATAAATTCTTGTGCACCTGGCTACTTGTACAATAAACTTTTAGGGATTGTCACTAAGGTCCTGTGGGATAGCAAATTAAGAATTAAAATCAATCTTCTTCTTCACTTTTACAAAAATTCAGAATGACATGTGAAATCCTAGTTTTCCCCAAATAGAAAAAGGATTGACCATGTGCTTAAAGGAAAAGTGGAAACTGCATTTCACAAGTAGTTGCTAAATTGATTTTTTGACCAATGGAAGTGAATTGTAGGACTAAAAGGGACTTTGCGATCCAGTGCAAAATTCTAAAGGACTAGATAAATGACCTGGATCACTGTCAGCCAGTCAGTCTGATAAGAGCAGCTAGAGAGATACAACTAAAATGTAACTTCCAATTCAAGTTGATCAGGACATAAGGCCACGTTGCACCTGGTTCTCTTTCTCCTTCTTTCTTGTGTGATGATTCATTTTACTTCTTCTTCTCCATCCAAAGACATTCCAAAGAAACAAATGCTCATACATACATACATACATACATACATATATACATACATACGTATGCATATACTCTTTCAACAAATTACTACAACAAGCATTTGTACGAATTCTTGATACCCTAAACTTTGTAATTGAACATTAATTTCTACCAATTCATGTAATTCTTTCCTTTTAATAAATTTTTATTTTAACATGAAAAATGTATATTTTATTCTTACACTATTCCACACTATTCCACACATTCCAACTTGCCAACAACCAACCTTATGATGAAAACTTTCTGATAATCCTGATGATAATTCTAGATAAAACTTGTAAGCTGTAGGAAGTTTGATTATGTCTGACACAAGGCCGAATTAAATAAATATTAACCATCTCCCTATGGCTTAGAATGACTGACACTTGAATTATTCAATACATTGTTGTCATTAGCTAAGTTTGGTGAACAAAGACACTTAAATTTTATGATCATTAATTTTTGGTACAACAATGACTCACTGATCACATGATCATCATTAACTAATATGATTGCATCTTAGATGGATATCACTGAATCAATTTGATCTTGCTATTTTTTGCAAATTACTTTGAAATATCTATGAAAATACTGTTTTAATGATACAATATTTTTTCTTAAAAAAAAAACAGCTGCATATACTTTGTTAACGACATTAGTCCTTACTGAGTTATCATTTAAAACCTGTTCTAATATTTAACTTATTTGTACATTTTGATAATCTTAAAAGTTAAATGATAGGTTAATGATGCAAACAAAATATGGTGTCTCTCATACAAAATATTCATAATTAAGCAAAATATATTGTGCACAAATGAATTCAAATACTTAGGTAGTAAGTGAAAGCTGAAGAAAGATGAAAAATAAGAACAAATATGCTGTAGTTACTGAAATTTTATAATTTACTTTAAAAATAAAAACATGTCAATTTTTAAAACTTTTTGCCTGGAGCATGTGTGTGTGTATGTGTGTATGTATATATATATATATATATATATATATATATATTTAGTATATCGAGGCAGCAAGTAATTTTCTAAACATATTTTGGATGTCCAAACTTATTCACGAATGTTCCCGTCCAGGAAACAATTGACATCATTATCCGTGATGTATACAACCATGCTACTCACCCATCAATCAATATTAAACCCACTATATTAAAAAGACTATTATTAGCATGCACCACACAAGTACCCTTTCATGATCCCTTAGGCAATATTTATACACAAATAGATGGTATTGCGATGGGATCTCCTTTAGGTCCCCTGTTTTCTAATTATTATATGGCAAATCTAGAAAATAAAATAATTAATGACAACAATAAACCCTCTATATATGTAAGATACATAGATGACATGTTTGTTTTAGCTAAGAATATCGATCAAATTAAATATCTTAAAAACAAATTTGAAAGTCACTCCGTCCTCAAATTTACATTAGAACTTAATATTAATAACAAACTCCCATTCCTTGATGTATTCATTGATTCTAGCACGCATAAATTTACTACTTCTCTAAATAGGAAACCAACTAGCATAAATTCGTGTCTTCTTAATTATAATAGTGAATGCCCCAACGATATAAGTTAGCTGTTATAAAAAACTTACTTCAACACACACAAATGATATCTTTTTCCAAATCTATATTTTATAAAGAATAACACAACATTAAGCAAACACTAGTCAATAATGGATTTCCTAACTCCGTTATTGATCAACAAATTAAAATGTATCTCAACAAAATTAACAATAGCTCTAACAATAATGATAATATTAATAATAATGGTTTACATCAAAATAAACATAACACTATTAACTTATACTATTGCAACCAAATACATAATAATTATAAACAAGATGAAAAAACTCTCAAAAACATAATACGTAGAAATGTTAAACCAGTCGAAAGTAATAATCAAATTAAACTCATTATATATTATAAAAAATTTAAAACAATTGACCTCATAGTCTATAATAACCCAACAAGCACTAAACTAAATTCTTTACAAAAAACCAATGTAGTGCACCAATTTACATGCCCATTCAGAGATTGCATCTGAATGTACATATATTGGTTTTACTACAACCACGCTCTCCCGTAGACTTACATGTCATCTTTCTGATCAGAGTACTATTAAACAACATTTCTCTGAAAAACATAAACATGTAGGTAATATCAGACAGATTTTGGTCAACAATACGGTGATCCTTACTCATACACACAGTAAGAGGAACCTGCAGATATTGGAGGCCATCTATTTAATAATGTATGATGTTGTCTTTTATAAAGATACCGAAAACACAGAACACGGGAGCTGGATTAAACACAGCCATGTAGCTGGGCCGTTTATTCAGGAATCTTGGGGAAAAGGAAGTCCCTATCTTTTTTTCTTTTTATTGGAGAGGGCCTGTCTAAGGGGGACACTCATATCTTCACAATGTACATCAAATCAAAACAACCAACACTCAATAAAATCAACTTTAAAACAGGAAATAACATATTACATTGCATTTGACTACATGGTTTTGTTGTCATTTCGCGCTATCCCGCAGTGTGACATCATAAAACTGCATCACAAACTTAAGAACTGCGTTTATTATTTTTGGTAACTATTGCCGTTGCCAAGTGGAGTTTTATGTCAACACAAAATATAATCGTCGGTGATGGTGGATTTTATAATATTTCAGTTTAAACTACCTCTCTGAAGATGGCTCATGTGAGCCAAAAGCTTAGAAGAAAACCAATAAATAATTATCCAAATGTTGGAGAATTTTTGTCTTTATTTTCAACTGAAATTAAAGCAAAAATACGACATTTAGAACGACTCATGATTAAACATAATAGACATTCATTGTCTCTTATATTTAATAGCATATATATATATAAATATATATATAAGTCTAATTATGAAAACTATTCAGCAAATGTTTGCTTATTTGCTTTAAAATATTCCCTTCTCTGTGGATGTTTGTGATTAACTTAGGATTTTAACTTAAGGGTAGGAATTTGGATCAAGATTAATTTAAATACTATATTAGTAAAAATAATATATATCTATGAAGACTCATACCTTTGTATACATACACTACCTTTGTATACATACACTCCCGATCAAAAATTTAAGACCACTTAAAAATCTTTAAAAATAAATTTTTTTTTACGGATAGATTTTAAACTCCTCCCACTTAAGGTTACCAATACTACAATCTAAATTGTTTGGAATGTAGCTTTTTATGGAAATAAAAAGCTACATTCCAAACATTTTATTTAGAAATTTACATTTTTATAAAATGAGGTGATTTACACATGATCAAAATTATAAGACCAGAGACAAAAATTCTACGAAATTGTACAAAAAGTGTATGAAAATATTCAACAACCAAATTTAATAATGAAGTCTACCCCCACTGCTTTTGATGACTTCAAAACTTCTGTCAGGCATGCTAGAAATAAGCGTTTCCATTAAGGTGTGGGGGATGTTGCTCCAGCTTCTGAAGATGGCTTCACAAAGTTCATTTTTTGTTGAATATTGTTTGCCATTTTGATAAACATCTCTTGTCATCCATCCTCAAACATTTTCAATTGGGTTCAAGTCTGGTGAGCATGCAAAATGTCCCAAGAGATGGACACCATTTTCTTGTAGAAAGGTCAAGGTCCGTCTTACAGTGTGGATTGCAGCATTATCCTGTTGGAATAACCATCCATCCACACACAAATGATGGCCCTCCATCATCAAAGATGCTTTTTGTAGCATGCTAACATAACCAGCCACTGTATGACGACCCTGAACCACCTGGAGCTCCATCATCCCTCTGTAAGAAAAGGCACCCCATACCATTAGGGACCCTCCACCACTATGATGTGTGGAGAAAATTTCAAGAGGCATGTTTTTGTTATACCAATATCATTGGAAGCCATCAGGACTATCTAGATTGAATTTTTTCTCATCAGAAAACAGGACTTTCTTCCACTTCTCAATGTCCCATGTTTGGTATTTACAACCAAACTTTAAGCGTGCACCATGTAACGTTGAAGTAGCTGAGAAATTTGTTTACGCTTTTTATTTTCCATACCTTTTTGTCGTAAGTGTTGTCTGATGGTTTACAGGACTGCAATCAGCTTTTGTGACTGCCTTAGTTTAACTAGAAGAAAGTCCCTCATCTTTCATAACAAACCATCTTATTCTCCTACTCAATGCAGGAGAAATTTTTTGGGGCCTACCAGAGGATTTTGCTTTTCCATAATTCTCACTGTTCTTTAGAAAGTTGCAGATCACAGTTTTACTGCGATTTACCTTAGCTGCGATTGCTCACTGTGAAAAACCTTGCTTATGGAATTCTAGAATTCAAGAATGTGCAACTTCCGTAAGTTTGCTTGCTTTAGGCATGGTAACACCTTTATGCAGAGATTGCTAATCTCTGACTGAACTAAAAATATTGGAATTGCCATAGATCTAACAATTTATACCCCTGGTCTTATAATTTTGATCATGTGTAAATCGCCTCATTTTATAAAAATGTAAATTTCTAAATAAAATGTTTGGAATGTAGCTTTTTTTTTCCATAACCATTTATATTGTAGTATTGGTAACCTTATGTGGTAGGAGTTTAAAATCTATCTGTAAAAAAAATTTATTTTTAAAGATTTTAAGTGGTCTTAAATTTTTGATCGGGAGTGTTAATATCAATACTATTTCACTTTCAAAGGATGTTTATATTAAATGTTAAATGAAGAAAAACCCATTACAATTGCCATAGGACAATATTATTTCATAAGGGGAAGGGTGAATAATTTTGGATTGCACCAATTTTTATAAAAATCTATAATTATGAATATAATAGGGCAAAAATTCAAAACATTTTTAAAATTTATTCAAAACTAAAAGATGGAATAAGCTATTTATGCTAAATTCAGTTGGTACTTGCAAATAACTGCATTTTTTTAGAAAGTCTACAAATATACAGCGGGCTTAAATAATTCTATTCACAACAGTAAATATCTATATATATTGGAGTAGATAGACTAAACTATCGCCCAGTTCACACTCCACTCACATCTATTGAACAGGTGAAGAGGCTCATTCCTTGTTCCCTGTTTAGGATGTGGTTTCTGGCTTTCTCTTTTCCAATCTTTTCACTCTTACGTAGCCCCCGGCACATTATTGGCATTACCACCTTTCTTGGGATGATATGATTAAAAAAAATATACATGCTATGTCCTTTCAGGATGTAGGCAATCATGGCTTTCCACGTCTCCCTATCCTTAGTGGCTGTTTGCACACTTTCTCCTGTTACCTCATCCAAACCCCACTCTGCCATCTACTTGCTCAGGCCTGCTAAGTATGTTACATGCTGCTTTTCCCTGTCTCTCTTTCCCTCTATTTAACCTGTGAGTATCAGATCTTCTAAGCCGTCTTTCCTCATTACATGTCCTAAGAACTTTAGCTATATTTTCCTGACACTCAGTATCAATTTCTTTTTAATGTCCACCTTTCAAAAACCTTGTCATTGCTAATCCATGAAATCTGCAGAAACACATTTCAGTTGCTTCAAGTTTTTCCTTCATCTTTGATGAAATTGTCCAGTTTTCACTGCCATACTGAAGAACAGTCATCACATAGCAATCCAGTACTCTCTTCTTTGTTCATAGTGAAATTTTCCTGTCTCTTAATACTCTACTCAGTTTCTGGAATGCATCCTTTGCCATGCCAATTTGTCTTCAGATCTCAGTGTTTCACTTTCCATCTTCTGTTGGAACATTTCCCAGGTATTTAAATTTTTGTACTTGCTTGATTTTAGTATCCTTCATCTGTAGTTGGCATTTTGGGCTCCTCTTTTTGCTATATTATCTATTCTTATTAAAAACAAATATTGATAATAATGTTCAACTTTTCTTGGTGGAAAGCAATAATCCTGAAAACAAAATGGCATAATATAGACAGATTGCAGGAAAGAAAAAATTGATGAAATTGGGTTTATTGATTTTAAAATATATCAACATTTATTTTATGTTGAACTTGTCTTTTTTAATATTTTAGTCTATAAGCATTTATTTGTTTTGAGGAAAGGTAATTCATGGTTGTTTATATTTTAACTCATAATCATTGATGGGAATAGGTACACTATCAGCCATAATTATTTGGCCACCCATTTTTTTTTTTAA
Source organism: Ascarosepion bandense (assembly GCA_037127315.1). Taxonomy (NCBI): domain Eukaryota; kingdom Metazoa; phylum Mollusca; class Cephalopoda; order Sepiida; family Sepiidae; genus Ascarosepion; species Ascarosepion bandense. Next base: position 98,224 of record JBBBDQ010001230.1, on the reverse strand, counting down.
AATTTCATACTATTTTTAGTATTTATTGCCAAGTGGATAATTCTAAATGAAAACAGAAGGGTTCTTTTGTTAATACTACACAATAACATGTGCATCATTTGAACTGTTCTGGTCTCCAGTTTTTGTGCTCTCTTTCCCATGCTAGTCTCGTCTTCTTATTGGCTGGTCAAAGCAAAGGCTTCCTGGCTGCCTTGTAAAATTTTGCAAAGTAATAATAACAAAAGAACCATTCTATTTTCATGTAGAATTATCCACTTGACAATAAATGCTAAAAATAGTATGAAATACATCATTTCATTTAAAAAACTGGGGTGAGCTAATAATTATGTCTGATGGTGTAAATATTGATTATTTACATTTGAGTTTTTTTTGGAAATAAGTAACAATCATTTGTTGATGTTTGAGTCTATGAGCATCTACTTTGTTCAGGAATAGGAAAATATTGGTGATTTGTATTTGAAAGTGTAAACAGTTATTCATTATGTGGCTTATTTTGTATGGTGGAGTGGATTTTTTTCTCTGTAGTGGATGAAACCAGTATATTCCAGGTCCTATTTCTTTATGTACCATGACATTTCAGGATATAGGTAATCATGGACTTCCACTTACCCTATGGCTTTTCATTCTTAACAATTTTCCTCTGGGTGTCTCATTCAAATGCTGCTCCACCATCCACTTGCTCAAGCCTATCAAGTATGTCTCTCATTACTTTCCCCTGTGTCTCATTCCTGCTTTTGTCTTGTGAGTATTAGATTCTCCAAACCCTCCTACCTCATTCTATGTCCCAGAAACCTCAGCTGTCTCTTTCTGGTGCTAAATATAAGCTTTCTTTTCATTTCCATCTTCTCCAAAACCTTGTCGTTGCTTACATGTTTAGCCCATGGTATCCCCAGCATACTTCTGTAAAACCACATTTCTGTTGCTTCAAGTCTCTCTTACACCTTTGCCATTTCAATAAACATCTCTTGTCATCCAACCTCAAACATTTTCAATTGGGTTCAAGTCTGGTGAGCATGCAGGATGTCCCAAGAGATGGACACCATTTTCTTGTAGAAAGGTCAAGGTCCGTCTTGCAGTATGGATTGCAGCATTATTCTGTTGGAATAGCCATCCATCCCCACACAAACTTTGAGATCATCCTACATTCACTGCCATATAGAAGGACAGATATCACATAACAGTCCAGTACTATTTTCTTTGTTTCCAAAGAAATCTTCCTGTCTCTCAATGCTCTCTTAGCTTTTGAAATATGCCCAAATGTACATAAATGTGCCTTCAGATCTCAGTGTCGCACATTCCGTCCCCTCTTACAACCCAGTCCTAGGTATTTAAATTTCAACACCTGCTTGATTTTAGTATTCTCAACTTGTAGTTGGCATTTTGGGGTCTTCTTTTTGCTGATGACCATGCATTCAGTTTTATTAAAGTTTATGTTTAGTTCTTTCTTCTTGATTTCCCTTGCTATCTTCTGTAGGAGATCCTGTTTCTTTTTTGTGTCTGTTATCAGCACTGTAATCTACGTATCTTATATTAATGAGATTGATGCCTCCTATGAAAAATCATTGTAGGACTTCTAGTTCTCTCAGAAGAATCTGGTTAGAAGACACATCCTTATAAAAATGCAAATTTCTAAATAAAATGTTTGGAATGTAGCTTTTTGTTTCTATAACCTTTTAGATTGTAGTATTGGTAACCTTAAGTGGGAGGAGTTTAAAATCTATGCGTAAAATAAAAATTTAAAATAATATTTAATATTAAAATATTTTAAGTGGTCTTAAATTTTTGATCGGGAGTGTATATGTAATATTAATGTAGAAAAGTTTGTCATTTAACTGAGCAGAGGTTTGTTGACTTCAAAGTGTTGTGTTGGCACTATTGTAATGTCCTCATTTCTCAGGACTTTTTCTTCATCTGCTGAGATAAACTCTCTGAGAAATGCTATTGAGCACTTTATGACAAAAAAGCCAGCTTGCAAAAATGTCTTTTTATCAGTAAACCATTGTAAAATCAGTAATCTTGGCACTAAGCATCATCACAACTCAATATATATATATATTATATAATAAAAAATAATGTTTTTTATATAACCAACATAGATAAAAATATATAGGAAAAAAGAAGTTGAAAATGTAACAGTATTGCTTTTAAGAATACTTATTTAGAGTAACTTTACCAGTTTCACAATCCTATCTAAACTTATTTATAAATGGAACTGTGTGTGTGTGTGTGTGTGTGTGTGTGTGTGTGTGTGTGTGTGTGTGTGTGTGTGAGTGTACCTGTTACCTATAGACTCCGAAACGGCTGAACCGATTTTCTTGAAAATTTACACAGTTGTACTATAAGTGTCTGTGAGTTCTATTAGCTAGGTTTTGTGTCAAAGTAAAACCTGAAAAATATCAAAAATCGATAATCGAAAAAATCGGGTTATAGAAGGAGTGGTCTGATTTTAATCAAATTTGATATACTCATAGACAAAAACATAAGAAATGATATTCAGAAGTTTCAAGGTTGCAGTTCTTACAATAGTGTAGAAAATCGATAATATATATATATATATATATATATATATATATAAAAGGCAAGGTTTGTGTGTGTGTCTGTTTATTTGTCTGTATGTCCTTTATTCAAATCCACAATTTTTATCTGATTCACAACAAACTTCACACAAATATTCCAATGCTTCTCTAATGATTCAATGTCTTTTTTGCAGAATAATTTGTCTTTGGCCTCAAAATATGCCTCAGTTTCTGATATCACTTTTTCATTGAAGCCAAATCTCTTTCCCTAAAGCATTTTTTGAGGTCTTTAAATAGCCAGTAGAATAGAGGAGAATAGGTCAACGCAAAAATGATTTGAAGTGAATTTATGTAGTTTTGGCATTGTTGCAATAAATTTTTGACACAGTGCATTTTCTTGGTGAAAGATTGCATTTTCTTCTTCATTTGTGGCATTTTTTTTGGCAATTTCTTCCTTTAAGTGCACCAATAATGCTATATGATATTTGTTATTGATGGTTCTTCTTTTCTCAAGGTAATCAATGGACAAAATACCTTGCACATTTCAAAATACAGAGGTCAAAAGCTGATGTTTGCATCTTTGGTCATTTTGGATGGCTTTTACCTGTTGCTGTCCATTCAGCTGATGGCTGATTTGACTCCAGAGTGAAGTTGTCTATAAATGTTTCATCCATTGTCATATATTTACACAAAAACTCCTTCTTGTTGCATTGAAACAGTTACAAAATATGCTGTGAATTGTCAACACGTTCTTGTTTTTGATTGACAATGAGCAAACACAGCACCCATTTTGAACACACCTTTCTCATTAACAAATGTTCATGACAAATAGTGAGTACACTGCCTTCTGATATATTCCACTTCTCTGCTAGCTTATATATATATATATATATATATAAGTAATTAGCTAACCTAGAGCCAACAGACCTACCAAGATTTCAACAAATGGATCATCAGGGCTAGTTGGCTCTGGTTTTTTTTTCTTTCGACTAGTACTTTGACTCATGTTCAAGTCCTTAGTTTGTTTCTTTTTTGTTTCCATTTTTTTCCCTCCACGTTTATACTCAGTGGGTTTTTCGAGACATGTTCAAAGACAAATTTATAGTTATATATATATATGTATATACCTCCTTTTTTCTAGGAGTTGTAACTAATTAAATATAATAGTAAATATTTATAAACAATATCTATCTATCTATCTATCTATCTATCTATCTATCTATCTATATATATATATATATATATATGCATATAAAAATTACTTGTGAAAATAAGAAGCAACAAGGCATGAAAAATGTCTTTAGACATGACAGACAGTAATACTGAGTAAAATTGTGAGTTTATAGTCACATGTAAATCAAATATGAAATGGAATTTGACAGAATGATAAGATACAGAATATTTAAAATGAATACAGTTTTTTTGTAAGTTCTTCATTCATGTGTTTAATGAGTGTCCAGATAATTTAGTTGGAAAATTACAAGATGTGTCAAGGTTTTTTTTACCAAGACTTAATGAGTTTAAGCACAGTACTAAATGTATCAACAAGATATCATTAACTTATCATTAAATTGACCAGATTGTAAGGTGTTTATAACACTAGATAAATAAATATAAACCTCTTAAAATTTAGATATACAAAAATACTTGTAAAAATTTGGAACATCAAGTTGTGGAAACAAAAACCACATATTATATTTTATCTGGTAGTTGTATGGTGTTAATGAAATGAGAAACGGTAATAACAAGTAAAGGTATTTGGGGTCAAATGTAGATCAAAAATAGATTAGAATCTGACAGAATGATAAGGAAAAAATAAGTAAAGTGTATACAATCTTCCTCATATGCTTTTTATGGATGTGTGTAATAAGTGTCCAGATATTTTAGTCAGAAAAAGTGTATGAGATGGAATGCGTGTACTTATGACAGCTTTTGTTGAGTACTAAAAGATTAATGTTACTATTATACCATGAAAAATTAAAAGGAGCTGAGATTTTTGTTGACACAAGTGTTAACATTTAAAGAAATAAGAAATATATGTCCTAGATAAATAAAAAATATCTAGTTTAAAAAATGTTTGAAGTTGTTAGAAGCACTCCTATTAAAATAGCAAGAGACACACACTAAAAAGCAAGACATCCATTCTCAACAAGTAAATCATGTATGCACACACACACACACACACACACACACACACATATATATATATACATACATACATATATGTGTGTGTGTGTGTGTGTGTGTGTGTGTAATTTTTCAAACAGGCTCATCATGAAAAATAGGATGGGTTCTTTTATATAAATGCAAGGAAAGATTTTGATACATTTTTTTAAAAGAAACATGGAATTGCATATTGCAAATTGAGACTCTTTCTAACAATATTGCAATGATGTCCAATAAAATAAAATATATATATATATATATATATATATATATATATTCTAACTCACATTTTCAAATATATATGATGTTTTTTCTTTCTTTCTCAATCTCTCAATCACACAATCATACACATTTCTATAGTTTCCCTTCTGGAAGGATTATTTTATATATTTTTTTATATATTTTTTCAAAAGGCATTATTAATATATTTACTGCTGTATACCTGTCCGCTTGTATGCTCATTTTGCCTGGACTATATATGCAAAGAGAAATAACTTGCAACATTTTTGTACACATAAATAAGCTTTCACAGCAATTGTTCATATTTTATGAGAATGCTGTCTTTATGGTGTCTTCCATTCTGATTTTATGAATCATAAACTGGTTAGCCTTTTTGAATTTGAACCCATTTATTATTAGATGAAAAGATACATAAAGCACTGGACCTTACTGTTATGAGCTTCTTTTTTTAATGACTCATATGTTTACAAGAGTTTAAAATAAAAATCATTGGAAAAAATGCCTATAGAAATGACAGAAATGAAAATTTGGGTAATTATCTTCCAACAAGTAGTCAGCAAGTTAGGTTCAAAGTCATTTTGTTATTTTTTTTTAGCACCTACATAAGATTACAGAGGTAACCAATATTCTAATGCAATGTACAGGATGCAAAAAGATCTTGGCTCCCCACAGAATCCTTTTCTTTCATTCTTTGTTAATTGTCATGGCTTCTTGTGAACGATAGTGAAGTAGTGACCTGTTGTTTAATCCCTGATTTTGAATTCAGAGTTTTCCTTTTCCTAAACTGGCTGCCAACATAACTAACAACCTTGTGTAAAAGAACAGAAGGACATGAATAGGATGAAGTCAAACATTGATTAGTGCTAAAATGATAAGAAGCTGTGGAGAGCCGTCATTGTCCATGTTCTTTCATGATATGGTTCATAAAAAACTGGCTACCATAAGAAAATTAAGTGCAATTTATACTATAGCTGAGAAAAGAAGAATTGTTTGTTCCCAAATACATTAGTGTGATGTGATGTAGGCGATCATGGCTCTCCACAACTTTCTCTTCTTTGTAGAACTTAACAAATCTTGGAGATTCTTAGCACTCTGATAAGCTTTTGGAATGTATCTTTGGCTATACTAATTAGGATTTCTGGGTTGCCCTTTCTGTCTTCTATTACCATGCTGGTATCCATTATGTTACCTGTACATCCTACTATATATATATTATATATATATATATATATATAGGGTATCGAGGCAGCAAATAATTTTCTAAACATATACTGTTAAATATAACAGACAATGAATGTCTATTATGTTTAATCATGAGCTGTTCTAAACATTGTATTTTGTCTTTAATTTCAGGTGAAAATAAAGACAAAATTGTCAAACACTTGGATATATTTAATACGTTGGTTCTAAGCTTTCGGTTCAGATGAGCCATCTTCAGAGAGGTTACAGGGATGCTGACATAAAGACATCTACCATGAAAGATGATTTTATCTTGTGTTGACATAAAACATTGCTAAGCAATGATAACAGTCACCGAATAGCAGACACAGTTCGTAAATTTGAAATGCAGTTCTATCATGTCACACCACGTGAGAGATCGAAATGTTCACAGAACCATATGTCTAAATGCAATGTAATGTGTTATGTCCAGATGGAAATGTGATTTTATTAAGTGTGGGTTGTTTTTATTTAATGTAGATGGCCTCCAATATTTGAAGATTATTTTTACTGTGTGTATGAGTGAGTATTATTGTGTTATTGACTAACATATCTATATATATTATAGTACAGTGACAATATGTTTAATATTTAAAGGCAATCATCTGTAGGTGAAGGATGTTTTATTAAGCATGAAACTGACTGTGGCCACTGGTTATTGAAATCAATGTCTACTTTTATATTTACATATGCTCTATTAATGATATTGAGTAGTTTAACTCATAAATATAGCATACCTTAAAATCATATATCTATTCATTTTTATATATATATATAGTGTCCATCTGAAGTTATTCAAATCATATAAATCCCAATAACTCAAATTTGATTTGAAAATTTTTTTCTAATTTAAATTAATTTAGATGTCAGAAAAAAAAGCTTAAATTAAATTTTAAGATAGTTTCAACAAATTATTAGATTTATTATAAAAACTGCAATGTAAATTTATAATGCTGATTAAACAAATATTAGTTTAAGGCATCTGAAATCCAATAATATATTTTTATTGAGAAGAAATCTTAACACTTAAACGGTTACAAATCCAGAATTTATATCAGCTATGAAAAGAAAATTTTTTACAGTTGCCTCATTCAGATCATTGCTAAATAAATTAATGTTAATTTCAGTCAGAATATTTTTTAAAAACTGTTTATAGCAGAGCAATTTTGAAATCACAAATAAATAAAAAATACATACATCAAATCACATATAACACAATACATAGTAAGGAATTAAATCACACATACATAAAACAATAAATAAGAAATTATACACACATAAAAATGAGGAAGAGGTTTCATACACAGACAGAATTAATCACACAAACATTATTTAGGAAGAAATATATCAGTCAGTTAAGTGCCTTATGTGATAGACACTTGGGCAATCATGTCTCAAAAGAGACATGACTGACTGGGCAGAAGATTATCCTGCAGTAGGTTGCCATTACTTTCTGTGGTAGACTGCTTGCCAGCCAAGGCTATAGAATCCAATCTGTTCTGTTATTTAACCCATAACTGGAGGAAAGTGATGAATTAATATTTTTCCCAAAGCTATTTGCATATAAGTGAATGCGAGGAATTCAACTGGAATTTGAACTTGGCTCTTTGATTTCTTGTTTCAAGCTGATATCCACTGCACCACAATGCATATCCATAAAGGAATATAAAGATAATAAATATATACATGTGCAAAAAGGGTTGGGAATTAACACACACAGATTTAAACAAATTAAAAAAAAAAGGACGGGAGGAGAATAAATAAAGAGAAAGTGAACAGGAATCCATACAATCACAAATTTTAGCTAACACAAAAAGAGAAAATTCTTTTCAAAAATCTTTCAAAAATATACTTTACAAATTATTTATTAAAAATTAATTTTCTGAATTTAAATCTTAGGAAAATAAAAGTAAAAACTAAATTCACTTCGACTATTCTAAAGACAATTTTTAACAAGGGAAGTGAACATTATATCCTTTGAACCAGACACAAAATATAGACATATACAATAAAAAAAAAATCAGAAAAAAATCTTCACAAAAGTGTTGGAAAATGAAAGAGAAAAAGACAAATAAATAAACATATAAATGAATTTAAAAAGAAAAATTAAGGACTGATCTTACACTTACATTCACAAATAATAGCTGCCAGTAAAATTTTAAACATAAAAAATTTACACTATTTTTGTTATTTGGACTATTGTTCTAATTTTTACTGCCATGTTTATGACATTTTGGCAGTTGTACACTCTGGCTTTCTTTAGGTGCTAAGAATTTAAAAATGAAAAAAAAAACCTTACCAAAAATTATATTTTTAAAAACATTTCTCTTTTTTTAATTTTTTAAAAAAATATTCTCTTTTCTAAAAAACCTTTAAAAAAAATGTTTACAAAAAATATTATACAGAAAATTAAGTACAATAATCCAGATAATGACAAAGAAGCCAATTTAGTAAAAACACAATAAACAGTCACAAGTGTTTAACATTACAAGAAACAAAGTTAATTGTCAACCAATTTAAATGTAGAAAAATAGAACAAAGTGGAAAAAAAAAAATATATATATATATACAAAAATAATGAAGCAAAATAGCAGATAGAATTACTATAATCTTACAATTCCGATAATTTATTCTTCTAACAACATTTAAAAACCACTTCATTTCATTGGTTCAAAATTGGCATTAAATTTAATTATTTTTATTTTTTCATCTAAGCATAGGTTACATCTATTTCTAAAGTTAATATGAGTTTGAGATTTACCAACTATCTGTGAAGAGAGTCTTCTATATTTTAATTCTCAGAAATATTTAGACAGAGCTGATTGGGATTTAAGGTGGGACCTAGAGAAGTATTATTTATGATAATAAAATCTGTGTTTCCAAGGTTCAACAGAAATTTCAAAATACTTTTTTTTCTTTATCGTATTCTTTAGGAAAAATAGTAGCTTGGTATATGACCTTTTCAAGCATGCATATACCGCCAACTGGGCAGTTATCCTTAATTCTACAGTTATAGTTGGGATCTATATTTGTTTTGTGATTTTTATAAAAATTGTCAAGTATTTTACTATTATGAGAATTAATGATGCTGTGGATATTGCTAACTAATTTTTAATGATTTTCTATTGAAGACCTTAGTTAGTGGGTTGTTAACATTAAAATTTTTACTGATTAATTTCAGAAAATACTGGCCAATATTAATGCTAAATAATTGGCATAAATGTGGGGTTGAACCATAATTGCGGACACAGAAAGTAAACTGCAAGATCTCATACAGAAAGTAGCAGTGGAGAGTGACAAGAAAGGACTACAAATAAACTTTAAGAAAACTGAGTGCATGGTCATCAGCAAAAGATATAACCCAAAATGCCAAATACAGGTAGGGGATACCAGAATCAAACAAGTCCAAGAATTTAAGTACCTAGGAAGTGTTCTAACAGGAGATGGAAAGTGCGACACGGAGATCCGAAGGCGAATTGGCATGGCAAAGGACGCGTTCCAGAAGATGAGCAAAATACTAACACACAGGAAAATCTCAATAGAAATGAAGAAAAGAGTGCTAGACTGCTACGTGATGTCAGTTCTTCAATACGGCTGTGAATGCTGGACAATATCATTAAAAATGAGGACAAAACTGGAAGCGGCCGAAATGTGGTTCTACAGAAGGATGCTACAGAAATTGTGGACTGAGCATACAAGCAATGACGAAGTGTTAGAAAGAATGGCAACAAAAAGGAAATTGATGCTGAGTATCAGGAAGAGACAATTGAAGTTCCTGGGACATGCAATGAGGAAGGAGAGCCTGGAGAACCTGATACTGACTGGCCAGATAGAAGGAAAGAGAGACAGAGGAAGGCAGCAGATAACATATTTGCAGGGTCTGATCAGGTGGATGATGGAACAGGGGTTGCCAGGAGCAACAGGAACAAACATACTAAGAGCCACAAGGGATAGGGAGACGTGGAGAGCCATGATCGCCTACGTCCTGAAGGGACAGGGCACATAGAAGAAGAAGAATACCAGTTTCATTTAGAATAATTCCTGTTTAAACCCACTTATTTTTGAGGGCGTTATTATACAGGATTTTATTATCATTAAATATTTTGCTACTGAAGGATAATTTCTTTATCTTAGTGATAACTGGAGTGGGAATTTGTTTAATCACTTGGTTGAGATGGTTAGAACTAACATTAATAATATATATGAGACTCACTATTTTTATGATATGGCTTAACAATATTATTAGAGAGATTTAAGGTTATATCCAAAAAATCAACTATTTTAAGATTTGAAGAAATATCTATTTTAAGACCAAATAGTTTAAAAGTCCTTATAACTTTCTTTTGGATTTTAAAGGATAACGGACAATTGCTATTAGATATGACAATAAGCCCATTATCCCTATTTTATCCAATTTGTTCTGGTTTAACTATCCTACTAAGAATGTACAAAATATAGATGCCTACTCAATCTGTAAAGACACTAAGCTGCATGGTGTAAAAAGATGTGGAAGAATTAGAAACAGAAACATTAATAATTTACAAAAAGACAAAAGAGCAATCAGGGGAACAGTAGATAGCAATTGTGTTTAAATCTTTGCAGATTAAAGTTGATTGGAAAGCTTGAAGGTGGAAGGGAGTTTCGCAGGGGAGAAGTGCAAGAAAAGAAATTGTTAGTATAGAAATTACAGCTGCATCTAGCTGGCTCAACTGTAAATTGATAAAATCTTGGCACCATTCTAGTCAGTCAGTTAAGTGCAATACATGATACACACTTGGGCGATCATGTCTCTAAAAAGACATGACTGACTGGGCAGAAGATTATCCTGCAGTAGGTTGCCATTACTTTCTGTGGTAGACTGGTTGCCAGCCAAGGCTATAAAACCCAATCTATCCTGTTATTTAATCCATAGCTAGAGGGAAGAGATGGATTAATACCTTTCTCAAGGGTATTTGCGTGTAAGTGAATGCAGGGAAGTCAACTGGAATTCGAACTCCGTTCCCCAATTTCTTGTTCCGAGCTGATATCCACTGCACCACAATGCACATCCCACCATTCTAGTACTGTGCTTAAAGCACCTTTCTAGTACTGTCCTTAAATTAAAAAGTAATAATATTGCTTATTCTTCTTTGTATCTTCAACATGGTGTAATGGTTAGCAAGCCTGTCTGACAATACTGAAAACTCATTGTGGTAGTTCAATGTGGTGCAATGGCTAGCAAGGTTGTCTTGTTAGATCAATTCAGACTGTGTAGTGGGTTCAATCCTCTTTGGGTATTTAACACTTTCAGCCTTGTGTCACCTCTAAGTTATGCTTAGTAAATTAGTAAAACAGTTTCTTTTCATTGTTAGTTTCAATTTTAAAAACACATATTCTTCAGAATAAGATAAATTTTCAGAAATGTTTCTGAAATCTCCAAGCAATGTATATAAAATTCAGTTAGGTTTGAACTGATAATTCAATAACTATTCACCTTTCAGCTCGAGAATATTAGTGTTTTCTTGTTGGAAAGTATATTGCTAATTGTGGCAATTAATATAATGATTCTGTAGATCCTGCTGGATTTCACAAAGCCTGTGATTACTTTGACAAATTGAAAATGTCACTTAGTTTGAAATAGATGTGGGTTGCCTTTCCTTTGTTTGAAGGATAAACTATAGTGAGCAACATCTTAGCAAACTGTACAGTTGCCACTCACACATTTAGATCTCATGAGATTTAATCGTGTTAGGCAGGCGGGCACTTAACAATCACTTCTCTGGTTTGATTATTTACAAGTTGTTTAAATTCCTCCTTTGTCAAATTGAGCTAAAAGGGTCACAAATTCCAGGTCACTCTCAGGGGCCTTGAATGGAGACTGAGGTTAAAGATAGAGTTTGTTCAAAGGAATGATGTTCTTAAGTAGAATTAAATGAATCAGTTCCCCTGATAAGAGAAAAAGAAAATTTACACTAATAGAATATTAGGATTTCTTGTGGCATATGGGTTTCATATGGTCTCTATTAATGTCTTTACAAATTTAAATTAATTAATAATTTTCTGTCATCAACTTTTTTTACTTTTGGATAACTTCACCACAAGCAAGGCAATAAAGCCAATAAGATGCAAGGGAAGAAAACAAAAATTTAATGAGGAAAATGAAAACTAAAATGAACAGGATTCAAATAGATAAAGATGAAAATTGACATTTAAATTTTTAAAGTTTGTAGTATACAGGTGATGTAATGAATATGCATACACCTTGGTTCCCCCTCACAGTAATATTATTGGTGAGTACCAGTTCATTATGACTACTTGCTAGATTTTGTGGTATTAACATCTACTGATGTTAATACCTCAAATTGATTGTAGAGTGAGAATTAAAGACTTTGCATTTATTTAATAATACCCTATTACAAAGCTGCCAGTAGTATTTTTTGCTTTTATATAATCCTTTAACCCCAAGCAAGGTAAGATTGCCACTGATGCAGAAGGAGTTACAGTGCCAGAAAAATACAAAGCACAGGGGATATCAGTGCAATGATAAAAGATGAATGGGAATCAAGTAGATAGAAGATAGTAATTGACATTACATTTAAACTTTTGTAGCTATCAATGAAGCAAGCAAATGAACGGGAGTTCCACAGATGGAAAATGCAAGAAAAGAAACTGTGAGAGTAGAAGAGAGTGATATTTAACTATTTTGATGGGATAAAAGTGGGACTTTGATGCCAAAATAGTAGCATAAGTACTACCGGTAATGTGCAAATGTATTTGGACAGGGGTGATTTTTCTAAAAACTCTACCGAAATTCAAATACAGGGTGAAAAGCCAAGTAAATTGCTAATAAATATTGATTATTTAAAACTAGGTGTGAAAGAAATGTATTAAAAAGAAGTTATATTCAATTTTTTCATATTTTCTATTAAATAAGTTATTTTGCAGCTATTCTATTGAACATCTATGGGATATTTTGAATAAAAAAATTGATAAATCTAATGTTACTTTGCAAGACACCCTTTGGGAACAAATACAAGCTGCTTGGCAGGAGATACCATTAGATATATTGAAGAAACTTGTGATTTCAATGCCTGACAGAATGAAGGCTGTGATCAAAGCAAAAGGCTACTATACTAAATACTAAATCTATTTTGTAACAAGTATTTTTTCTTGTTAAAGCATTTGTTGAGTAAATCAAATCAAATTACTTTAATTAAATTGTTTATTTTCTGTCAATATGCCTCATAAAAGATAAAATAGTTCTTATCCTAATACTTTTGCACAGTACTGTATATGGTTGGGGGACCAAGAAAAAGAAGCTTGTCAGAGCAGTTGCCATGAAAATATTTCTAGAAAAAACAGAGAGGTGCCACATCACTTCACTGAAAAAATGCCTGAAGGCACACTGCTAAGTCAGGGTCGATTATATTGCAGATCCTACTTTAGATTTTGTTGAGAAACTCAAGATGAATAGCAGAAGCACCTGACCAGATATTGTAATAGTATTCAATGCACGGACAGATGGTAGATCTATAAATATGCAAAATGGATTCTGACAAGAAGATCTTCCTACCCCAACACAGGGACCCAACCTTCCAAGTAGCAGATACAGTTATCTGATGTAGTCATTCCGTTTGAGAACATTTCAGAGAATAAGGTTAAGGAGGCAAAGTGTGTTGTTTTCTTGGAGAATAACATCATCTATTCTGATGGTAGGCAGAATCACAAGAGTCAAAGTTGTTAAAGTCTATGAGGTGCCTTATTCTCTTGGCAAACAGGAACTTTGATACTAAGAGGACTCACTTACACTTATTGTGATAGTTTTATTTAGTTATTTTAACAGTAAATTTTTAGTCTAGTTCACACCCACTGAATATTTCTATATTTTCTAAGGAAATGCAAATATTTTTCAAAACATTGGTGCAGTCCAAATTTATTCACCTCTCCTCACATTATGAAAATTATGAAATAATATTGCTCTATAGCAAATATAATGTATTTTGTTAATTTTTCTGTCAATATAGAAAAGGCAATTCCCTAGATTCATTTTCAAATATATTTGTGTTCATTTACTTTAATGTCCATCATGCTAAGTGGCTTAAATACCTGCCATTGATACTGCTGGTATCTAAACCCTCAATTACTCAATCTCTCATGCAAGATGCTTTCTTCAAGAAAGACATCAAGCTTGTTACCCAAGTAAAACTGCCTTGCTTAAAGTTAAACATATAAAATGCAGATTAGCTTATGCTAGATACCAACTAGAACATGGGAGTAAATATTGGAACTCTCATTTATTGTTTAATGAGACCAAAGTAGAATTATTTGGTCACATGAATGCTTGTTATATATGGAGCAAAGCGAATGATCTCATAAACCTAAAAATATGCTACCTACAATTAAGCACAGTCATGAGAACATTCTGCTCTGGGGATGTTTTTCTGCTTCTGGACCAGGAGAACTAGTGAGAGAACAGGGTATCATAAATAAAGGGCAGTACTTGGCTATTCTTAAAAATTATATAAAACCAAAATGCACAAAAGCTGGTATCACTGCATGTTCTAATATAACAATGACACAAAATAGACCGAATAAATTGTTACAAAATATTTAGATAAGAGCAAAATTAAGGAATTGCTGTACCCCACATAAAATCTTGATCTAAACCCAATTGAGAATTTATGGGCATATTTGAAAAAAAAAGTAAGAGAAAAAAGTCCTTAAATTTTAGAGTAACCAGAAGCTATTGCCAAGAAAGAACGGAGCAAAATATCTATCCATGTGTCTAGTGATCTTGTAAAAAACTATAAAAAATAATTGAAGACAATAATCAAGAATAAAGAATTACACCATTTCTTACTGAGTCAATCAAGAGGACTAATAACTTTTGTCTTCGACTAAATGTTTTTTTGTACTATTATTTGACATTTGACATGGGCATCATTGCACATGCTTTGAAATCCATTATTTCATAATTTGTGGAAAAATGCATATTAATTTTTTATGGAAATTTGAAGTATTATGGCTTTATTTATAATTATGGAAGCAAGGGTTGAATAAATCTGCCCACAACTGTATTGGTAATATTAATAATAATATAACATATTCAGAGATAGTCTTTAGATGTATACATGAAATAAGTTTTATAATAAAGGTTTATAAAAAACAAACATACTTTTTATACATCCTAATGTGTAATAAAAATAAAACTAATAATAAATAATTGAATATACAGAATCTTTATCTCTACACATGAAATAACCTTTGAACTCAAATTCTGTAAAAATGAAAATACTTTGATACACTCTAATAATAATAACTTAGTGGAGTTAAGGTCTTCAGATGTGTACCTGAAATAAACTTTCTATTAAAGATCAGTAAAAAAAAGGTTTTTGGATACACCCTAAAATACAGTAATATTATTTATATTATATGACAGTTATAAACTGTGGATTTTTAAATGAAAAATACTTTGTGTTAAAGGTCTGTAAAAAGAAAAAATGCATTTGATAAACGCATGTACATGATATTAATATTAAAGTATAATAAAGTTTTCAGGTGTGAAAGTTTTGGAGTAAAGGTTTGTAAAAAAAGGAAAATGCTTTTGATACACCCTCATAGAAATATCAAATAAACTTGATTAAAGCATTTAGTCATGTTTGATCTTATATATTTATACATATATACATATATATCAATTTTCTGAAGTGATGGATCTATTTATCAATCTGACAGAGTTTTATCACTTTAATCCTTATTTTTAGTGGATACACATATTTGATCAGACATTGTTTATTTATTAAACAATATATTTATTTATTTTTGTTGACTAGCCTGAACATTTGAAAAATCATATTAAAGAAAGATTTACTCTCTGGCAGGATTTGATCCTGCATCTACCTGGTCAAAGCTATTGTTAAATCTGATATACTCTGACCAACTACAAAGAATCAATTAATCAGCCAAGACCAAATCTATGCCTTTAAATGTAATAATTCTAGTTTGTCGTCATCTTATTATAAAACAGTCCCAATATTTTACTTCCATGTTCTATAAGGCTTCTGGCATTAGCTAATTTGCATTTAAAAGTTTAGCCTTATGCAATAGATTTTTGCTTGTGCAACAAGTCCGAAATCCTACTTAATGAAAGCATCTAGTGAGCTTTTTTGTTGATACATTATACCATGATGTCTTTTCATCATTGACAGTTTCTTTTTATTATGTAAGAACTATTAAAGACATCTCTACAAAATTTCTTTTCTATTCTCTCAGAAATTAACTATTTTCTGACAGTTCTTAATTTATCTTGAACATAATGAGTCGGATTATACTTTTTGATAATGCTACAAATTGTCATTCGAGGAAAACTTAAACATTTGGAAAGTGTCTTATATCCATCACCTTCTTTGTATGCATCAGCTATCTTTTTTCAGTGCTTCAAGTTCAAGTCAAGATGTCTTTGCCATGGTTCCAGAATAAACACATTATTATGGTATATTACCTTTTAAAATGTTATAAAATCAGGTCAATAATACTTCATTTTCTAAGGGTGTTTGTATTAAATATCAATAAAATAAATATGTTACAATTGCCAGAGAGCAATATTAATTCATAATTTCTATAAGGGGTGAGGGGTTAATAATTTTGGACTTCACCAATTTTAATAAAAGACAATAACCATGAACATATTAGATTAAAACATCTAAAAGTTTCACAAATTAATAAAAAACTAAGTATAGAATTAACTATTAATGGTAATTTCAGTAAGTACTTGTAAATATTAGAATTTCCTTAGAAAATATGCAAATATTCAGATGGGGTAAATAATTCTGTTCACAGCTCTATATAATGGTTGGTTGTTTTGTTTTTATGGCATATCAACCTCGGCCAGTCATTTATTGCCAACTAAATTTTATTTATTTATTGCTGGTAATACCTTTTTCTTTCAACAATTTATTGTTTTTAAATAAGTATTGTGTCTAGTAATACTTATTTCTTTTCATGTATCAAGATTCATTGGGATTTGTTTTTTTTTTTAAGGGCAGAGTCCCCAAGTCCTACACTGTTATTTTAACCCATAACTAGAGGGAAGGGATGGATTAATACCTTTCCCAAGAGTACCATTGCTTAAATGAATGCAGGGTATTCAACTGGAATTCAAACTCGGCTCACTGATTTCTCTTTCCGAGCCGATATCCACTGCACCACAATGCACATCCGTCACTAAACGCTTACAGCACCAAGTGGTCACTCATCTAAGTACTGACCAGGCTCAACATTGCTTAACTTTGGTGATTGAGCTAGAACCAGTATGGCCGTGATATGGCCGTAAGCCAGCTTTATATGTATGTACATAGTTATTGTGTTGAAAACTCATCTACTAATGTGATACCGAGCTGTAGCAAACATGCATCGGTACATAGGCAAAAGAGGGCTCAGATTGCATGTTAACATGTTTGTCAACATGAGTTAGATGCAGTTTTTTTCCCATTAGTAATGAGACAGTTTGGCATGTCTAATTAAATATGTCTTTATGTAGGGTTATATTTTGTACCTAAGACATGGAACATGCTTACATATCAATATTTCCATTATATAGATTATGATTTCAGTATTCTGAAATACACAAAAACTTTATTGATATTACTGTTATATTTTTCCTATAGTTCTATTTTGCACCTCCTTATAAAAGGTGTCCATAAAATTCGGGTGCACTTTAAAAGATTTATAAATTTATTTGTACTTGTGATAAAAATAATTTGTAAAAGGGATTAGAAAGAAGTAAATCTATATTTTTTAAGGTTTTATTGAAATTCTATTTAAGTTTCTACATGTCCTCCATCATTAGCAATACCAAGGATAAGATGATTTTGCAGTTCACGGAAAACATTTGCCAACTGATTTACAGTAATTCCTGAAATCACATTAGTTATTTTAGCTTTCAAATCTTTTAATGAACTAGGTTTGGTTGCATACACATTTGTTTTCATATGTCCCCATAAAAAAAATCTAATGGAGTCAAATCTGGCAAACATGGAGGCCAATAAAAAACTCCACTCCTTCCAATTCATCTGTTTACTTGTTGCAAACTTTGTGGTAAAGAATTATTCAATAACTATACTTAAATCTAGGTACATTAAACTTTAGAACATTATTTACAGATTATTTCTATCAGAAATACAAATAAAGTTATAAATTTTTTAAAGTGCATATGAGCTTTATTGACACCCTGTATTTCCATTATATATATATTATGATTTCAGTATTCTGAAAGACACAAAATCTTCATTGATAAACTGTTATATTTTTATCCACAGTTCTTTTCAACATCGTATATTTTTATGTGATATTTCACTATTCCAATATTTTCCCCACAATCACAAGCATGTAAGAATTCATTATTGAATCTAGTCTAGATCAAGCCACACCATTCAAAAAGAATAAATAACGTTGAAATTTGAAAAGTTTTAAATGCTACCTCTGATATTTAACTTTTAAAATTTTGAAGTTGTTTTCACTTAGAGAAAGCAAAAAGTGAGGTATATAAGGGAGAATTTTTCTCAATTTTGTATTTTCTAACAGGTTCTTGAAAATTATGGATAACTTATATTTACAAAAAGTATACATCCATTTATTCTTACCATTACAATAAAGATTGTTGCGTATTTGTGTGTATATATATATATATATATATATATATATATATACTCAGTTATGATCTGAGATTTAGGACAGGATGGTTAAATAAAATAAAAACAAGAAGAAAACTGTATTTTAAATCGCCTACATGTTTTGTCCTGTGATGGACTTTATCAAGGCAAAAAGACAAAATGAGCTTTATTCTAAATTACGTATCTATAAACAAACAGTGTTGGCAACCACAAAGACACTCACAAATCATTTCAAAAGATAAACAGAATATTTTAGTTTTTAGAATCTCTTCATGTGTAGTGCAAAGTCACAAGATATTAAAATGAAGGGAATTCAACGGTTTTCTTTGAACTTTTTATAATGTATATTAGTCTGTTTTAGTATAATTTCCATAAATAAAGATGGGATTGGGGAAAAATCCATGGTGCAAATTGATGTTTTGGTAGTACTGGATGGTGGCACTCTCGAGAACTTTTCTTCTGAATAAATTGTTTACTTTTTATATATATATATATATATATATATATATATATATATATATATATATATATTAGAATATTTTATATTTCATTCCTGTCATGCTCATGGAAAAAAAGACAATAGTGAGGTAGTGTCGGCTCAGTTCATTCTCTGTACTACCAGTTATGAAACTTTATTACCAGTTATGAAAGCTCCTGCTGTGTATTTGTTCTTTAATAGTGCTTTACAATTTTATTTTGTTGCAATAATTATATTTTTAAGTGGTGAAAAAATGCTACTGAGGAAACGATGAATCATGAAAGAACCTGGTGTGTCTACAAAAAAGATTTGAAGTTTTAATTGAGATTTATATATACATTTAAATATCAAATAGGTAAAACTACTTACCAAATTGTTGTTATGGGCAACAATTGCTGGCTGGGTACTGGCAGCATAATTGATTTTGATTTTACATTGAGATCATCTGGATCTTTGTCAGTTTTACCACATTCTGGGCATGATTGTTTCAGTTAGGTAATGAAAACCGGGTTGATTGTCATGTGATTGCATGTGGCAAATAACCCCTTTATTTAAAAAACAAATGCAATTATAAAGACTATATTAAAAAATAACTTTATAGTTTCCTTTAACCATTATGGCCTGATAATTCCTCTTCTTTTCCTGCATATATTTTGCAGCAAAAGCTGATGAGGATTAGAAAAATATTCTATGAAACATGAGTACAAACTGTAAAAGATATGTTAACTATTTGATGTGGCCCTAGGAAAAAGTCACAAGAAAAACTCGGACACGGTATACAGTTGGAAACAATATTATATTGCAAAAGAGAAACAGCATACAGAAGAAATAGAGTATAATAGTACTTAGCGCCAGAACAGCGTACTAAAAAATGAGTATCGTAGTTGCTGCTACTTACTACTATCCCCAAGAGTAGATAACTCTTGGTATTTATGTAGTCCAGCAGAGTTCATATTAGTGTGTAGGTAATTCCCCACAACACCCCATCCCCAGCTTTTTGTCCGTAAAAAGCTGTTAGTACCTCTTACATATTGGATTAATAATCAGTGGGTTGGTAAACTTCTGTTTTCTGCCTGACCAATATTGTTTGGGTGCTGGTTGGGGTGGATCCAAGTCAAAAGTCTCAAAGATAACATCAGTTAGTTCATCTTCTACATGGGGCGTGTTGAGCCTATCATCTTGTCGATGCCTTTTTAGTTGGTCCTGGTGGCGCTTATGTGTGTGTCATGGACCCTTAACAATGTACACCATGTTACCTATTTGCTTGTCAATAGCACTCATTTCCCAGAACGACATATTATTTTTGTAGTATTTAAAGAAAACTTTTTCTCCGGGACTGAAACATTTCCTGGGTGCACACACAGTTTTTTTAGTTTTGTTTGTTTTGGCAAGAATTTATCAAATGCCAATCTGATCTTCCACGTGAACATGGTTTCAGCTGGAGAGACAGCTGCCTGAGTGTTAAAATTTAGTGTAATCCTATACACCTGTAAGAACTGTTGAAGCGCTTCATCCGTAGGTGTTCCTTGGGCCTTCTTCAAAGCTCTTTTTAAGATGCCCACGAAACGCTCTATCTGCCCGTTGGACCTGAGGTGGTACTGGGGAGTGGTGATGTGTTTTATTTGAAACACATCACAGAACTCCCTAAACTTGGTTGATGTAAATTACATCCCATTGTCGCTCACGTTGGCATCCACCACGCTGAACTGCACAAAAAGTTCATGCAAAAAGTCGATTGTTGTTCTCATGGTGGGTCTTCTACGTTTCAGGACTTCGGGCCACTTGCTGTAACTATCGATTACAACCAGATAGTTGTGGTCATACTTGCAAATTTTCTCAAAAACCCTATGTATATGCTCCCTATGCTGCTCTATGGACTGACTGGTAATTATTATATCATCCAGATATGCCATTGCAAAGTCAAGGCCGCCCAGCATAGTATCCATGACCTACTGGAAAATTGCAGGTAATCTGTTGAACTTGTACAGTCCTCTGTGGGTATTAATACACAGAAGTCTTGAGCTCTCCTCTTCCACTTGGATCTGGAGGTAGGCGTCACTTATGTCGATTTTAAAGAATGTTTTCCTGCCATTGAGCTTAGTGAATACCTCCTCCAGGGGAGGTAGAGGGTAGTGGTGGTCTTTTAGTGCTGCAATCAACCCGGTAGAAAAATATGCACATACCCGTATTTCATTCGACTTCTTAACATATACGGTAGGAGCTGCCCATTCGTTGAACTCGATTTTAGATAGAATACCAGTGTTAACTAGTCTATTCAGTTCCTCATCAATCTTGTTCAGTGCAGCAAATGGCACACTTCTTTTTTTCTTAAAAATACATTGTATATTTTCTTTTACTTCAAATTTTGCTTGTATCTTAGTACACTTGCCTAAACAAGCTGAGAAGACTTCAGGAAAGGTCTGTTTGAGTTCCGTTTTAAGTTCCTTGGATTCTGATATAATATTCCCAATTCTTTGGCAAAATGTGTTGATAGGGCGGTCCCACAAATTAAAGTGGTCCAACCAGTCAGTGCCAAATAAGTTTTCAGAGATTTTAGTATGAACACCTTTACTTTTTTGGTCGTACCATTTAATGTAACTGACAGATACAACTCACCAATGAAATTAATCTTACTTTTTTTTTTTTTAATTTTTTTAATCACATCACCCCAAGCAAGGCAGTAAGGCCACTGGTGTGCAGGGGGTTATGTAAGAGAGAATAGATTGGAAAAGAGAAAGCCAGAAACCACATACTAAACAGGGAACAAGGGAGCCTCTATACCTGTTCAATAGATGTGGGTGGAGTGTGAACCGGGTGATAGTTCAGTCTATAGGCTGATTTACTACTTCTTTGTAATGTTAGTTTTTTTATCCTTCTCCAAGTCTGTAGGTTTATAATAGGTTTAATCTAAAATCTAACTGGAGCTTAACTGTCTTGTTCAATATCTTGATGGTGACATATTTTCGCAAGCTGCCATCTGGTTTCTCACCTGACCTAGAGTGTCTGACTCAATATTTTATTGTTTTTGTACTTCTACAATGGGAGTCTTTATGGCCAACTTTGCCACATTTTTTGCATTTTTTATTTAGGAAGAGGCAGAATTTTGCCCAATGCAATTCACCGCAGTGATAGCACAGACTGGTGGGTAATTTTCTTAATTTTCATGTGATTTTCTGTTTTGTGAGTGGTCTCCATTCTTTTTATTGGAGGTGTAATATTTTTGGTTATATTTTACTTTGTTGGTGTGAGCTATACCCGATTTCTCTATGTCGTTTTTTTATGCTTATCACTCTTTGACAGTTTTCTGCCAATTTCTGAAGTGTTAAATTTGGCTCTAACTTTGCGAGTACCTTACACCTAATTTTTGAGTTTTTTGCTAATACTAATTCCCAGGCAAAAATGAGGCATTTGAAATCGTCTGCAGCCAGATCCACCAGCCTGAAATTGTCGCAGTGTTTGTTTATGATTGTTGCAAATGTTAAGTAATCTTGGTCGTCTTGCTTTGTCAAATTAAAGCATTTCCATCTCTTATGAAAAAGAGACATGTTAGGGCTAAAAGTTCTGATAACAATCTTACAGCTTCTGTAAATTCTAGTTCCATGGTTTTCTTAGATAAAATGTAATTCACAAATCTACTGTGTTTGGTAGTACCAACCTTTTGCAGAAGTAACCTGACCTTTTTTGAATCAGGCCAGCTTTCACAGTCGACCTTGAAGAAATCTTTGTATCTTTTAAAGTATGTGTCAAATGTTTTATCTTCTTTTGGCACACATGTAAAACTTTCTATTGTACTCAAGATGGTACTTTGTGAGAACAACGTGTTGTTCTCAGCAGTGGGGGTGTTATTCAGAGCTTCGAGAAGCAACTCCTTGACTCATTTTTGTCTGTTTTTGTTTGCTTGAAGTGTTTCTAAATATCTGTCTTCATTTTTCTGTAATATTTTGACATGTCTGTCTTCATCTTTTTTTAATGTCTCTAACAAGAGTTGCTGTTGTTCTTTTTGTTGTTGTTGTTCTAGTTGTTGTTGTTGTTGTTCTATTAGACGTTCTTCTGTTTTCTGTTGGTAGTCCAGTTGAGCTTTCATCAACTGGACGATGATGGCTTTAAAATCCTCCATTATGGACTTTTACTTAGAACGAGTAAGAAACAATTCTTACTACTTGTAAATTCTCTTCTCAACAAGAAGAAAAAATGAAATTTTTTTTTCCTTCGTTGGGGGTGGCGTGGAAACTTCCTTATTTTCACACTGGTTACTGTAACTATTAAACTAACTACAGTTTTAGACTGTATATAACAGAATGAGAACAACAATTTACTTTTCTTTCTCTGGGGAAAGAAAAAAATTTATTAGCTAGAAGAAAATCTACTTACAGTATGATTTGGGGCACAGTATACAGACAGTTTGTTAATTATTTATGAGTGTCCGATAATAATTTTCGCCTTGAGTGGTGTAGGATTTGCTATCAATATTTTTGTGGTAAAAATGTTTGTTTCCTTTGAGTTATGAGAGGGTTTGTCTCTGCCGCAGTTAAAGTTCCACGTATGCTTGAACAACTTGTCAGTTGCTTATTTACAAGTTCTTTGTAGGCAATTGTTAAGTTTTTTGCTTGAAATTATTGTTGACAATTTTTGTGGTGAAGAATTGTTGCGGGTCCTAGGTAAGCACGAATTCTTCATCGCTAATTGATGTGAATGATGATTTGTTGAGGATCCTAGGTAAATTGAATTTCTTTGTTGCTATTTGATGTAGCCCTGAGAAAAAGTTCATAAGAAAGACTCGGTATATGGTTGGAAACAATATTATATTGCAAAAGAGAAACAGCGTACAGAGTAAATAGAGTATAATAGTATTTAGTGCCAGAACAGCATACTAACAAATGATTATCATAGCTGCTGCTACTTACTACTACCCCCAAGAGTAGATAACTTTTGGTATTTATGTAGTCCAGTAGAGTTCATATTAGTGTGTAGGTAATTCCCCACAACACTATTTTATCTTAATTATTAGTGATTATTTTTATATCTACCTATAAAATTGTAAAAAGAGAAAAATAGGAGTAAAATAGTCATAATTTAAAATAATAATTCAGAAAGTAGAAACAAAGTCAATCAGACAAATGAAAAGAATCGTAATGGAAAGATCAGCTGTTTCCATGTCAGAAATATTGAGCATACAATGATCAAAGAATTAGCATTCCTATTGATTATCATTTATAAAACTTGTCTTTAAAACAGTTTTTCTAGAAAATAGTTTCTTTCTTGAGTCAGCAAAAAATTAAATAAAATCAATAAATAAAATAATAATGAAAAAAAAAAAGAAAAATGAATTCATCCCATGATGCAAGTTATAAAGAAACCAGAAGGGATTTCTGATCATGCCTATGATTTTATCATACCACTTCTGGAAAGGACAAAATCTTTTTTTCTACTTCCCAATGATTTTTTAGATTTTCAACAAACTACCGATGTTAGTGAGTTTTACAAACTCCCTATACCTTCACCTAAAATACATACAAACACACACCCTGTAACTTCCATAATGCTATATTTTTATATAATTCTTGTGGAAATAATAGTAATAATTATATGCTGAATATAATATCACTCAGATCAAATTTTATTTGTATTTTATCCTGTAGTTTTTGTCTATACTTCTGAGATGAGGTAATATTTACATTATTTCCACTGTTTGGACTGTTGTCCTCATCTTTATTGCCATGCTTACAGCATTTCGACCGTTGTACATTTCAGCATTTCTCTTGGAATCCAGAAATAGCATCACACATGGAATGAGAATGATACATCTTAGTGATCAAGATAAAGAGTTTAGTTCTAAATTCCTGGCATCTGAAGAAGGTTGGGGTGTACAGCAGCTGAAACATCACAAATATGGCAATAAAGATGAGGATAACAGTCCGAACAATATAAATAATGTATTTTATCCTCTCTCTTTCTATAAATATATGTAATAATCAGAAATACATCCACAGAGATACTGTGGGAAAATGAAATTACCCAATAAATGAAATAATAATAACAAGGAATAAAAAAAAATGCATATTATAAAGAAATCGGAAAGGATTTCTGATCATGTATGTGCTTTTATGATTCCCAACTCTGGAAGGGACACAAATCTTTTCTTTTCAACTTTCCAATGCCTTTGTCTGAACCTATCTTGGCAGTCCTACTCATAAAATTAGTGAATTGGTTGTACAAACACAGCACATAGCTGACTTGAGCTTGAGCAGTCTGCCCATTGATATCCTAACTTACTTCTGTACTAAAACAGAATACAGACGTACCCAAGAGACAGTGAGAAATTTTTTCACTAAAGTCACCATAAAAAAATAAACATCATAGCAGAATCTCAAGTTTTTGTATTTTTCTTTCTTTTTTTGTTTACATATTGAACATGCACCTTCCCCTATATACACAAATAATATATACAATAAAATAATATACACAAACAGTCCAGGGCATTGACGGTAAACTGTATCCAGCAGCAAGACATCTGATTGAGAG
The DNA here is from genome assembly GCA_037127315.1 of Ascarosepion bandense. NCBI lineage: Eukaryota > Metazoa > Mollusca > Cephalopoda > Sepiida > Sepiidae > Ascarosepion > Ascarosepion bandense. Next base: position 72,434 of record JBBBDQ010001230.1, on the reverse strand, counting down.
GTTATGAGGAGAATTTTTGAATAAAAAATATGACCAACAATAAATTTTTAAGAAAACATTATTATAATAACACATTTTTGAAGGGAAAAAATTATTCTCAACAAAACATTTTTGAATACAAAACTAGAAGACATTTTCAGTTTTCTAAAATAAAAAAGAATAAAAACAAAAAATTTTCATTAAAATCTGACTAAATCAACCTCCTCACTATAACCAAATATTAAAAAATATACCTTAAAGCCCCACCTTTTTGGCATTAAATAACCCACAGAGGTGTTGATGTTGTTAAACAAAACTCAAAATATACACAAACCTCACAACCTGTTAACAACCAAATATCCACTGATCTTTTTCTAGTAGTGATGATGGCTTTCTTCCTGATATCCTGTAGTGCTAAAAGTCAATAAATTTACTATAACATTATTTTCTCATGTGATAACCATTTTAGTTGATACTGCTGTTGGAAGTCTTCAAGTGATGCGATTTCTGTTATTTGGTAAAGCTCTTTGTTTGTAATACTGTAGTGCCTATAAAATCAACCAAAATGATTAATGCTTTACTTCACTTTCAAATTTTTCTTTGCCCCAGTTAAGAAAATATCCATGAAAGATAGGTTTTCTAAACAATGAGATTCAAATCAAAGTCACTTCAGGAGCAATATCTTTATTTTTAATTTAGCCCTGTCTGTTTTTAGGACTCTAGACTGTATCAAACAACACCAAGTGCCAAGAGAAAAAAATATCACTAAAACTAGAAATAAAAACATAGTATTCAATTCCTTTATGCTTACCTTAACGCATAATGACAAAAATACACCATGAAATTTCCATGGATCCTGCAAATTATTCACAATTTCAGAATGAGTGATCAGATAAAAAGGAATTACTGTATCAGAAAAAAAGATATTTAGACTCTTCAGGAAAAGAAATCTATAGAAAGAATGCCTGGCAGTATTAAAGACAAAACTGACTCTGATTTAAAACAGTTTCTATAAAATGACTGGTGCTATCAACATGATTTATGGTAAGGCTCTTTGATTCTTCTCGGCAGTGGCACCAGATCTAAAAGAAAACCATTAACATCAAATACAAATACCAATTCAGCTACTCCTACTCTTCAATGAAGAAGTCTACATTTCTAGTTTCACTATCCAAATGTTTATTGATGGAAGCCAATTCTGTCTTATGAAGGAAATCTAAACATGGAATAAAACTTACACTTGTTTCTTTCTATTAACAAACTTTTTTCGTTGACAGATATGTTTGTGTTTTATTCTTTCATCTCCATTTTGTGTTTATTTTGTCTCTCAGATTTCCTGATCATGTTTTTTCTAACTCTTTGCATTTTTATATTTCTCTTTGGATATATTTATCTTAAGTGGGATCCTTTCTTGCAAATCTGTGCATCTGTATCAGTCTCTCTTTTCTCATAAGACTATATTACTCTGCTTCAGTAATCAATCAAAATAACTTTTGTTAATTTACATATCTTTCTCAAGCTGTTATTTTCTATCTATTTATCTATCTGTCTATCTCAATAAGCTTGTTCCTTATCTATCTAAATTGGTTTGTTCTTTCTATCTATCTATCTATCTATCTATCTATCTATCTATCTATCTATCTCAATAAGTTTGTTTGTTCTTTATCTATCTATCTATCTATCTATCTATCTATCTATCTAAATAAGTTTGCTCCTTATCTATCTATCTATCTATCTATCTATCTATCTCAGTAAGTTTGTTCTTTATCTATCTATCTATCTATCTATCTATCTTAATAAGTTTGCTCCTTATCTATCTATCTATCTATCTATCTATCTATCTATCTATCTATCTATCTATCTACTAGCAGTATAGCCTGGCATTGCTCGGGTGTAATGAAAGCTTTAAAACTAATCCATGGTCCTGGAGTCCTGGAGACTCTTTAGACTTTGGCACGAAAGACTAAAAAGCAAAAGCTGTTTCCAGTTAAAGCGAAACCGTAGACTGAAAGAAAAATGAATCGATGTAAGTCAAATTTTGATTTCCTGGTATCGATATCAAATGAGTTTTTTTCATCATAAACTGAATTTTGAAGGCTAAATAAGTCCTCTGAGTAAATATCTATCTATCCCACTCAGTTACTTCCTGTCTATTTACCACAATCAGCTAATGCTTTCTCCTTATCTCACTCAATTATTATCTGTTTAGTTATTTCCAATATGTATCTCTATCAATTCACTTCTAGCTTTCAATAAATTTAACATTCTTTGTTTATATCTCTTCTTTATCTATCTCTTGATATGTATTTACACATTTATCTAGTGGGGAAAATAAGTATTTCATCCCTTGTTGATTTTCTAAGTTTGCTATCTTACAAATATATAAACAGTCTATTATTTTAAGGGTAGGTCTGTCTTGAATGTGAGAGAAAAAATATCAAAAATATTCTAGAAAATCAAATTATATTAATTTTTAAATATTTATTTGTCTTTTATTGAAAAAATATTTAATTCCATAGCAATACATAACTCAGTACTTGATGGCTAGCACAGCCGCCAAACATTTCCTCTCGTTGGTTACTCAGTTTTTACAGGTGCCAGGGGAATTTTATCCCACTCCTCTTTGCAGATCCTCTCCAAGATCCTTAAAGTTTGTAGATTGTCATTGGACAACTCAAAGCATCAGCTCACTCCGCAGACTGACTAGGCCACTGATTACCTTAATGTGCTTCTTTTTGAGCCTCTCCTTTCTTACCTTTGTTTAATGCTTTCACGGCTTCTGCTCTGATGAACTTAGATCACTGGTACTCCCTAAATACGAATTTGCACGAGATACTAGATTAGCAACTAGATCCCACCCTTTTACAGTGAAACAGATAAAATGCAACCGCAACTTCTACTCCAACAGTTTCTTTCCTCGCACTTCTCGACTGTGGAATTCCCTTCCACATGATTGCTTCCCCGATGGCTACAATCTCCAGGAGTTTAAATGTAAGGTCAATAGACACCTCCTAACATACTAACCTGCTCCCATTTTATCAAACACTCTTCCCATCTGCCCAACCCTCATCCTTGGTATCCTTACTCATCTGTCACCTTCCTCCTGACATTCCCTATGTCTAACCACTCCTTCTCTTTACCTTCCCCTATGTAGCCCCATGCGCAATAGTGGCAGTGGAATGCCTTGCTTGGGGTGAGATGATTAAAAAAAAAAACAAAAAAAAAAAACCTTAGCTGTATGTGTTGGGACATTATCCTGCTGGAACCCAATCCACAACCCATCTTCAGTGTCCTCACTGAGGACTAGGATGTTTTCCTGTACTTGGCCCATTCTATCTTTACCTCAACCTGGTGTAGTTATCCTGCCTCTTTAGCAGAGAAACAGCCCCAAAGCTAAATGTTTTACCACCATGCTTAGTTGTTGGGATGATGTTCTTTCAAGCAAAATCAGCATTTTTTTTATTCCAAACAAGGTCGAATTGATGCCAAAAAAACTCAATTTTAGTCTCATCTGAACACAGCACTTTCTCCTAACCAGCCCCTGAATCATCCAGGGGCTCATTTGTGAACTTTAAACATGCATATACATGTGCCTTCTTGAGTAGGGGGACCTTGTAGGCACTACATGTTTTCAGTCCACTATGACATTGTGTGTTATCAATGGTCATCTTGGTGAGTGTCGCAGCTGCCTTGAGATTAGTAGCACATAGTTCTGGGTTGTTGCCTCTCCTTTCTCATCATCAGGTTAACTCCATGTTGGAGATTTTGCCTTGTGTGGAGCTCTAGACCAAGAAAGACTGATAGTCAATTGGTGTTTCTTCCATTTTCTTATTATTGCATTAACAATTGACTCTTTCTCACCGAGCTGCTTGCCAATTGCCTTGTGGCCCATTCCAGTCTTCTGCAGATATACAATTTTGTCCCAGATATCCTTAGACAATTCTTTCATCTTGCTTAATGTGGAGAGATGAGATTCTGATTCATTGAAGGATTCTGTGAACTTTTGTGTCTTTTATACAGGTAATAAGTACTTGATTAGGAGTAATAATTGAGTAATAGAACTAGTCTATATGCCTCCTGCTTGAATAACTGGGCTGTGGGGTCTGAATCATTTCTGGTCAGTAGAGAGTGAAATATTTATTTTTTTTCAATAAAAAACAAATAAATATTCAAAATATAATGTGATTTCCTAGAATTCTTTTAATATTCTTCTCTCACTTTCAAGACAGACCAATCCTAAAAATTATAGACTGTTCTCATGTTTGTAAGGTGGCAAACTCAGAAAATCAGCAGGGATAAAATACATATTTTCCCCACTGTATCTATTACAGGGTGAGATGGGTAAATTGTCGCCATTTTTTATTTTAAATTTTGTGCATGTGTATTGTTTGTGTTTGATTTTGTCAACTGCACTGTATAGTAGGGTCAGTTGGGCACCAACTAAGAGAAAATGAGTACCATGATGCAATTCACTCCACCAGAAATTTAAAAGTGGCATACTGTACTGCTTAGCATTCACACCAGAATATTTAATACTAACACTTCCGAGCATTTGGGTGTCAATCTGAGGACCATTCAGAAAGAGTTGGACGAGTTTAATGGTGATTATGAAGGTTTTTAGAATGATCACTTGTGATGGCAATGTTATGCATCTAATTATATTTCCACAGGGCCTCAGACTCAACATGGAGGCCTACATCCATTGTCTTGATGTGGTAGTGCTGCTCTTGGTCAAAATAGTGGTTGCTGGAAGATCCTATATCTGGCAACATGACTTTGCACCATGCCACACAAGCACAAGAGCCTAATCATGATTATCAGATAATTTCTGCAACCATATCACACCTTACATCTGGCCACCTAACTTCCCAGACTGTAACACTCTTGATTATTATATTTGGGCCATAGCTGAGCAAAGGACCCATAAAATCCTTGTAATACCAATGATAAACTGAAGGCAAGGATTATGGCAGCATTCACCAAGTTAACAAAGAGACCATCCAGAAGAGATGCAGGAAATTTTCAAAGTCATATTTCACCCCCAAGCAATGTGGTATCACCACTGGAGTGCAGGGGGATACATAAGAGAAGAGTGAATGTTTAAGCAGGAGGAGGGCAAAGAGAAAGACAAAACAGTTATTGGCAGTGTGAAAGAAAGAGCCAAAGAAGGATGGGAATACCAGTGTGAAGACATTTGCAAGGGTAAAGTGACAAAGGAAAAGAACAAGAGACAAGAGGTGATGGGAAAAGGATGACTCGAGTTTTTTTATTGACATTACATTTGACTTCTTGAAGATTGTAGCCATCAGAGAAGCAAGTATATGGAAGAGAGTTCCACAGGCGGGAAGTGCAAGAAAGGAAGCTGCTGGAGTAGAAGTGATGTATTAGTTTATTTAACTGTAAAAGGGTGGGACCTTATATCTGTACAAAATGAGATGTCAGTATTATTTTAATTTTTTGTGTAATTTAGACGACAATTTATCCAGCGCATCTTGTATTTCAATCACTCTAGCCAACTTGCACTTCACCTTGCATTTATCAAAATAAGAAGAAAACAAAGGGAATGGCTAGATCTGACATAACATGATTTATGGAACAGAGTAAAATTTATTTTTATCTTTTATGTGCCATGCCCCAGATGGTCAAGGGCAATCAAGGCTCACCAAAACTTCCTATCATTTGTTTCTCTAACATATGTTCCTGTTATGGAATTCATTTACACGAGCTTGTTAGGTAGGTTACTTGATGTTTTCCTCTGACCATTTTGCTTTCACTATGTCCTGTGAGTATCAAATTCTTCATGTCCTCTTTCTTCATTATATGTTCTAGACATTTCAGGAGTCTCTTTCTAATTCCTAAAAACTTCCTAATTGCTTACATGCTCTCCCTATGGTATGTAGAATCACATTTGTTTCCTCAAATTATTTATACATAGTTTAGGAAATTATCTAGCATTCACTTCTTCTTCTATGTGCCTTGTCCCTTCAGGACGTAGGCGATCATGGCCTTCCATATTTCCCTATCCCTGGTGGCTCTGGCACGCCTTCTCCTGTTACACCATGCAATCCTCGTTCTGTCATTCACCTGATTAGATCCTTGAAATATGTTATTAATTGCTTTCCCCTGTCTCTTTTTCCCTCTATCTGGCCTGTTAGTATCAGATTCTTCAAGCCCTCCTTCCTCATTGCGTGTCCCAGGAACTTCAGCTGTCTCTTCCTGGTGCTCAGTATTAATTTCCTTTTTGTTTCCATCATTTTCCATTGCTCACCTGCTTGATCTATGATATTTGCAGCATCCTTCTGTAGAATCACACTTCAGTTGCTTCAAGTTTTTCCTTCATCTTTGATGGTATTGTCAAGCATTCACTGCCATATTGAAGGACGGACAGCATGAAGCAATCCAGTACTCTCTTTCTAGTTTCTAGCGAAATTGTCCTGTTTCTTAATACCTTATTCAACTTCTGGAATGCTTCCTTTGCCATGCCAATCCACCTTCGGATCTCTGTGGCACTCTTTCCATCTTCTGTTATAACGCTTCCCAGGTATTTAAATTTTTGTACCTCTTTGATTCTGGTATCCCCGACCTGTATACTAGTAATATTTTCACCTAGGTTACAAAAGAAAGTTCTTCTGAAATTAGTAGATTGACAACTTTTAGCAGTGATTTTACTTGCCATTCTATCTATTTATTCTCTGCTGACTCAACCCTCTATTAGATTACTGATTTTAAACCCACTAAAATAACTGACGTATTTTTTAATGCACTATCAGATTCTGTATGTCTTTGATTTTCTTTTATTCTGTTTGAATAAACTTAACAATTTCTATAAAATTTAAAACTTAATAAAGCAACTCCGGATCTAAGAAGCATAATAAAGTAAAAATGGCTTAGTCATTCTCCAAAGTTATTCTCCAGAACGAGAAATCGGAAAGCCGAGTTCGAATTCCAGTTGAATTCCTTGCATTCACTTACACGCAAATACCTTTGGGAAAGGTATTAATCCATCTCTTCCCTCCAGTTATGGGTTAAATAATAGGGCAGATTGGGTTTTGTAGCCTCGGTCGGCAACCATTCTACCACAGAAAGCATTGGCAACCTACTGCGGGATAATCTTCTGCCCAGTCAGTCATGTCTCTTTCGAGACATGATTGCCCAAGCATGTATCACCTATGGAATTAATTGACTGACTGATTCTCCAAAGAAACATTTATTTACATACATGCAATTTAGTTTACAACAAAAAGGTTGTAATGATCTTGCAATGGCAAAAAAAAAAACAAAAAAAAACTTAATTCCCATGATTCCATAGAATTAACAAAACCGCCCTACTGGTACAAAATTTAGAATCTCCATCTTTTCATTGACCTCTCACAAAGAGAGCAAGTTGATTTGAGCAGCCCTAGCAATAAAGACCACAGATAAGTGTTCACAAATATCACCATCTCATGTTTAATATTAGCTTTTAATGACAGACTTGCAAATAATTTATTCATTCACCATGAAAATACAAAAATCAGTAACATTTACTAAAAACCACATTACAAGAACTTTCATATATCCACCAAACTAGTACAAACAAGTTCTTCTGATATTAAATTCTTCTATATATCTATAAATGTCTCATTTTGTTGTTATTATATATATATGTTATATTTTACTAACCCCCCGCTAAAAAAAAAAGTCAAACAAAGCCCATCATAACAAGGTCATTATGATAATAGTCCATGCAATATAATTTTACACATATAAATTACCAGACTGTGAAAGAAGGGCAATAAGTTTCTTCCCTTTTGGATAAGTGTTGAATCAACTTTTTCCTTGGAGGAAAACATAATGAAGCAACAGTCTTGGCTTCAAAATGTGCAGTCTAGTATGGAGAAAAACATGCCTTGTCTGTGCAGTGGGACAGCCAGTAAAGAAAAGAAGATTTTTTGATCTTCATCACTAAAGATTGACTCAGTCAGCTAATTTCTATACGTGATACACGCTTGGGTGATCATGTCTCAAAAGAGATTGACTACTAAACAAGATAAATCTATTTCCACTGCCAAGGGCAAATAATTGATATTGATACAAGTTTTTCACCTCTTTCTATAGAAGAATTATCTACCCTTTAATATAGCCAATGCATGTTATTGCAAAAGCTAATCTCATTCAAAGAAGTGGTGCTATAAAATTTATATTTTGCAGTTAAAATAGCAGTGTGATTATTTTCTTTATCACACTGTCTATATTACACCTGACTACTTCTGTTCTTGTCTATGTATATCAACAGTTAATGATTTCTATCTCATCAAATCTGTTTATATTTTTCATTCTTTTCAAAATGTTCACAACTTAATTTTAATTTTAAAAACTCTAAACACAAATCTTCAATCATTTAATCATCTTGAAGAACAATTTTTGCCTTCTATCCAAGTGGCTGATACTAACCTCCAGAGAAGTGACTCATTCTTATTTCTTGGATGAATGCTTTCCCCTGATATCTAGTGAAAAAAATTATCTCGAATTAATTGGTCTGTCTGCTGCTGAGAAAGTTCACTGTATTAAGTAGACAATTTTTTCACCGGAATCTATCTATTTGACCATGCATGGAATATTGCTTCTGGTTTAGTGTTTCTGCAATGCAGTTAGAAATTCTTGATAATTCAGAGCAGAATATACAATGTTATCAGTCATCACCTGGCATCTTGCCTTCAGTTACTTTCCTCAATACTATAATATAGTTTTCCTGTGCATTTTCTACAAAGATTTTATGTTAATGTTTTCTGATGTACTTTGATGGACTTCTCTCTTTGGAACATCAACTTTAAGAATTTATATGCAGCATCAGTTTCCCAGTTAGGTCTCAATATTTTACAGCTGAAATTGCTAAATGCGACTGTAAGTTCTATGTTAACAGTTCCTTCTGTTGCATTTCTCTCTTGTGGAACCCTATTCTGAGTTCGTGTTTCCCAGTCAACTTTGATCTTCAAAAATTCAAATGCAAATATGAACCATTATCTTCCCTCATTTTGATTTCTGTTCTTTTATTGTCATTTCTTCTTAATAATGTTTTTCTTTTCCTCATATTCTTTCATGGTCAATAAGGTCTTGTGCCTTAGTGGCTTTATTGTCTTGCTTGAGGCTGAAATGATTCCTGTCTATGTTTATCGATATATTCATATTGATTTACCTTCCATTTCATTTTTTTTTCTTGTTCACCCCTAACTGTCTGTGTCTGCTTACCACACTTTTCTCTCTGAACATTCTCTTTAACTTTAATTTCATTTTTGTGTTCACACGTAGAATCTCCTGGGTCACTCTCAATAGTTATAAGCAGATTGCAAGAGTGGCTGGAATGGGTAAAGAGAAATATCTTTTCATTGAATCCAAACTTTCTGAAACCTTACGCAGGACTTTCATTTCTAAAGGCATCAGTAATATTCATCTGTGACTGGTGGGATGGACAAGTGGGTACATGTTTATGAAGACAGAATAGTGAGAATATATATACGAGGTATACAGGTTGCAAAGAGAATAGCACTTCCGCTGCATAAGGCAGTATAACAAAGTTAATCATTTACATTCATCTTACCGAATGGGGGAGCACAAAAACCTGTGGACATGTAAATATGACTAGAGATTGGCCATAATGGCAGATAATGAAGTTGTCAGCAAGAGACTTCCTGTTGAAAATCCACTTTGCAGAATGCCTTTCAATTTTCGGTTTTACAGGAGCATCTGAATTTGGTAAATCAATCACTTAGAGATTTTGTGAGGTGCTCTGAGCACCAGTAGATAATTGTTGGTCATATAGATAAAGAGCTGGCCAATAAGACTTCAGTCTGGGTATATATATATTAATACTAATAATATTAATAATACGACAGTAATGTAAACTTGAGTGCAAGCCCAGCACACTGAAAAACATCTCTTGAGAATGATGAATGCAGATCGCTTGTCAAGTGAGTATGCAAAATAAGTAATTTTGTTTCAGCTAGTTTTATTTATTCTTTCAAAGTGACTTTTTTAATCTTTGGAATATTCTCACACTGTGCTGAACATGAGTCATTCAGCAAAATTAGATCATTTATTCAAATTTTTATTTTCTTCTTCATAAAAGTATAGAAAAGTACCTGTAAATTCTAACTGTTCAATAACATATTTATGAATAATCAGAAACAAATATAGAAAGATATGGATAGATAGATATTTATAACACATCACTCAATAATTCCCAAGCCTAACAAAAAACAAACAACTACTTTTAGGCAAAATTCAACTTTATTCATCAACATAGTCTCCTTCTATGGTGATACACTGATTCCAACACTTCTCTAACAATCCGATGCCTTTTTTAGAACAATTTGTCTTTGGCCTCAAAATACGCCTCAATTTCTGATATCACTTCTTCATTGGAGCCAAATCTCTTTCCCTGGAGCATTCTTTTGATGTCTGCAAACAGCCAGTAGTTGCTGGGGGCCAGATCTGGAGAAGAGGGTGGATGTGGAAGCAATTCAAAGTCTAATTTATGTAGTTTTGTTATTGTTGTGATCAACTTGTGACATGGTGTGTTGTCTTGGTGAAATATCACTTTTTCTTCTTCATTTTTAACCATTGTTTGGAGATTTCTTCCATCAAACATGCCAGTAATGCTATATAATATTTGCTATTGATGATTTTCCCTTTTTCAAGCTAATTGATAAACAAAATACTTTGTGCATTCCAAAATATGGAGACCAAAACCTTGCCTGCTGATGTTTGCATCTTTGGTTATTCTGGGCTCCAAAGTGGAATGATGGATCCAGGTTATATCCATTGTCACATATTTATGCAAAATTTCTTTCTTGTTACATTGAAACAGTTGCAAATAATGCTCTGAATCATTGATGCATTGTTGTTTTTGAGCAATTGTGAACAAACGAGGCACCCACTTTGAACACAGCTTTCTCATTGACAAATGTTCATGCGAAATGGTTAATGCACTGCCATCTGATATGTTCAACTCCTTTTCTATCTCACACAACTTCAATTTACAATTGGCCAAAAGGAGTTTGTGGACTTTTTTGGTGTTTTTCAGTAACAATAGCTTCACTTAAATGACTGCAATTTGTCAACTAATAATTTGATTGGGCCCAAATTTGGTCATGTGTCATTTGAAGTTTAGTCAGTCAGTCAGTTAAGTGCCATACGTGATACATGCTTGGGTGACCATGTCTCAAAAGAGACATGACTGACTGGGCAGAAGATTATCCCGCACTAGGTTGCCATTGCTTTCTGCGGTAGACTGGTTGCCGACCAAGGCTATAGAACCCAACCTGTCCTGCTATTTAACCCATAACTAGAAGGAAGAGATGGATTAATACCTTTCCCAAGGGTATTTGCGCATAAGTGAATACAATGGATTCAACTGGAATTCAAACTCGGCTCCCCGGTTTCTCATTCCGAGCCGATAAACTTCATAAAAATCATATGTATTTTTATTAGTAGTGCCATCTATGTCCCAGGCCTGGGACTTATTGTGTGTTAAATAAGAATATATATGTAATAGATAGGTGTGGATAGATAGAAATATTAACGACAAAGTTTTTTCATGTTACACATTTTATTCTTTATGACTTTGTTATATTTATATTGATGTAACTACATATAAGAACAAAGAAGTGGGGTTGTTGGAATTCTAATCTTTTAAATTTACTTTTTAAAATTATTTAAATTTAAAAGATTGCAATTTCAGGATACCCTCTTGAGGGACCAATAATTTTATCTTCTCAACACTAGTCCTACATTACTTCACCATTTTATTTGACCTACTTACATTTTTCTCTTTATAATTTTGGCATGAAGCTGGAAGTTTGGTTGTTTTCATGTCTGTAGCTAATGCTATCAATATACTGTATTTTTTCTCTCCATTTACATTTGCTAAATCAGCATTTTAAATATATATTTGCCCTGTCAGTTCACTTTTTTTCTTTCTTACCCTTTTAATTTTGCACAGGTCTTTTTTCATGACATTATTAAAACCAGTTTTGTCTTGTTTTACTTTTTTTTTCATTTTTTTATAATCATATCACCCCAAGCAAGGCATTTTACTGCCACTGTTTTGCAGGAGGTTACATAGGAGGAAGGTTATGACAAAGAGTGACAGTTTATAGGGAGTGTCAGGAAGTGGGTAAGAAAAGGATGAGAATACTGATGAAAGTGACAGGTTATAGGGAGTGTCAGGAAGTGGGTAAGAAAAGAATGAGAATACTGATGAAAGTGGGTAAGAAAAGGATGAGAATACTGATGAAAGAAAGGAGCATGAGAGAGAGGATGCAGATTAGTGAGATAGGAAATTGACTTTATATATAAATTCTTAGAAATTGTAGCTGTTGGGGAAGCAAGTAAACGGAATGGAATTCTATAGATGGTAAGTGCGAGAAAAGAAGCTGCTGGAATAGAATTTGCATTTACATTTTATTGCTATCACAGTTGACCTAGTAACTAATCTTGTGGCTTGAGTAAATTCATATATAGGGGGCACCAGTGAGCTAAGTTCATCTGAGCAGAAGCAGTGAAAGTATTTGTAGAAGAGACACAGGGAAGCCACATTGCGCTGATGAGAAAGTCACTGTATCTGGGCTGCCAAGTTGAGATCAATCACATTACATATTCTCCATTAGATTTTGTCAAGGACACCCAGGTGGATAGCAGGAGCACCTGACCAGATATGGCAGCAGTATTCAATGTCAGTATTATCCTGTCAATGTTTTTTTAATTGTTCTCATTTTCACTACTCCTAATGTTGTGTTCACCTTACATAATAATGTTACAATTTCTAGATTCTCTTTTGAAGTTATATTTTTCACACAGCCCACCATAGCTTCTATGCATCTGAGATTAAAAAATAATAACAGTAGCTATACTATTCACCCTATAAATTTCCAATATGGTGAACAACACTTAATTTACTTAATTAAACTACACATCACTAAATAAGTTATTACAATTTATTTATTTATGAGTTATTCTAAAATTTGTAATAAAACACACATTATAAACTGAAGTTTATTTGTTATATTCACCACATAGTGTGTTGAAAAATGATTTGTATTTATCTAAATTTATTGTCAAAATTATTATATTTATGAAAAAATTACTTATAAATTGCATATACGTGCTATATTTGTGAACTATATGATAAATTCCACACACATGCTATACTTATAAAATACATGATGAATTGCATACACATGAAATATTTATGAAATATAGGATAAATTGCATATACATATTACACATAAAATATATGATAAACTGTATACACACTCTATACTTACGAAATATGTAAATTGCATGCACATGCATTTGAGGCCAAAAGATTCTATTTTGGTTTCTTCTAATCAACATGACTTATATTCACATGAAGAGTATTTTAGAGGTTAAGTAGCATGGTCTAGATGATTGTTTAGGTGATGTTCTTCAAATATAGTTTCATTCTAGCCACATGCAGTAATGTGCAGAAAGTGTGTGGGGAGGAGCAAAGTGTACATTGGCCCCAGTCATCCATATTAAGAGAAAATTCACTCAAAGAGTGAAATAAAAGTATAATTTTTAAAATTTGAAATTGTCTGTTAACTTCATTGTACACGTAAGCTATAGTCCTACAATCTGGTGTAAATGTAGATCTGTGTTTTGAAAACAAGACCAAAGGTAGGCCCCACATCAGTACTTGAGTCTTAGAGACATATAATCAAGGAGTTTCATGCATTATGCAATCATCAGGTGTATATTTCAAGCTGACAGTTTAAATTGTCAGTTTGAAATATGTACCTGATGATTACATAACACATGAAACTCCGAGTCAAGCTGTAGACATAGCAGTCTGGAAGAATGGTAGACTTTGAAAAAACAGTAGCTACTCTAGCATCTATGCATCACTCATTCAGTAATGAATTAGAGCACTCTAGCCACTGGCGTATGATACATCATACGCTAAAACTCTGCCTCCTTCTACCAAACGCCCATAGCTCAGAGGTAGAATAGCCGACTGACACCAATTTGGTAGGGGTTTCAATCCTGAGTTAAAAGCAATCGGATGTCTAAACATACTGTTGAGCTGTGATACAGCAAAACTGATCTGTCTGCGGATGACTATATATATATATATATTCTAAACATACACTGTTAAATATAAGAGACAATGAATGTCTATTATGTTTAATCATGAGCCGTTCTAAACGTTGTATTTTGGCTTTAATTACAGTTGAAAATAAAGGCAAAAATTCTTCAGCATATGGATAATTTTTAATTAATTTGGTTCTAAGCTTTTGGCTCACATGAGCCATGATTAAACATAATAGATATTCATTGTCTCTTATATTTAACAGTATATGTTTAGAAAATTATTTGCTGCCTTGATACACTAAATATATATATATATTTATATACATATATATATATGCTCTTACTAGTCAATAGTGTACTTTAGAGAGAGGTAGATTTCATGTAAATGGTAACTACTTATGGCTATACATTACTTACTTTGGTTACTGAATTGAATGCAGTTTGGTTCGGCTATCAAACTGAATGATTTCAGTCATCAGGGTTTGTTTACATCCTGTAAATAACCTGTGGTGAAAGCTACCTATCTCTGGCATTACGCAAATGGTTCAGTGATAAGATGTTTGTCTAATGACAAATTTGTTGGTCCCAGCTTGAAATAATTTAGCTGTACTGAATAGCTGTTATACAACAAATCAGGTTTGTCTGCAGATGATTATATATATATATATATATATATATATATATATATATATATATATGTATGTATGTATACATACATGTAGTACAGTCAAAAGTTTGGAAATACTTTAAAATGAGATATGTTTGTATTTTTTAAAGTAAAAGATAAAATTTCAGTAACTACAGTGTATTTGCTTAAATTTTTTTACCTTTCCCCAGCCTCCTCTTACACGAACAAGTTCAAATTTGGATTCACTTCTATATTTTGCTAAATTATTAATATTTTTTAGAAGAAACATTATTTTGTTTTCACAGTTCAGCAGATATTTTAAGATTACCAAAATTTTCAATAATGTTAAATATTAATGCAAGTTCTAAATGTTAAAATAGATGTACCATGTCAGTTTAAATTAACAAAACTAGATTAAATTAATTTATGTTACCTAAATCTATTGTAAATGGTGTGATGTACTCTCTGGCATTCTCACTAGAAATTCCAATATGAACATTTTCAGAATTTTTTGGATGTCAATCTCAGGACTGTGCAGAGTATTCAGAAAGAGTTGGATGAGTCTAATGGTGATTATGATGAAGTTTGAAGTAATCAATAGTGATGTCAACATTAAACCTCCATTCATCTTCCAGCAGGTCCTCAAACTCCACATGGAGGCCTATATCAAGTGCCTTGAGGAGGTAGTGCTGCCCTAGGTCAAGAGGAAGGCTGCTGAATGACTCTATGACTGGCAACAGGACTCCACACCATGACACACAAGCAGGGGAACTCAGGCATGGCTGCCAGACAATTTCTATGACAATATCACCCATATCTGGGAAAGCATTATTTGTTTTGTTTCAATTAATTTGCACAAGTGTATGTATATATATATATTTATTATAAATTATATTTTAGAACATGTACATATTTTTTTTTATATATATCCACTACAAAGTTACATTTGTTTTGGCACTGAAACTTCAATGTCTCATCAGGCGGTATGTATAGGAATGGAAAGCCTCTTTTCTTATATTTGGTCAGTTGTGTTTGGGATGTTGGTGGGTGTTTGTCAAAACAAATGTACCTTTGTAGTGGATATATATATAAAAAATTATATACATGTTCTAAAATATAATTTATAATAAATATTCACAGCTCTATATATTATATATTGAACAGTTTTAAATTACTGTTTTGGACATTGTAAAAATTCTTTCTTCGTTCTGTATTCACTCAAGTATATATATATATATATATATATATATATATATATATATATATATATATATAATTAACATTTTCATGATTCTGAAAACCTGGAATTGGCTGCAACTCAAGTTTTATACATGTAATTGCAATTGTCAGGTCCCTGGAATACCAGGCTAAACTACAGTGGATCATTTATAACCCAGATGAGTTTAAGTTAGTAAAAACACATGGATGTTGGAATCATACAATCCAATAGAGAGCGATAATCAAACCTGGCTAAGATGTTAAAATAGCCATAAAAAAGAGGAGGGGAAAAAAATAAACCTTTAACAAAAAGAGATTTAATTTCAGTGTAAAAAAGTGCTCAATGAAAAGTAAGGATAATTAAAGCATCTGATAGCAATGCATGCCTTAAAAGGCAACAATACACAAAATGTCTAAAAAGTGCTCAACCACATCAAGACACTGAACACCCCAATTTAACAGAGCCTAAATATTAGTTCCCTAGGACATGCAATAAGGAAGGAGGGCTTGGAGAACCTGATACCAACAGGCCAGATACAGGGAAAAAGAGACAAGGAAAGCAGCGGATAACATATTTGAAGGACCTAATCAGTTGGATAATGGAACGAGGGTTGCGTGGTGTAACAAGAGAAGCCCTGCTAAGAGCCACCAGGGATAGAGAGACATGGAAAGCCATGATCACCTATGTCATGAAGAGACAAGGTACATAGACGAAGAAGAAGGTGTAATATGTACATATATATATATATATATATATATAATTCTCTCTCTCGCTCTCTCTCTCTCTCTATATATATATATATATACATATATAATTTTGATTTGTATGTAAAACTTTTTTATTTAACAATTGTTAAAATACATTAAAAACTTAAACAGATGTATGTTTAACAAAATTCATGTAAATTAACTATTGCTGCATAAATCTTCCTCATATGTATGCAAACAGATATATATATATATATATATATATATATCGAATTTTCTCTCACTCTTTCTCTTCCACTGCTTCTTATTTTGTTAGTCTCTTTCTCTCTATATAGTCATGCCAAATAAAAGAAACTTCAGTTAGTAAATGTGTCCTGGGGCTTCCAGAAACTCAAACAAATTGATCATTAAGAAAGAATGAGTAAGTGTTCAGTGTGTTGAAATGGTAGAATTGAAATTAAATGACAGATTGTGTGATGACTTACTGGGTTCTTTGTAAGATAATTATTTTGTAACATAATCACTTCCCACAGGTCAAAGTCAAGCTGGAAACATGTCTTAATGATGAGAACACATTTTAATATCTGTTGTGAGACACATGGCACACCCACCTGAGTCCAGTTGATTGAAGGTAAGACATTTTGAAACTGTAAGCTTACTCTACTAAGCTATCATCTCCCTTAATCCAAGATAATAACCTCTATTGATTTTTACTAATAATAATAATAAGTCTCCAATTTTTTCAATGATGATGGTGGAGGATAGCAACTCCTCACATGTTTTCTAAAATGAACCATAAATGTTTAATCATGTTGTGATTTGGGGAGTGCGGTGGCCAGATAAGATGTTCTACTTCACTAGAATGTTCTTTGTGTGATACAGCTACAACTTTAGCAGTATGAATGTGTGCATTGTCATCCTGAAAGATGGCATTTTCCTCCTGAAACAGTTCCTGAACCATAGAATAAAGTTGATCACTTGAAATTTTTACATAGTCCAAAATGTTTCTTTTAATAAAGTTCTTTAAATAATAAATGTAAAAAAAAAACAATTTTAGAAAAAGATGCTTATATTGAATCAGCAAACAAAAATAGACAAGCTGTTGACAGTTTAATAAAATTTTCCAAGTTATGCTATTATGGTGCTTCAATTACTTTGTCCGCCCTTTGTATACTACACCATGAGGTAGTCAAGGAAAGGATAACTCAAGTAGCACACGCTGCTTGGTCAATGAATGCCAAATATTTCCTTATACGATTAATATTCTTCTTCTTTATATGCCATGTTCTTTCGGGATATCAGTGATCATGGCCCTCCACTGACTCTTATTCCTTGTCACTCTTAACACTTTTTCTCTGAGTATCTCTCCTTAATCCAGCTCTGCAATTCACTTGCTCAAGCTCCTCAAGTATGTCTCACATTGCCTTTCCCTGTCTTTCTTCCCTGCTATCCATCCTGTGAGTATTAAATTCTCCAAGCCCTCATTCCTAATTACATGTTCCAGAAACTTCTGCTATCTCTTCTTGATTTTAAGTACAAGTTTTCTTTTCACTTGCATTTTCACCAAAACCTTGTTGTTGCTAACATGTTCGGTATCCTCAGCATCCTTCTGTAGAACCACATTTCTGTTGCTTTGAGTCTCTCCTTCCTCTTTGATGAGATTGTCCAGCATTTGCTGCCATATAGGAGGTCAGATATCACATAACAGTTCAGTACTCTTTTCAACGAAATTTTCCTGTCTCTCAATACTCTGCTTAGCTTTTGAAACACATACTTGGCCATGCCAATGCACCTTTGGATCTCAGTGTTGCACTTTCCGTCCTCAATCAGAACACTTCCCAGGTATTTAAATTTCTGCATCTTTTTGATTTTACTATTCCTGGCCTATAGATGGCATTTTGGGCATCTCTTTTTTGCTGATGACTCTGCATTCAGTTATCTGGCTATTTTCTTCAACCAATGAAAGCATATTATTATTAGTGAAAATCAATAGAGATTATTATTTTAGATTAAGGTGGATGATGGCTTAGTTTTTTTGGAGACATACTCAGCTTAGTAGAGTAATTTTACAGTTTCTAAATGTCTTAGCTTCAATCAACTGGACCCATCTGCATGACTCACAACACAAGCTAAAATGTGTTTTCATCATTAAGACATGTTTATGAATAAGATTTCCAGCTTGACTTGTCCTCAGTTAGAACACTTCCCAGGTATTTAAATTAAGCACCTGCTTGATTTTAGTATCCCCAACCTGTAATTGGCATTTTGGGCTCTTCTTTTTGCTGATGACAATGCATTCAGTTTTCTTGAAGTTTATGTTTAGTTCATTCTTATTCTTTCCCTTGCTACCTTGTGTAGGAGGTCCCGTATTTTCCTTTCTGAGTCTGCTATCACCACTGTATCATCTACGTATCTTATATTGTTAAGACTGATGCCTCCAATGACGAATCCTGGCAGGACTTCTAGTTCTCTCAGTATGCATGTTTGGCCATTCCAATGCATCTTTGGTTCACAGTGTTACCCTTTTCATCCTTTGTTAGAACACTTCCCAGATCTTTAATTTTTTGTATTTGTTTGATTTTAGTATTCTTGAGTGAGAAGAAAGGACGAAGTATAAATTACAAGAAGACAGAATTCATGGTTATCAGCAAAATTTTCATGGCAACTATTCTGACAAGCTTTTTTCCCCTGGTTTCCTGACTACATGTATTTACTTATATTACTAGATTGGCATTAAGGTCCCACCCTTTTTATAATAAAATAGTTGAATATAACCACTTCTTCTACTCTTCAACAGTTTCTTTTCTTTCACTTCCATTCACTTGATTCCCTAATAGCTACAATCTCTGAAAGATTAACTGCATTGTCAATTGCCTGTAGCTATAAGGAGATGGTTAATGTTTATTAATTCGGCCTTTTGTCATACATAACCAATCTCCCAAGGGCTTACAGATTTATTTGTTATTATCATCAGAATTATCAGAAGGTAGGTTGTTGACAGGTTGATTAGAGATTAGAATGTGTGGAATAGTGGAAGAGTGGTAGAATAAAAAAATATATTTTTCAGGTTAAAATAGAAATTTATTAAAAGAAAAGAATAACATAAGTTATAGAAGTTAATGTTCAAGTAATGAGTTAAGGGTATCAAGAGTGTAGAAAATGTTTGTAGTAGTAATTTGTTGGAAAGAGTTTGTAGTAACAACTTGTTAGAAAGCATTCATGCATACTTATGTATGTATAAGCATTTGTTTGGTAGGAATGCCTTTGGATGGAGAAGAAGAAGTAAAAGGAATCAGCACACGAGAAAGAAGAAAGAGGACAATGTGATGTGACCTTATAACTGGGTTGTAGTTGAAGTTTCTCCTGTTACATTTTAGTTGTGTCTCTCTCTCTCACTGCTCCCATCTGGCTGATTAATGGCTGATCAAAGTCATTTATATAGTCCTTTAGATTTTTCACACTGGATCACAAAATCCTTTTAGTCTTGCAAATCGCTCCCATTGGTCAGAAAACCAATTTAACATCTACTAACGAAATCCAGTTTTGCCTTTTTCTATAAGCACAAGGTCAATTCTTTGTCTATGCGGCAAAACGAGGATTTCACATGTCATTGTGAATTTTTGTAAAAGTGAAGAAGAAAGTTGATTTTAATTCTTAAGTTCCTATCTGCCACATGCCATCTTCTATCTACTTGATTCCTATACATCTCTTATCATTTCTTTGACATACCTTGTACCTTGTTTTTCCTTCACTGTAACACCCTGTGCACCAGTGGTGTTAGTGCCTTACTTGGGGTGAAATGATTATAAAAACAGAAAATAGGATGAGCCCAAAATGATTCTGAGTATAACTGTTCTTTTCATTCCTCCTTCCTTAAAACTTAATTGCTTACTCATTTCATTCATAGTATTCTCAGCATCCTTCTGCAGAATCATATTTCTGTTGTCTCCAGTTTCCTCTTCATCTTTCAGACAATTGTCCAGAATTCACTGCCATAAATGAGGGTTGATATCAAATAGCACTTCAGCACAGTCTTCCATTTAACAAAATGTTCATATTTCTCGGCACTTTGCTCAACTTTTGGAAAATATCTTTTTCAATTCAAATGCATAGTCAGATTTTGGTATTACTGTTATATATCGACAAACAACAAACACGCATATATATAAAAATATAAAGTTATATTTTTATTAATGACGATGGACCGTGTAGAATAGGGAACAGAGAATTGAGAGAGCGCGCTTCTAATGGGTTGACGGGAGTGTAGTCTTATCTGTTGTGTCTCTCTCTTCACCGGCCGATCTCTGTTGCTCCTCTACTGGCGAATCCGTGTGCCGAGGTCTTTTTATAATCTTCCAGAACCGGGACTTTTTCTTCCGGTTTTGCCTTGCCCACGCACGCCCACGTAATTCTCAGAGACACCTGTTCTGTTTGCCTCTGTAGTTATTTCCGCTGCTGCCGGAAATAAGGTCAAACGACATCCGTTCCTTTCAACGACCGGAAACACCCTCGCTTGCATCAGCCTTCCTCGGGCGGGGCCAGATTGTTATATTACATTACATTTAAGACACTTCCCAGATATTTAAACTTCTGTGTTTATATAATGTTAACATCTCCAATTTTTCAAGTTGTATCTTAGGCTTTTTATTCTATTGAAAACCATGCATTCTGTTTTCATCTAATTCAACTTTTTTCTCTGTGCCACATTTTTGGAATGAAAATTTTTTCATGCCTCACCAAATTTTATGTGATAAAACGTACATTTAAAAATAAAAAAAATCAGAGAGAGAGAGTAAAAGGAAAAAAAAACCCACAAATTCGAAGTAAGAACATTATCTTACTTATCTCTCCTCCAATTTGTAGACCCTAGTTACTATATTAATACTAGCTATAATGAAAAATATCACAATGATGAAATCAGTCAATAATTATTAATATTAAGACACATGCCTGCATTTACAAGAAATACATAATTATATTTTAAATTTTGAAACCATACTTATTTTTGGTATATGAAATTTTTGAAACTGTTTCTAAATCTTTCATTTTCTTTTAATCATTCTACCTCTGCTGCTATCCTCTTCCACTGCACATGAGGTGCAAGCTTCATTTGGGGACCACTTTACTAAGGGATATGACTACTTGAAAGATCCTATCCATTTCTTTTTATTCATAGATATACAAAAAAATGTCAATGGGTAATTTTAAATTGAGCCAGATGGGCCTATGTCCTATTTTCATATTAATTTTTATGCATTTACATATCAAATGTCTGATAATCATTGCTAAAGATTGGGTGACAGCAAGTCCCAACACTTTTCCCAGTATCTTCACAATCTTAGGAGGCCTAAGCATGGATCTGCATTTTATAATCAGTATTATTATTATTTCCAATTTTCCTGCTCCAATGTTTGATACAATCTTTTAACATGTCTTTTATCTGAGCCTTGATTCAAAGGAATATTTCTCTTAGAACTTCATTGCATATTACATAGTGAGCTAGTAAAGGGAGATAATCATGTATTTGAATTTAGAACATTATCATTGATAACTCTATCCTCCAATTTGCAAACTCTTGTGAGTATATTCTTAATAGTTGATATAATGCAAAAAATATCACAATGATAATATCTGCCAATAATTATTTGTAACTATTAATATTAAGACACATGCCTGCATTTACAAGAAATACATAATTATGTTAAAAAGTTTGAAATCATATTTATTTTTGGCTAATGAATTTTTGAAACTGTTTCTAAATCTTTAATTATCTTTCAATCATTCCTCTTCACCTGCTATTTTCTTCCATCACACCTACAATCTGGTGCAAATTAATTGAAACAACTGCTTGAGTTTCCTTTCTTTCATCATATGGTCAGTTTTCGATCCACTGAGAATAACAGGGTGTAATCAAGTTCTATTTTTACTTCAGGTAAAGTTATTTCAATAGAATGCAGTAATATAAATTTTTTTTTGGGGGGGGGGGTGTATGATGAAATTTGTTTAGTCTTGAAAAATATTGCATCAGATTTTTTCATGGCCAGACACTATTGTCTTGACTGTGAATTAGTTGTCCTATGACCATTGTCTGTGAGAGACGTTACTCCAAAGAAGCATTCAAAAATTGCAACACTGCACGAGCACACTGGCAAGCCTTACAGAGATATCATGGATATTGTGGGGGTCAGCTTTTAAACTGTCAGTCATGTCATCAAAGCAAAGAAACAAACTTGATCTATCAGTCCAAAATATAAAGAAAAATGTTGTTGGAAGAGAAAAACAATGCCAACAGACAATGTACACATAATCACGGAAGTGTGAAAAATCCTAAGAAAACATTATTTTTTTTTTTGGTTTAATTAATTTTCACAAGGGTGTATGTGGTGCTCTGCACTATTTGGGAACCACTGATCTAACTGATGATAAGTTTTATTACTCCTGTTTTCTTTTACATCTGTAGTTTTCCTTCTATATCTACCATGAATATAATATCATTGGCATGTATTGTTAAAATTTAATATAATATCATTGATAATCGAAATATCATATAATCGAAATATCATATAATATCATTGATAATCGAAATATAATATCATTGGCATGTATTGTTAAAATTTAATATAATATCATTGATAATCGAAATATCATATAATCGAAATATCATATAATCTCATTGATAATTGAAATATAATATCATAAAATTTAATATAATATCATTGGCATGTATTGTTAAAATTTAAGGTTTTTTTTTTTTGGTTTAATTAATTTTCACAAGGGTGTATGTGGTGCTCTGCACTATTTGGGAACCACTGATCTAACTGATGATAAGTTTTATTACTCCTGCTTTCTTTTACATCTGTAGTTTTCCTTCTATATCTACCATGAATATAATATCATTGGCATGTATTGTTAAAATCATTCCTACAAATAATAAATCCTACTAGGGTCACTAGACCCAGTTAGAAAACACATTTTTATAATATGCCATTTCTATTTTTGTCTGCCTGATAAATTCATTTTCTGTCCATATGCTCCTGGTTAGCTGTCAAGTCCCACAGATTCATTTTATAAAAAAACCTGATTTTCTCAAGATTTATAAATAGCTGTGTTTTAGTAATGGGATCAGATTTTGATTGGATTGTTGGTTTTCAGATGTCACTGAATGTTGACAACCAGAATCAAATGCCATTAGGCCACTTTTCTTAGCTAATAGATAGATGACACTTAGCAAAGAGATAAATGAATAGAGAGTCATCAATAAAAGCAGAACTTGATATGAAAGAGGACTGTTGACAAAAGTGGGAAGACCATTAATCAGTCTATCAGTGGATGGAAACACTTTTCGATATTGATCAGTAAAAACCAAGAACAACAAGACTGATCACACCTAGACATATGAAAAAATAAAAAGTGGAATGTTAGATAAATAGATACGCATAAGCGGAGATAAAAAAGAAAATATGAATAAGCAATAAGAGTTGTAATTGTTGACAATACAGTAAAGCCAATGATTTGATCATTTTTTTCTCTTCTTTATCAAGACTCAGAATCTGAAGAAGCGCTTTTTCTATTATATTCATTTGTGGGAGTAGGCATCTCTGAATGGTTTACGATTATCGTATGCAGTCAGGTTGTGTGGATTACAGTAGATGCATTTCTTACTTGACTTGTACAGAGAGAAAAATAAGGAATCTATTTCAAGTAGCAAATGCTACACCTCTGTTTGACCAGATGCATATGTATTAAGCTCCCATTAGCAGCAGCTACCCTTTTCAGCATTTTAGGCATCTACAAAAAATAAAAATGGAGCATGCACATTGCAAGTTTTAAAAAGATGTATGGTTGTTAGGAAAAAAGAAACAGCCTAAGATGCAAACTATAATTTTGAGCCAAAAAATTGGTGACAGCATCTGTTAGGGTCCCAGCTATGGGCAAATTATGAATCCCCAAACAAGAACAAAAGTTAAAATATACATTTTTATAGTAAAAATACAAATTTTACAGAAAAAAATACCAACAACACATATTTATAGTAAAAATTACAAACACTACATTTTATAGCAAAATAACCAACAATACATTTTATTTGTTGTTAAAAACATACAATTGCACTAAAAATATATTTAGTTAAAGCCATAAAATTGTGTCCAAAATATTTAGATTTTAGCATTAAATAACTCATAGAGGTGTTGATATGCCACTTAACTAGGTCAACCAACTAACCAACCAACCAACCAACCAACCAACCAATATCTAGAAAATGTTTTAACAAAGGACAGAAAATGCAACACCAAAACCCAAATGTGCATTGGAATAATTTGAATAAGAAAAATTATTTTTTTATGTTTTATCAACCTTTTCTAGGTTATTTAAAGCCAGAAATCATTTTTACAATGTAAAAATTTTGGGGGATAATAACACTTTGCCCTACTAATTAATCCATGGCTAGAGTGAGAAGAGAAATATTCATCATTTTCTCAAGAGCATTTGCATGTAAGTGAATACAATAAACCTTTCTTGGAATTGGAACTCTGATCTCTGATTTCTCATGCATAACCATTATTCATTAGACCACCCACACATCCCAACTTACAGCACCTGGTATTCCCAACCATCCGTCCGTGCATGGAGTACTGCTGCCATTTATTGTCAGGTGCCCCTGCCGTTCTCCTCAGTGTTCTTGACAAGCTTCAAAGGAGAGTCTGTAATGTGATAGGTACTGATCTGGCGACTTGACTGCAGCCACTTTCCCATCGTCGAAATGTGGCCTCCCTCTGTCTCTTCTAAAAATACTTTCATGGCTTCTGCTCGGATGAGCTTAAGTCACTGATGCCTCCTCAACAGGTGTTTACCCGTGCAACCAGACTGGCAACTGGGTCCCACCCATTCACAGTCAGGTTAGCCAAATGCAGACGACAATTCTACTCCTGCAGCTTCCTCTCTTGCACTTCCCGCCTGTGGAACTCACTCCCGTATTCTTGCTTTCCTGATGGCTACAACCTCCAGAAATTTAAATGCAAAGTTAATACTCATCTACTAACCACTGGACTCTAGCTCTCTCTCCTCCCCTGTATAACCTTCACTTTCTCTCCGCCTATGTATCTGTCATTGCACCTGCTTTCTCAGCTTTCTATTGTTCCTTTCTAACTAGCTTGTACTCCTCACTCTTTTCTAATTTATCTTTTTACATTTATGTAACCCCCTGCACATCAGTGGCGTTTCTTCCTTGCTCGGGGTGAAACGATTAAAAAAAAAAAAAAAAAAAAAAAAAGTTGCCACCCATCACTGACCAGTCCTCTTATATAGTAGTTGATGTTGAGCGATATCTTTCCAATTTGGGAAAAGATTTATCTGAACAGAAGTGTAATGCTACAGAATGATACTGAGGATACCATAAACTGAACATTAAAAAAGTTTTAAAGAAAATGGAAACAAAGCGGACACTTATACTTAGATTCAGAAAGAGAAAGTTGAAATATTTTGAGTGCTTTAGGAGGAAAGAGGGCTTAGAGAATTTGTAGCTGACAGGACATTTTGAAAGCAGGAAGGATGGAGGAAAACATCAAATAACATACATATTGAACTTAGGTAAATTATTGGCAAGACAGGGATTAGGGAAGACAGCATAAAAAGAAAGTAAAAATACAGTTATTTGTGAAGAATGATGACTATTGATCACCTGAAAGGTCAGGTAATATAGAAGAAGTTATTTACAGACAACATTGCCAACAATGTAAATCGCCATACCACCAGAAAGTAATGCCTGGCCTAAATACTACTCTCAGAGATTTTACTTTTCAAGAGGGTCTTTTACAAGAATATTTCAAGTTTTACCCATTTCATTCAAGAATTATTCTGACCAGTGCTGGATTTACATATGGTCTGGCTTACAGGCATATCACGTTGAATACACTGGTTCTTGCTCAATCACTGAAGTTAAGCAATGTTGAGCCTGGTCAGTAGATAGATGGGTGACCGCTTGTAAGCATTTAGTGACGGATGTGCATTGTGGGGTAGTGGATATTAGCTCAAAAAGAGAAATCGGTGAGCCAAGTTTGAATTCCAGTTGAATACCCGCATTCACTTAAGCACTGGTACCTTTGGGAAAGGTATTAATCTGTCCCTTCCCTCCAGTTATGGGTTAAATAACAGGGTAGGACTTGGGGATCCTGCCCTTAGAAACAAATCCCAATGAATCTTGCTACTCTAAAAGAAAAAAGTATTACTAGACACAAAACTTATATAAAAAACAACAATAAATTGTTGAAAGAAAAAGGTATTACCAGTAATAAATAAATAAAAATTTAGTTGGCAATAAATGACCTGCCGAGGTTGATATGCCAAAAAAACAAAACAACCAACTAACATATGGTCTAGTATGTGTTGCAGTCCAGGATCTCAAGACTATATGTTTCCCCATAAGCTATCTAGTTTTTGGCCTCTGATAAAACTAAAAAAACAGTTGTAAGAACAGATGGGATTTATTTGTTTTCAGATTTAATAGGAATCCTTTAAACAAATTTGAAACAATATATACCATTTGAACCCCTCTACTTAAAGTGGGTCTTTTAAATTTGATGATTCCACTTGAAGGACCTCCATTTAGACTATGAATCATACACATCTAGATTTTTTATTAAATTTTTATGAAATCTGTTACGTTAATACATTTTGTAATGGTTTCGTAAAAATTTTATAAATAAATTGTCTTTGTTTATATTAGAATGCAAAACCAGAGCTATATGAATATATTGAAAATCAGGAAGATGAGTATTTAAAAGCATAATTTGGGCTTTGTCTGACTGTTAGTCATACATGGTTGAGTGGTTAGGATACGTCAGATCTAATGACGGTTAGGAGACACAAACAAGAATCCTGCATGAGGACACATATTTTCCTAAGAAGATTTCTGAATTATTCAAGCCAGTAGATGTAAATAAATATACTGTTTTATTAGAGAAAAAAAAAACAGTGCATCTACTCAAATATGTGTATCTATTGAAAATAATGTTTAAACAAATAATTTTTTTAGTATTTTTGGTAATTATTAAAGTGTGGGTGTTTCTGGCTGGTGTTCAATGCTTTTTAACCAATAATTGTTTTCATTTTTTAATAATTTCTTCATTTTTTAAAAAAATTTTGTGTCTATTTTAAGCTTTTGTTTTCAATTAAGGTTATAAAAAAACACACAAATTTAAAGACGAAACCAAAAAATTATTAAAATATAAAGTCATCTCCTGATTAAAACTCATTGAACACCATCCGAAAACATCTATATATACATATTTGAGATAAGTGTTTTTTAGTTTTGCATCAATTTTGTCTACTTTATTCAATTTTTGCACAATTGTACACGTCATTGAATACAAAATTAATCAGTATTGTACAAATTAGACAATTCTACAAATTACACAAAACAGGGAAAGACAAGCTAAAGAGTAAAAAAATGAAAATTGTGCAACTTCTAAAAAATATTTTCAAAACCATGAAAACTGTTGTAATGTTTAGAATGATAGTGCACCCAGTGAAGATCAAAGTAACTATTCACTCATAATTGGACTATGTAATATTTATGAATGTTTAACATGTGTGTTGTGGTGCAGTGGATATTGTCTCGGAACAAAAAATCAGTGAGCCGAGTTTGAATTTCAGTTGAATTCATTGAATTCACTTACGGGCAAATACCTTTGTGAAAGGTATAAATCCATGGCTTCTCCCTCCAGCTATGGGTTAAATAGTAGGACAGCGTGGGTTCTGTAGCCTTGGTTGGCAACTAGCCTACTGCAGAAAGTAATAACAAGCAACTGTGGGAAACTCTTCTGCCCAGTCAGTCATGTCTTTTTTGAGACATGTTTGCCCAAGCAGGTTTCACATATGGCACTTAACTGACTGAATGTTTATGAATTTTGTTTAAAAACGTAAAATATTTGCAGTAAGAATGTTTTGAAAATGCTATAAATCTTTGTATATACTTATTTCTCAATATATTTGTTTTTCTCTTTTCTCTGATTCATCACCATAAA
This sequence comes from Ascarosepion bandense, assembly GCA_037127315.1. Classification (NCBI taxonomy): domain Eukaryota; kingdom Metazoa; phylum Mollusca; class Cephalopoda; order Sepiida; family Sepiidae; genus Ascarosepion; species Ascarosepion bandense. The sequence goes on along the minus strand of JBBBDQ010001230.1, from coordinate 43,787 downwards.
AAGATCTCATAAAAGATTAAAATCATTATGAAATTAAATTGAATTGTTTCTGTTTTTATATACTGAAAAGGCATCTTCTAAAAATGTTTTATATATAATTACATGGAAAAATGTGTACATGAAAAGCAATATTCTTAAAATTATATTAAACCTGGAAAAGAACAGGACAAGTTATTAAATCTGGAAAAATAACAGACAAGGTATTTTAGTGAAGTTTAAAATAAAAAATTTCTTACTTAAAATATTGCATTCAAACTTTATTTTTAGCAGCAATATTTTAATTAAGAAATTTCTTATTTCTTGAGAATATTTTGTCCTTTACATTTATACGTTTAAGAAATTTTCCTGTTCTTTTCTCGGTTTAATATAATCTTAAGAATATTACTTTTCATGCACGCATTTTTCCATGTAATCCATCATTTTTTCAGGCATTGCTATTAATTTAATATAAATTTAATGCTGAAAACTGCATTCCAAAATATCAAAAAGAAAAAAGTATATGCAATTGATTAAAAAAAACAATTAAAAAATTGATTATTCATAATCAATACTGATAAAATGATAAGTGATAAGCAAAGTTTAGTTGATAAAAATTATAAAAGATATCATCAGAATTTAAATGTTGAAAACTGCATGCAAAAATATTAAACCGAAAAAAGTTCTAAAGAATAAGATTTAATAGTAAAAGCATTAATCACTTATGTACTTATGTCGTTAGTTTCCTTTTTCAGGCTTCATATATTTTGATGTAACTTTTATTCTACTGAACCAAAATTCAAAAAATATTTTTCAAAATGTAGCTAAAAAGGTGTCCCATCCAACTCTGTGAACTGTTTGAAATTTGGTTGAGAACAGAATTAGTAGTGAAGCTTGAAAGCTGCCTACATTTCAGGCTTCATATATTTTGATGTAACTTTTATTCTACTGAACCAAAATTCAAAAAATATTTTTCAAAATGTAGCTAAAAAGGTGTCCTATCCAATTCTGTGAACTGTTTGAAATTTGGTTGAGAACAGAATTAGTAGTGAAGCTTGAAAGCTGCCTACATTCACTCAATGTTTGACTTAAGAATATATTTAACTACTGCCATGGTTGAATGATGAAGGGATCCCAAAATTCTATTAATCCAGGGTCCTCTTAAGACCTAAATCCTACCCTGATCTTGAACACTTCTATCCCATTTTCTTTATTTGTTTGTCTAATTTATTTTAACCTTATCAACATGAACTTCTTTTTTCATTAGCACATGACAATCCACCTCAACTAAACATAGAAAACACGCCTTTCAATTGAATAAACTTGATGTAAATCAATAACAGTTAGATGCATGCAGATGATTTAACTCTTTTATTTATTGTGATTTTTTGCTTTTATTTTACAAGGGTAGAGCTGTGTATATATCCAATGGATTCTGAGAAGATATCAGGTTTTGTGTAGTTTTATTTTCTTCAACTGTATTGATTGGTAATGAGAAATGATTTTTAAGAGCAAGTTATACCCATTACTTCTAATAAATGATTGCTAAAAAGATCTCTAGTTCAATGTCCAAGCCTCAAATGAGAAAACATAGTTAAAGGTGAATTATCTCCCCTTTATTTGTTTTATTTGTCATTCATTACTTTCTTGATAAGGTGTTTCATCAGGATATTTACATTGATTTCTCCCCCGCCCCCACTCACTCTCTTAATTTGCCTTTTTAAGTTGAATAATGCTTCTCTAGTAATTTAATCAATCTCAGCTTTCATTACACCGAATTGACTTTCATTACATCAATATATTTATCATTAGGGAATCATAAAGATAGAAGTAATGGCTATAACATTTCCATTTACTTATTAATGAAATTAGGGAACCAAATCAGAAGTTGAAAAAAATGGTTAATTTCTTTTAGTAGCCTAACCACCATGTGAAATGAAAATCAATTACCTTTGACAAAACGGAACTGCTGACATCTGTAGACACTAGTTTAAAGAACTAGGCAAAAACTTTTTAAGTATGTTTTGTAACTTTGTTAGAAAATAGCAATGAGAGTTTTGGGTCTAAAAATAAAAATTCCTGGGTCATAATTCTAAAGAGTGCAAATCAATCTTGCAAATCAAAAATGTCATGGGTGTAAATCAAAAGTGGTCAATAATTGAGGAGGTTGTTGATGCTTCTGTAACTTTTTTTACAGGTAGAACTGTTAACCCTATGTAAACCCCTTTATCCTCAGGGTGAGGTAAAGGGTTGCCAACCAAGGATATAGAACCCATTGTCTTGCTATTTAAATCAAAGGTGGTCAATAATCAAAGAGGTTGTTGATACTTCTGTAACTTTTTTTACAGATAGAACTGTTAACCCTACATAAACCCCTTTATCCTCAGGGTGAAGTAAATGGTTGCCAACCAAGGGTACAGAACCCATTCTGTCTTGCTATTTAAATCAGAAGTGGTCAATAATCAAGGAGTTTGTCAATGATTTGTAACTTGTCTTTTTACAGGTATAACGGTTAACCCTACATAAACTCCTTTATCTTTAGGGTGAGGTAGATGGTTGCCAACCAAGGATATAAAACCCATTGTCTTGCTATTTGAACCAAAGGAGGTCAATAATTGAAGGGGTTGTTGATATTTCTGAAACCTTTTTTATGGATAGAAATGATAACCCTACATAAATCCCTGTATCATTCAGGAGAGGTAGATGGTTGCCAACCAAGGATATATAAACCAATGTCTACCTATTTAAATCAGAAGTGGTCAATAGTCCATATCCAAAAATGACAGCCTATAAAAACCCCAAAGATTTGCCTATCATTCAAAGTAACCTAACCCCATTACTTCCAGTGGAGTATAGGCCATCAACAACCCCTTGCCATCAATGAGGAGGTCATCAATGCTTCTGTAAATTGTGCTTTTTACAGGTAGAGGTGTTAACCTTATGTAAACCCCTTTATCCTCCAGGCAAGTTAGATGGTTAACAACCAAGGATATAAAACCCAGTTTGTATTGCTATTTAACCCATAGCTAGAGAAAAAAGAGATGGATTAATGCTTTTTTCAAATGTATTTGTACATAAGTAAATTCAATGAATTCAACTAGAATTTGAACTCAGCTCTCTGATTTCTCATTGCAGCTGATATCCTCTCAAAATGCACATTTATCTTCCAAAGTAGCTTATTTTTATTGGGGTGAGAAAGCCTTTAATTCTTTGAGACTTTTAAAGAATTATAAAAAAATTAACATATTTTGTAACTTATTAAAAACAGCAAAATTTTAATTCTGTCTTTCTTTTTTGGCAGATAGCACAGAGAGCACAGATTCTTTTTTAGGTAAGACTTTGTTTTCCACTTCATCACCACAGTTTTTAAACCAGGCATTTGGATATACAAACTGTTTGAGGAATACAAGTTTGGAGTATGAAATATTAAAAATAGTTCATAGCTTTCAGTGTACAAACATCAAGAGGAGACTTGAAGCAACACATAGACTTTTAAAGAAGGATACTGAAAAATATGTACAGAGCACGTAAGAAATGAAGGAAAAGTGAAAATAAAAATAACAAAATGAGGGCTTGGAGAATTTGGCACTCACAAGACATTGAAAATAAGTGAGATAGAAAGAAATATTAACTAACTTACCAAGCTTGCCCGCACTTCCCACCTGTGGAACTCCCTTCCATATACTTGCTTTCCTGACAGCTACAATCTCCATGTATTTAAATGCAAGGTCAATACCCATCTCTTATCCACTTGACTCCAGTTCTTTCAACATCACCCTGTATATCTTGTTCTATCTTGTTCTTTTTCTTTCTCTCTGCCTTAGCAACTGTCATCACACCTGTGTTTCCATCCTTCTCTTGTCCTTTCTCTGGCACTCACTGTAACTGGTCCATCTTTCTCCTCACACTCCTCTTGTCTAAAATTTTGCACTTATGTAGCCCCCCTCCCGCACATTAGTGGCGGTATTGCCTTGCTTGGGGTGAAACAATTAAAGAAAATGATGGCAGTAAAAAGAATGTGAATAATAGTGAAAAACAAAAATTTCTAAGACCTACAAAAGAGAGGGTTTTGTTGAGAGCCATGATCTCTTACATCCTGCAAGAACACATACATAGGAAAGCACTCTCTTCTGATTTGAAAGATCATGTTATTTCTTTCTACACAAAAAACTAAAATGGCTGCAAAATGTCACTACCACGCTTAGACTCCAAATTATCAACTTGAAATTGTTCCACTGGTTAATAGCCTAGTGTATTAAAGCATTGATTCATGGATGTTCTGATATAGTAATTGTAAATTCAACCTCTAAGCTGTCTGTACTGAGACTTAGTGGAAACAATGTGGACAATAAGTGAGCAATGCTAAATAGGAAATAGGTAAGATATACCTAGACATAAGCTGTAGAATGAGAACAGTGTACCCTATTAGATTAAATAAAGGGTTAAGTTCAAAATTCCCAGAAAGTTATCTAGATCAACCAGCATTTGAAGTTCCAAAGAAGACAACAGCAAAAATTTGGGGATAACAAAAACAATGAGAAGGACAACAGTCCACTGGTAAATAATTTAAATAATGATAAATCCTGATACAGAAATTATCAGACTAAAGTTTATCAAAAACACTATTGTGTAAATTACAATAAAAGAGAAGATGTCAAAAGTGTAAATAAGTGACCAGGTCAGTCAAGCCATGTGACATTGAGGTCTACTCATTTTATCAAAAATTTAGTTCATGATGAGCAGAGAAAATGAACTACAAATTTTGTTAATGAAGTCAAAGAAGTGTGCACTGTACCAGATTGGTTTATGTCATTGATTAGTTTTTCTATAAACTATGTCCCTTCACTACACAGGAACTCATTGCTCTCCACAACTTCCTCTCATCTGTAGCTCTTAGTAAACTTTATCATTTTGCTATTGATCCTAAACCCTGTTCTGTTATCCATTAACATAAGCTCAGTTACTATGCTATAAACTGATTTTCCTCTATACATTTTACTTTCAATATGTTCTGTGAGTGTCAAATTTTCAAATCCCACTTTCTTTGTTACGTGTCCAAGAAATTTCAACTGACTCATTCTGATGTGATGTATTAAAGTCTATTTGGTTTATTTATGGTTTATTAGTGTGTGTAAAATATTGATTGTCTGACTTTTTTTTTATGGCTTATCAATACTTGCAGGTTATTTAAAGCTAGAAAAAATTTATAGTTTGTATGATTATTTCTGAAGATAATAATGATTTTGTGGTACAAGTCTTACTAAATAACCCATAGCTGGAGGAGGAAGAGGTGCATTCATACCTTATGCAAGGCTATTTGCTATTACTTCATCTACACATCCAAGCTCACAGTATAGCTGGTGTTCTCAAGTGGTCACCCATTTTATATAGAAACCTATCTTTCAACATGATGTGGCTATAAAGATGCATGAAAAGCAATTGCTGAAATCAAGATACAACATTTGCAGAGGAGAATATGAATAAAACTTCAATGTTTTATAATATAGTACAGGGATAAAATAAAACAATAACAAGAATGGGAAGGACATTATTTCAAAAAGGTCCATGTATATACCTCTTTCATTCACAGAATTTCACAGAATTTCTGCCAACCAAAATTGTCAAAAACAGGTAGAAATAACAAGAACAAGTTTTACACTTTCTGAAAGCTAATGATCTACCTTTCTCAAAGTCAGATAAAAACTAGGCAAATTATATCACTTTAAATTGTTAAATATTCAAAATTAGTATTACCATTATTTTATGTTGGCAAATTTGGAAATTACAATTCCACTTTCCTTCTGAGGCTATTGCATTCACTTACACACAAATACCTTTGGGAGAGTAACATTTTGCATCTTTTCATACTAACAATTTCTGCTGACATGAAGTAGAACAATTATATTGAATCAGTTACCAGTGGCTAGGGTCACTGTCAGGTTAGACAATTTTTCTCACCAGACTCTATTTAACATATTTATAAGTCTATCAGTTGTCTGTGTATTAAATATCACTGCCACATCTGGTTTAGTTCTTCTGCTACATATCTATAGATTCTTGACAGAATCCAAAGAAGATTCTGTGTTGTCATTGTTCAGATCTAGCATCTTAGCTTCAATCATTTTCTCACTGCTCTAATGTACTTTCCTGTGTTTTTATAAAAATACTTACATGTTTATTGTTCTGATATACTTTCTTTTTAGGTATGTGGACTTCATGCTTTATTTATCTACATCTGTATTTGAATGTCACATTATCTCATCCATGACATAAAAAAATGACAATTTAATTCTATGCCATTTTTAATATTAGAAAATCTTTACCTGCGTTTCATTAGATTTTCATTAGAAAATCTAATGAAACGCAATTTGACAGAAATCAGGATGAACTAAATCACTGAAATTAATTCCTAAATTAAATTAATTTTCTAATATTAAAAAAGACATTGAATTAAATCGTCATTTTTTTATGATATGGATGAGATAATTCGACATTCTAATACAGATATAGATAAATGTAGTATGTTTGACAGAAACTAAATCTCTAAAATTAATTCCTAACTTAATGCCTTGACATATTATGTTCACTACGTGCAAGCTCAAAAAAAAGAAACTCACCTGACTAAAATCTATTAGATTGATGGCTAGGTCTCAGTATACTGACAAAATTGTGAGATATCACCATATGTTATATGCGATATAACTATGCTATATGAATTATAACCATAAGGTCTATGTCATGTGAGATATAACCATAATTTCTGTGCTATAAGAGATATAACCATTTGCTATGTGAGATATAATTGTAACTTCTATACTATGTGAGATATAGCCATAAGTTCTATGCTATATGAGATAACACATCACTCAATAAATCCCAGGCCTAACTAATAAAACAGCAAATTTTAGGCAAACTTCAACTTTATTCATCAACATAGTCTCCTTCTATGATGATACACTAATTCCAATACTCCTCTAACAGTTTGATGCCTTAGTTATAGAACAGTTTGTCTTTGGCCTCAAAATACGCCTCAGTTTCTGATATCACTTCTTCATTGGAGCCAAACCTCTTTTTCTGGAGTGTTCTTTTGAGGTCTGCTAACAGCCAGTAGTCACTGGGGACCAGATTTGGAAAATAGGGAGTATGTGGAAGTAAATCAAAGTGCAATTCACTTACTTTTGCCATCTTTGCAATTGACATGTGACACGGTGTGCTGTCTTGGTGAATGATCTCTTTTTCTTCTTCATTTGTCATTGTTTTTTGGCTATTTCTTTCATTCAAATGCACTAATAATGCTATACAATATTCGTTATTGATGATTCTTCCTCTCTCAAGGTAATAGGTAAAGAAAATCTCTTGTGTATACCAAAGTACGGAGGCCAAAAACTTACCTGCTGATATTTGTGTCTTTGGTCGTTTTGAACAGCTTTCACCTGTTGCTGTTCCTCAGCTGAGTGCCAATTTGACTGGAGTAAACTAGTGGATCCATGTTTCATCCATTGTAACATATTTATGCAAATACTTCTTTTTGTTGCATTGAAACAGTTGCAAAAAATGCTCTGAATCATTTATTCATTTTTGTTTTTGATTGACTGTGAGCAAACACAACACCACTTTGAACACAGCTTTTTCATTGAGCAATGTGCATGCAAAATGGTGAATACAATGCCTTCTGATATGTTCAACTTCACTGCTATCTCACACAACTTCAATTCACGATTGACCAAAATCATTTTTTTAGTCTTTTCTTGGACAACTGCCGATTTTGAACAATCTGAGCATTCAGCATTATTTGTGTCTGTACAACCACGTTTAAAGTCACCATACCACCTCTTAACCGTTGTTTCTGACAGAACAGAGTCTGAATAACACTTATCAAGCCATTGCTTTGCTGGAACAGTATTTTTCCGATCAGAAACTAATGCTTTATCAACACACGAAATTCAGATTTTTCCATTGTTTTAAAAATTTGCAAGAGTAGCTTTACTTAAATAACTGTAATTTGTAAACTATTAATCCATTTTCGTCCTGTGAGTATCATATTCTCTAATCCCTTCTTTCTCATTACATGTTCCAGGATATTCAGCTGTCTTTTACTGTTGTTAAGTATGTGTTCTCTTTTCATTTCCATCCTCTCCAAAAGCTTGTTGTTGCTCATATGTTCAATCCATGATATCTTTAGCATTCATGTTACTCATCCCAAACCTTGCTCTGCTATCCATTTGCTTAAGCTTATCAAGGATGTCATGCATTGCTTTTCCTTTTCTCTCTATCTGTCCTGTGAGTATCAAATTCTCTAATCCCTCCTTCCTCATTACATGTACCAGAATCTTCAGCTGTTTTTTCCTGCTGGTAAGTATGAGTTCCTTTTTCATTTCCATTCTCTCCAAAAGCTTGTCTTTTCTCACATGTTCAATCCATGATATCTTTAGCATTATTCTGTAGACTTTGATGATATTGTCCAGCATTCGCTGCCATATTGAAGAACAGACATCACATAACAATCCAGTACTATTTTCTTTGTTTTATAATGAAATTTTTCTGTCTCTCAATACACTGCTTAGCTTTTGGCCATGAAAATATACCTTCAGATCTAAGAGTCGCACTTTCCGTCCTCAACACTGTAATAATAATAATCACAAGAAATAGCCTTTGTGACTATAGCAACAAAGTTTGTACAGTTAATTCCTCCTCTGAGAAATTCAGACACAAATTGTGCATTATTTTCATGTCTGTGATGAAAGAATGTAATCAAATAAATATGAAAGAGTGAGAAGAGAAAAAAAAGCATCAACAGCACATGTCTATAGAGGAAAGAAAAGTTAACCTTAAAGTTATTATATCTAGACATAAAAATTTATTATAATGATGAACGTGGAAAAAAAATAATTAAAATTATCTAGGAAAATCAGTCATGTCTCGGTTTCAAGATAATCATTTAATCTGCAAAAAATAATGTATTGAGAAGAAAGTGTCTTCTCTGAATTAATTTCAACCAATCAGAGGAATAGAATTTGAAACCACAACAGTTTGAAAAGATGGCTTGCTGAGCCTACTGGCACAAATTTAAGGTAAGCAGCCATCCATGTTAATTATTCATTCACATGACTCTCAGTGGATAGTCAATACAGATGGATCAGTAGACCAATTAATATTTCATCAGTGAGAAGAGGACATTAAAATCTAAAATATCACATGACCAAGTAACAACTCCAGACAATATACAAACGCTAAATGCAGACAATTTTAGATATGCAAAATCTTTGTTGATAATACTTACTGCTGCCATAATTCTTCAAGACTCTTCTGGCTGTTACATTTGTGGTTTATCCCACTTGAATTTCCTAAAAAAACATTGCCAAGTGATGCACATAAGCCTATAAATAGGTAATGATATTTTCACTCATTTCCTCTTTCACAGCTTTTGCTATAAGATGTAGTCACATGACTGCTATTAGATTGGCATCTAGGTTTCACTCTTTTACTGTTGAAATTGTTAAATGCAATTGTCTCTTCTACTCCCTCAGTTTATTTTCTCACACTTCCAATCTGCTGAACATTCTTCCATTTGTTTACTCTTCTGATAGCTACAACCCCCAAAAGTTTAAATGTAACATTTTCTATCTCCTTGAATTCCATCCATCTTTTATTCTTTCTTCAACACTCCTTGTACCATGTTTCTTTTTTTTCTCTCAATGTAACCCACTGCACACTAGTGACAGTCCCACCTGGAAATGATTAAAACAAAAAACAAGTGGAAAAAGGTGTCCCCCACTGGGGGCATGTTCATTTTCAATGTTATAATTTTCTCTTGTGAATATTTTACAGACATTTACATCAAATAGGCCTACATATTTTCCTGTAAGATTGCTTCAAGAGAAAGATTTTAAGAAATTACAACCGAAAAAAAAGCTCCCATCAATACTGGAAAAAGCAATAACAGCTACTAGACTTGAGAAACCTATTTTCCTGAAAGATTGTTTTAAGAGAATGATTTTAAGAATTACAATTGGAAAGAAGGCTCCCATAAATACTGGAAAAAGCAACAAAAGCCATGGGACTTGAGAAACCTATTTTCTTCAAAGATTGTTTTAAGAGAAAGATTTTATCTATTACAACTGAAAAGAAAGCCCCAATCAATATTGGAAAAAGCAATACAAACTACTGAACTTGAAAAACCTATTTTTTGAAAAATTGTTTTAAGAGAAAGATTTTATGAATTAAAATTGTAAAGAAAGCTCCCATCAATACTGGAAAGAGCAATAACATCTACTGGACTTGAGAAACCTATTTTCCTGAAAGATTGTTTTAAGAGATGCAGTTTATAAATATCAACCAAAAGTCAGACTAGCTGTTCAGTGAATGATTGACGAAAGTTTTGTAATAGTGAAATTGCTAATATTACCATTGTAATATAACAATCTGGCCCCACCCGAGGAAGTGATGCAAGCGATGGTGTTTCCCGTCGGTGAAGGGGGTGGCGAAGCGGCAAGACAGGTGTTTGTGAAATACATCCTGTCGAGGCCGGAGCGGATGTCATTTGACCTTATTTCCGACAGCGGCGGAAATGGCTACAGAGGCAAACAGATCAGGTGTTTCTTAGAATTACGTGGGCGTTGCGTGGGCGAGGCAAAACCGGAAGGAAAGTCCCGGTTCTAGAGACTATAAAAAGACCTCGACACACGGATTCGCCAGCAGAGAATGGCCAGTGGAAGCAGAGAAACACCACGGCAAGAATACACTCCCGTCAACCCATTCTATGTGCCTCTCACCCTTCCGTTCTCTATTCCACATGGTTCGTCGTTATTAATAAAAATATAACCTTATATTTTTATATATGCGTGTTTGTTGTTTTGTCGTCGTACGGCGATATATAACACCATTACCATGTGACTGAACACAACAGGGTTTTCTTTGGGAGTTTCCTTCTCTAAGTCAGATGACAAAGCTACCTCAAGAAATATTCCAAAATTATGGCTTAAATTGATAAGTTTGATTTCAGGTCCTGGATTTGCTACAGTTATAACATACGTTTTTATTATTTTCACCATTACAATCAGTCCTGTTATTATAACAAACTTTTAACTTATATTTGTGTGGCTTGTCTTATATGAAGGACAGAAATGTTCAAGTGATCAAAATTAGAAAAAAATGCATATAAACAAATATACAGAGATTTGGGGTTGGGAACAACTTTACTAGTAAGTCATGATTTTATTTTATTTTAATTTTTTGTTGTGGCTAATTTTAAATTTCATAGTTATTTGAACGAGTGTGGTTTTTTTGTATTTTTCTCATAGAAATTTTTTTTACTGGATGATAATTTTGTTTTAAAATTCCTCTGTTAAATTCCTTGGTTGTCTTCTTTGCTCGGCCATTGTCTAGTTAGTTGACTCCCATACCCCCACATAGTATCCAAAAAGATAAAATAATTCTTCTATCACTGGTTGAGCATGTGTTATTTTTGGGGGGGGTTGGGAATAACTTTACTAGTAAGTCATGATTTTATTTTATTTTAATTTTTTGTTGTGGCTAATTTTAAAAGTTTCATAGTTATTTGAACGAGTGCGTTTTTTTTGTATTTTTTTCAAAGAAATTTTTTTTACTGGATGATAATTTTGTTTTAAAATTTTTCTGTTAAATTCCTTCGTTGTCTTCTTTGCTCGGCCATTGTCTAATTAGTTGATTCCCATACCCACCGCATACACGCACGTAGTATCCAAAAAGATAAAATAATTCTTCTATCACTGGTTGAGCACGTGTTTTTTTTTTGGGGGGGGGGGGAACAACTTTACTAGTAAGTCATGATTTTATTTTATTTTAATTTTTTGTTGTGGCTAATTTTAAAAGTTTCATAGTTATTTGAACGAGTGCATTTTTTTCTATTTTTTTCAAAGAAATTTTTTTTACTAGACTTTAACTAAGTTAAAACTTAGTTAACTCAACTTTTTATTTTTATTTTTATTATTTTTATTTATTTATTTATTTATTTATTTTTTTCAATTGGAGTAGATAGACTAAACTATCGCCCGGTTCACACTCCACCCACATCTATTGTACGGGTGTAGAGGCTCATCCCTTGTTCCCTGTTCAGGATGTGGTTTCCAGCTTTCTCTTTTCCAATCATTTCACTTTTCTTTTTTTTTCTTTTTCTTTTTTTTTCTTTTTCGTTTTTTTTTTTTCAATTGGAGTAGATTGACTAAACTATCGCCCGGTTCACACTCCACCCATGTCTATTGTACAGGTGTAGAGGCTCATCCCTTATTCCCTGTTCAGGATGTGGCTTCCGGCTGTCTCTTTTCCAATCTTCTCACTTTGTTTTTTGTTTCAATTAGAGTAGATAGATCTATCTATCACCCGGTTCACACTCCACCAACGTCTATTGAACAGGTTAAGAGGCTCATCCCTTGTTCCCTGCTTAGGATGTGGTTTCCGGCTTTCTCTTTTCCAATCTTCTCACTTTGTTTTTTGTTTCAATTAGAGTAGATAGATCTATCTATCGCCCGGTTCACACTCCACCCATGTCTATTGAACAGGTTAAGAGGCTCATCCCTTGTTCCCTGTTTAGGATGTGGTTTCCGATTTTCTCTTTTCCAATCTTTTCACTATTACGTAGCCCCCTGCACATCAGTGGCATTACCGCCTTGCTCGGGGTGATACGATTAAAAAAACAAAAAAAAACATAACAGTTTTCATGTTATCCCTATAGACTCTTAATGAAGTATAGGAACTATCCTGACCATGCTAGATTCTGCTGTGGTTAAATAAAAAATATTTTAAATACATTACAGTTGCAATATTATCCCTGTAGACTGGCTGTGGATTATATAGCCCATTCAATCTTTTGCTGTGGTTTCTGTAGCAAATGTTTTACAGGCTAGAAATTCTAAGGCTTACACTGACTACTTCTGAATTCTGAGTAAATAGATTACTAAGTGTAAGATTATTATTAATTATAATAATACAATAATAATAATATTAATAACTGTAAATTAATTTAATTTTTGGTTTAGATTATTTTGTTTTATGGTATATCAACCTCAATGGGTTATTTAATACTGACAAAATTTTTAGGATAGATTCCTATGAATAAAATGTATTCTTTGTAAAAAAACAGTTTGTAGATCAGGTTTCTTCAAAGGATTTTTGTAAAGAAGATCTTTGTTGAGAGTTAAATGATTTGCTAGTAATTTTTTTTTTCAAAAATGTATTGCAGATATTTTTACTATAAAAATCTATTTTTATACTTTCATAGTGTTTTGACTTCTGTTTGGGGGTTAACTATTTGCCCATAGCTGGGTCCCTAGCAGGTGATACCACCCTAAGTTAAGTTGGACCTGGGAACAACAGCAATTAAGAGGTGGTTTCATACTCCTCAAAACCTCCTGATCAGTGGTCTTGCTGCCAGATATAGTTTATCTTCATCACCAGGAGAGTTTATGTTTTATTTCATGCTTGCTACTAAATAAGACAGCAGGATACAAGCATTCTAACCAAGAATAGACAATTGCAAATTCTTCATTTTGTCAAGTGAAAGGCAGAAATAACTTGCTTTTATGCTTGTGGGACTTGTATTTTTGCCTATTCTAATCATGCAGTCTCCTCGGAAATAGGAACAGTGAGCAGTGAAATCAATTAATCCAGGTAGCTACGGAACGAAACTTATATTTGTATATTAATATGTAAATTATGTCCAAAGAAAATGTATATATACATGCTTCAAAGGTAAATTCTGTTGAGGATTCTCATGTTATTAGGGTGCTTGGAAAGTAATTACATATTTCCCTGCAATGATTTATGAAATAACCAACCAATGCAGAACCAAGATTAAGTGGTAGGGAACTGCTACTATAATTAGTTTATCATCTTTCCTACCCAATATTTATAGTATATTTAAGAGTTTAATTCCACATAGTATTACAGCTTTAAAAAGCAACTTATTTACTATTGATGACTTTAACAATTACAGAATTGTAATGCTGCTACAGTGGCATTTGAAAACCTTTGTCCAGTGTATATAGATGCAAAGTAGGCTTACACATATCACTTGTGGTTTTAAAATGGTGATTATGATATACCTGATGGCTGACTATGAATAATTTGACAACAGTTACTGAACTGGATTCATATCAAAGCACCAGAGATTAGTTACAAAAACTTTTGTGTCATATTCAGTTCTTTATGAACATCTAATGCAAGCCAGGAAAACATTCAAAGAAGGAAGCTGTTTTCATTTTACATGAAAACTAAAAACAATGTACCATGGTCTTCAGCTGTCTATTATCCAGGAATTACAACATTTAGATTTTGCATCACATTGCTACAGGTGATGAAAAATGTGTTTTGAATGTTCCCAGAAATTGAAAAAGGCAGTGGCTATCACAAAACGAGAAGTTAGTGTCAAAGACCAAACCATTACTGTATCCATTAAATCTTTGCTTTGTGTCTAGTGGAATATGAAAGGTGTTATCCATTATGAACCAATAGAATAAAGAAGGACCAGCACTGCAAATGTTTATTGCCAGCATCTTCATTGTATAAATTTTGTATTACATTTTACTTATGCTGCTTTAGTAAAGAGAAAACATTTTCCAGCGTGGCCATAACACAATCGGCAAAACAAACAGCTCAATAAACATGTTCTTCCATATAATATAAACCAGATTTAACACCTGCAGATTTTAATTTGTTTTAATAACTGTAGCTTTTCAACTTCAAAATTATAATAATCAACTTCAAAATGGAATTATTTTCAGGTAAAAAATTAATCAACTTCAAAATGGATTAATCAACTTCAGATTGGAAAGCAACTTCAAAATTAAAAAATAATCAATTTCAAATTGAATTAATCAACTTCAAGTTGGATCAATCAACTTCAAAATGGATTAATCAACTTCAAATTGAGAAAATGTCAAAACTTAAAAACAATCAACTTCAAAATAAGAATAAACAACTTCAAATTGGAATAAACAACTTCAAATTGAGATATTTTTTTGGTAAACTGAAAATTATTTTTTCAATTAATTTACCCCATGAGTAAGGAAATTGACTGTTCATCTTCATTATATAGATGAAGAAAAAAACAAAATACAATCAACTTAGAGGCCAAGAACGTTTATATTTTTTATATCCCTACTGGCCTCTAGCTCTCTCCCCTCCCCTGTATAACCTTCCCTTTCTCTCCACCTATGTATCTGTCATCGCACCTTCTTTCTCAGCTTTCTATTGTTCCTTTCTAACTAGCTTGTATTCCTCACTCTTTTCTAATTAATCTTTTTACATTTATGTAACCCTCTGCACATCAGTGGCGTTTCCGCCTTGCTCGGGGTGAAATGATTAAAAAAAAAAAAAAGTAAAAATAAAGAATAAATATTAAATTTATTAGTATTATATTAATTCTCAAATTGAAGTTGATTAAACTAATTTGAAGTTGATTATTTCTCATTTTGAAGTTGATTAATTCATTGTGAAGTTGATTGATCCCTTTTGAAGTTGATTAATCCATTTTGGAGTTGATTAATTTTTTTACCTGAAAATAAGTCCATTTTGAAGTTGATTATTATCATTTTGAAGTTGAAAAGGTATAGAATATTTCATATTCAGAAACCAGGAATTTGAAAAGACTCTCTCAAAAATTTTGTGAGATTTATTTATGCAACTCAATAATAATTTTTATTATTCCAATCCCCTCCAAATGTATTGGAATAACAAGGATATTTTTTTGTTTTGTTCTTCGCTGAGGAAATTTGTATTTAAGATGAAAAGATGAATATGAGACAAAAGTTTAAAACTCCAGCTTTTATTTCCTGGTACTTAATGTTTTAAACAACTGAGAATATATTATCTTTTGTATTAGTATCATCTGCCATGCATTAAATTGTAAAAGTAGAATAACATATATTTTTATTACTTCAGAACTCCCAAGAAGACTAAATTAAATGGCTTAGAAAGGGTTTTTATGCTATTAAACAAATTAACTATTAACCTAAAGAATATATTCATTATATATATTCATATTTTGCAAAGCTAAATATTGTCCACCCAACCAAAAATCAATTCAAAGACACCAATTTAATCCAATAGAAAAATTATAAGCCATCATTGAAAGAGACTTATATGAAGACAGAAAACAATATTCAAGCAAAGAAAAGCTCCGGGAAGCAGTAAAAACTGTTGTCAATAATGTTTGTTTCAAAAGATTAGAAGCATTGATAAAAGTAATGGTTGAAAGATTAGTGAAGATTATAGAATTTCCAGGAGCCCAGATTAACGGTAAAACAATGAAATAAGAATTTCTCAGTTATATGGAATACTGTTTCTATAGTCTGTATATTTTGTATTTATTTATAAAAAATAAAACTTGTTTCACTTGCATAATAAAAACCCTTTTCAAAAATAAGGTTTAATTCAAATTTTTAATAAAAATTTTTATGAAATGTGATTTGCTTCCTATTTTGTCAAACTAGCAGTATTCAATAATCTATTGTACCATATTATGTCCTTCCCTTTCTGATTAGGCATTTATATAGTCTTCATACTTTAGTTACACTAATAAGACAGTCATTTACATATTACTACAAGGATATAATATTTATAAGCTGAATCTCATGTAGTCTGTTGCTCATATAAATTTTAACATTAATTGTTTAATGTCAATAAAATGTGTATAATGTTTATTCTTGATTTTGTAAATGTTCAAATAACATTTCAGTAATAACTTCTATTAACAAAGTGTATACATTTGAATGATCAGTGACTTGTAGGTGTAAAAATATTTATACTTCTAAAATGTGAAAAAAGGAATCTGCTTCGATGTCAATTCTTAAACTCTACCCCAATTTTGTTTTCTCTTCACTCTTTCCTTAGTTTTTCTAATTGTTTGGCAAAATAAAATGATTTCCTTTTGTTTGGTAATATTTTTCTGAGAAAAAATAATGGCAATATTTTTAAAAACTTATTTCTTTTCTGTTTTCTTAGCAATCATTCTGCCATCTTTGCAAATTTTTTGTGTTATGTGAAATTTTATCATTAAAAGCTTTTCTTTTATTTTGCATGTGTGTGTGTGTGTGTGTGTGTGTCAGATGATAAAATTCTAATATGTCATCTAAAACTGAGGCTGGAATGTGGTACACATGCAAAAGAATATCATTTTTGTTTCTGTTTTAAATACAATTTGTGTTCTTTTTTTAAATTTTTTGCTCTGATCATCTATATCGGCAAGTGTGCAAGAAAGAAGAAATATAGACAACAAGAATTCAATATAAATCTGTTGAAGATACTTTGTTGTATGACAAAACCTATATAACTACATTTATGTAATATTTTCTAAATATTATAATCTATATATACATTTATATATATATATATATATATATGAATTCTAACCTGTGTATACATACATATATATATTTTCTAAACATATGCTGTTAAATATAAGAGACAATGAATGTCTATTATGTTTAATTATGAGCCGTTCTAAACGTCGTATTTTGGCTTTAATTTCAGTTGAAAATAAAGACAAAAATTCTCCAACATTTGGATAATTATTTATTGATTTGCTTCTAAGCTTTCGGCTCACATGAGCCATCTTCAGAGAGGTTATTTAGACTGAAATATAAATAAATTCTACAGTTAATAAACATTAATAAACAGTCATTGACAAAGTAGTTTTCAAAGTTTTATTTGAAAAAATATATACATATTTGGCTCTGCAAATAGATAATTCTATTTACATGAAACTGTTTGCTAGATAAGTTTTAATATTAATAAGATTAATATTAATAGGATCTTCCTTGAGATTTTACCTACATGGAACTTTCTGTTTGGATTTATATATATATATATATATATATAGGAGATACATATGTTTCAGTGCTATCCATATTTTTATTTTCTTAAAAAAAGAAATTAATGACAACCATGCTAAATCTTGAAGTTCTACGAAAGAAAAATTGTACCTTGCACCAGGAACCAAACCTATAAAACTTTTTCCACCAGCAAAATACAACAAGAGTCTCTAATGTGATTGATACCAACTTGGCAGACCGGCTGCAGTCACTCTCTCACTGGTGTGACGTGGCTTCCCTGTGCATCTTCTATAAATACTTTCACGGCTTCTGCTTCAATGAACTTAGATCACTGGTGCCCCCTAGGTACGAATTTGCACAAGATACTACATTAGCGTTGTGATGTGCGTTGTGGTGCATTGGATATCGGCTCGGAACGAGAAATCGAAACGAGTTCGAATTCCAGCTGAATTCATTGCATTCACTTACATGCAAATACCCTTGGGAAAGGTATTAATCCATCTATTCCTTCCAGTTATGGGTTAAATAACAGGACTGATTGGGTTCTATAGCCTTGGTCGGCAACCATTCTACCGCAGAAAGCAATGGCAACCTACTGCGGGATAATCTTCTGCCCAGTCAGTCATGTCTCTTTCGAGACATGATCACCCAAGCGTGTATCACGTATGGCACTTAACTGACTGACTAGATTAGCAACTAGGTCCCACCCTTTTACAGTGAAACCAATAAAATGTAACTGCAATTTCTATTCCAAAAGCTTCTTTTCTCACACTTCCCGCCTGTGGAATTCCCTTCCACATGATTGCTTCCCCATCAGCTACAATCTCCAGAAGTTTAAATGTAAGGTCAATAGACACCTCCTAATGCACTAACCCGCATTCATTCTCTCAAACACTCTTCCCATCTACCCAACCCTCATCCTCGTTATCCTTACCCGTCTATCACCCTCCTTCTGACATTTTATGTATCTAACCACTCTTTCTCTTTACCTTCCCCTATGTAACCCCCTGTGCAATAGTGGCAGTGGAATGCCTTACTTGGGGTGAAATGATTAAAAAAAAAAAGATACTTTTCTAGCCAAAACTTTCAAAATAATCAAAAGTTTAAAATCAATAGAAAAGGAAGACAAACACAAAAACAGCATCGGCTTCCAAGAACATGAATGATTTTGATGCCATTATCTGAATCATTTAAGTCATTTCTCATTGAATCAAAACTTGCAGTTAACCATAATGCACCAACCTCTTAACCTGCCATATTTTTGAATGGGCATAAATAATTATAAAAATTATTGATTATTGCTTATTGAATAATATAATTTAGAGATCTATCTATTGCCTGGTTCACACTCCACCCACGTCTATTGAACAGGTTAAGAGGCTCATCCCTTGTTCCCTGTTTAGGATGTGGTTTCCAGCTTTCTCTTTTCCAATCTTCTCACTTTGTTCTTTTTTTTCAATTGGAGTAGATAAATCTATCTATCGCCTGGTTCACACTCCACCCACGTCTATTGAACAGGTTAAGAGGCTCATCCCTTGTTCCCTGTTTAGGATGTGGTTTCCGGCTTTCTCTTTTCCAATCTTTTCACTATTATGTAGCCCCTGGCACATCAGTGGCGTTTCCGCCTTGTTCTGGGTGATACGATTAAAAAAAAAAAAAAACTATAACCATAATGCACCAACCTCTTAACCTGCCATATTTTTGAATGGGCATAAATAATTATAAAAATTATTGATTATTGCTTATTGAATAATATAATTTAGAGATCTATCTATCGCCTGGTTCACACTCCACCCACGTCTATTGATCAGGTTAAGAAGCTCATCCCTTGTTCCCTGTTTAGGATGTGGTTTCCGGCTTTCTCTTTTCCAATCTTTTCACTATTACGTGGCCCCCGGCACATCAGTGGCGTTTCCGCCTTGCTCAGGGTGATACGAATAAAAAAAAAAAATTTAAAAAAAAAAAAAATTTAGAACATTCTCTTTCTGGATCTTATATATGATGATCTTGAGATAAAACTCCTGATATAATTATTTTAAAATCTTTAAAGCTTGTCACCTAATCAATGAAATGACTGATACTATCTGCTAATCATTTAATGCAGACTGAAAGATTAGACAGTAATTAAATACTCATCAAAACTTCACCCTAAAATATATTAGTTGCTAAACCACTAAATTGTTGTATATATTTGTATATTTCTTCCATTTGAATAGTTTATTTTATATTTCCTTTGTGATGAGAAAAGAAAAGGTTTTATTTATTGAAAATTATTTTTGCTGGTTCATTTGATCTTGTTGATATAAATGTTATAAATCTAATAATATTGGCAGAAATTTGCAGCTGCACACATGATCTTTGCCTTCTCACCAAATGACATGACTCTCCACTTTGACTTTGATTCAGGGGAAAACTTTTTACTTTACTGGGGTGTTGTCTGCAATTGATCAGAAGACCAAATCTGATTACCCAGATTTTTATGCAAGTTTTATAATCCCTGTAGTTGGTCTTGCATACCACAGCTGCACGACTAATGATGGATTATTTCTCAGTCAGGAAAGAAAAGAAATAAATAGCAAAAAGAAGTGCAAAAGGACTACACTCGTTTAGTCTCTATGCACATCAATCTTTTATATAGGTTCATCAGAATAAGATCAGTTTTTAGTGAATTATCTCAGTAATCATAAGCTTCATTGTTGAATCTCTTGTGTCAGGCAAGCAATATTTGAGTATTGACTTATAAAATTTGCTTCCAGTTCAATAACCAAAAATACCAGCTCATTTGCTCTAAAAGGGGAGGCTTCTTAATATAAGGTAGAAGTAAAAAATTCATTTTATTGTCTAGTAAAACAAATAATCAGAATAGATTCTACAATATTATAGCTTTATTCATATTATTATTTTATACTATATTATTATATATTTTTATTATTATATATTTAACAATATTATATCCTTCTTCATATTGTTATTTTATATTATTTTATTATTATATATATTTTATTATTATATATTTAACACTATTATAGCTTTTTCATATTATTATTTTATATTGTTTTATTATTATATATATTTTATTATTATATATTTAACACTATTATAGCTTTTTTCATATTATTATTTTATATTATTTTATTTTTATATTTTTTTATTATTATATATTTAACACTATTATAGCCTTTTCATATTATTATTTTATATTATTTTATTATTCTATATATTTTATCATTATATATTTAACAATATTATAGCTTTTTCATATTATTATTTTATATTATTTTATTTTTATATTTTTAACAATATTATAGCTTTATTCATATCATCATTTTATAATTTTGAAAAGAGCTTTTTTTATTCCAAGAGTGGTTCAAACTATTAAACGCATTGTGTTATTTTTATTTATATCATTGTTCAATAAAGTTGAGAAGAGCTCTTATTATTCCAAGAGTGGTTCACACTATTTCCATGTCCATCAAAAATACACAAATAAAATATTAATTATACTGTCACTGTGTCATGTCTACAAATAAAAATTAATACAATGTCAAAAATATTAATAATAGAATAATTACAACAATTACAATTATAATTATAATTTATTTACTATCTAATTTTGAGTTTGTTATTTCAAGAGTGGTTCAGATTATTAAATGCATTGTATTACTTTTATAAAACATTTTTCCTGATTCATTCTCCAATGTTCTTTGGAAGTTTAATTCTAAAAAAAGGCCAAGTAACAGTTTCTACTCACATAAGAAAGTGGGGGATTGTTGTACATGTCTACCAAAGAACTTCTGTTAATTGGCATTACCAAACCAGTATCAAAGAAAAAGGCATGAGATTCTCTTGGTTTTTCTTTTCTTAAACTACAGGATGCCTTAGAGATAGGACATATCTCATTTCACTCTGGTAGACTTTTCAGTCCCTAGTGAAATTCATATCTCATTAAACACAACACAGAATAGTACAAAGCACAAAATGTACAAAGTTTACTTGACTTCACACAGAAATATTCAATACTTCTACCAAACCAACAGATAAAGAACTCCTATCAAATGTAAGTCTCTCGCAGTCTTTTATAGAAACTTCACATGTACACAAATGAACTATCTGAAATGAGTAGAGACAAAGTTACCTTAAGAACTAAGACTTTAATGAACAGCAAACAAGTATTGGTTATCTTCTACTGATGAGTTCCTGGACAAGGGCAGATAAATATATAGAAATTAAGAGTTCATATGGAGATGATTGAAAGGGAGGTAGTTAGATATTTAAGTAAGAATATGACATACTCCCAACCTAATAAATTTTGAGTTCCAAATATTGATAAAGGGAGTTAATATTTTGATTTTATTAGTTGGAAAATTGTAATAGATTTAGAGTGTAAAATAGTAAGGTAATTTCTTTTTTAAGGATGCTCTGTCATGTTAGTCAAGTATATAAGATGATGCGCTAATTTTAAAGTTCACAATATTGAGCTGGTTTGTAACACTCTCGAGTAGTATTCCTAAGTATATCTGGGGTTTCTGGCATGGATGTAAAATTTTTAGCATCAGTTGATGTACAGGGTCTTTCGTTATCTGTCATGTCTGTTTCTGCAAGGTAATTTTCAACTATTTTTGTGATGTTGTTTTCATGATCTACATGCTGTCCTTCAGTTATTATATGTTGTTCATTAAATTGAAATGAGTAGAGACGAAGTTACCTTAAGACGTAAAGCTTTAATGGACTGGTTATCTTCTACTGAAGAGTTCCCAGGCAAGGGCAGATAAACGTACTGAAATTAAGAGTTCATGGGGAGATCGTTGAAAGGGAGGTAATTGGACATTTAAGTAAGAATATGACACTATCTACATATAAACAGTCATTCACAAGTATCATCTGTGGGACAAGGCACAGAGAGCGAAGAATATTTATTACCTACAAGGTTGGGTAAACACTTCAGGATTCTGTTGAGTCTAGACAGTTTAAATATGGCACATTTTTATTTTATATATGTACAACTCAAATATTGTAGATTTGTATTTTATGTTATTTTTTTTTAAATGATGTTCTCTTCGTACAAATTAGAGGGTTACAGAACAAGAGGTACAGTTTTTACAGATATTTGAGAATGATAACAATTAACCCTAGACTTGAACAGGTTAAGATTATAGTGATTGGTGAAGTCTCCTCTTGGGAGTTGATTCCACAAAGCAGAAGTTCATGGAAAAATGCTTGCACAAAGGCATATCTAATAATTCTAACAAGAGGAAAAAAAAACTCTTTTCAAAGGTAAGTCTCTCACAATCTTTTAGAGGTAATGACTGTTTTATTCTCTTCTGTGGGACCTTTTTGTCCCAAGTGAATCTTATGCCACATTGAACATAATACATCATGCAATGCCCTAATCTTGCCTGAGTACGCACAGGCATATTTAATAATTCTACCAAACCAACAGATAAAAACCTAGTCTCAGATGTAAGTTTCTCACAGTCTCTTATATGAACTTCACTTGCATACATATGTCCAAAGATAAACTCTTTACATACAAACTTGCATGAACAAGTTCATGTTTATTCTGTTTAGTTTGCTCAATCAATACGATATAATGTTGTTTATTGTATGGAAAGGTTTGCATATTTATTATTATTCTCTGCATTCACTATTGCTAAAGATAAAAATGCATATCAAAATATGTTGTAAAATGTCTAATATTGCAGCTACACCTGAAAAAAGAAAGCTTCACTTTATGTCCATTTGGCTGAAATCAAAATATGAGATAGCCACCATAACTGGAGAGTGAAAAGTTTTAAGGATTCAGTTTATATTATATTACTGGATATTTAATGTATTTATTTAGTGCCTTTTGTGCCACTGTGGTCACCACTTCCATCCATCTAACACTTGTAATTCATAATAACATTTAATGCTGAATAGTGCAACAGTTTGCGCAGCTTCTTTAGCACCAGGGTGTTCAGGTTACCCAATCTCTCATCCCATTTAATAAAGAGGCAAGTTCTACAAGGCAGCAGTTTGCTTGAATTCAGTATTTATTTTTTGCTAGACTGGCAATGGTATATTGAGACCATGCACTACCCAGACCACATGTTTTTTGTCTCAGCCATATTGACAAGATCCAAAGAAGTACATTACATTTTTGTGCTGCTTGGCTGAAGGAGTTGTTAGAAAGATTTCAGTGTTGACAGTTAACTTTTTTTAGGGTTTTACTCTGGTTTTTTGAATTTACTTCCATAAAATTTTCCATGCTTCAGATATGACCTCAAGGCAGTGAGGGCTTAAAATTAGGGTTTTCTTTCTCCTAGATGGACTGCCTTCCTGGGATGTGAAGATCCATCTATTCAAAGCAGAGGTGCCAGTTTTCTGTCTTTACCTATTCTCCAGCTTGCAGCTGCATTTAGTTGTCAGGGGCTATTTGAGATGCATGTCACAGAAGCTTGTCCCCACTGCCATCCCTCAGCTATGACAACCTTTGAAACATAATGTATATACATAAGCATTTATGTACAATACTTGTTTTAGAAATTAAAAAAATTTAACAGATTTTAAAATATATAAAACATTAGGTAAATAAGACAATTTTATAAGTTTTATATATATATATAGTTATGTATCAATTTTACATTGTGACATGGAAATTTCTATGCTTCAAGATAGGTTCTCATCATCCGGCAATTTTGATGTGGTTGTGCAGATGATTTACATTTAAATGACAAAATCTTTTGGTTCGCTGTGGATGTATGTGGGTGTTTTTTTTTTGTGGCTAATCGGAATGGAGATTCAATTTGGGGTTTGACCCTGAAGAATACATGTTAACCAAATTTTTTCCTCTTTTTTCTTTCTTCCTTTTTCCTCAATCCTATTCTTCCTTTGTTTGTTTCCGTTCCTTAATGTTTTACCACCCATTAATCTGATCTTATCATTTCCCTTCATTCCTTTCCGTTTTATTACTGTGATATTCCTTTTGAGTACTAATCCCTTATTCTTTCCTTACTTATCCTTTTTAGTCTATTTGTTAAAGAAAAGATTTTCTGAGAACCTTGAATCCTCTTCACTTGGAATTATATATATATATATATATATATATATATATATATATATAAAAACAATAACGCTTACAGCACAGCACCTGGTATTCCCCCAAGCGGTCATATCACGTTGAATACACCGGTTCTCATTCGATCACCGAAGTTAAGCAACGTTGAGCCTGGTCAGTACTTAGATGTGTGACCGCTTGGGAATACCAGGTGCTGTAAACGTTATTGACGGATGTGCGTTGTGGGGCAATGGATATCGGCTCGGAGGGGGAAATCGGTGAGCTGAGTTCCAATTCCCGTTGAACACTTTGCATTCACTTACGCACTGGTACCCTTGGGAAGGGTATTAATCTGTCCCTTCCCTCCAGTTATGGGTTAAATAACTGAGGTCAGTTGTTCATGCAATCTGTGGCAGACGTCTGCACCGATTGTTTGTTATCAGCAGTTCCGAAAAGTGTGGATGGTGCCTTCACCACTTTAAACAATTCTTTGTGTGGTTGTCTAACTGTGTTGGACACTCATACGTCAAAATCGACGGGAGAGTTCATTATATATAAACAAAAACACTAGAAAGCAAGACAAATTATGAAATAGTATAGTATACAAATGAAATAGATAGTATACAAATGAATCAACATAGATATCACTCTTTTAGAAAAAATTAGAAGCAAAACATGAAAATATATATTGGCATTTGAGCCTAAAATACTTTGAGATTATGAAGCCACTATTAAACATACATTAAAATAATTTTTGACAGTACTAACACTTAAAGCATTAACTGATAAAAAATGAACAAGAGTAGAAAATCCAAAATTGACACGTATAACTTTTGTTAAGCAAAGACAAAAGCAAAAAAGACAAATGATTTATACATTAGTTGTACAAAAACAAATAAATTCTAATACAGAAAAACCCAAGAATTGTGGAAAAAGTTGAAAGAAATAATGATAGACGATACATAAAATGCCAAACAATAATAATAATTGTAATATATATAATAAATGAAATAAATCATAAATTTTGAATTATATTAAATTATTATATTACTTATTAGATTAGATTATTATATTACTTTTAAAACTCAAAGAAATATTTATATTTTTTAGTTAAACTTAAAATCTGTTAAATTTAGTAATGCATCAAAATGTGTCATCATCTCTTGAGTTCAGAATGCCATTGTTATCTGCTAAGACATGTGAAAATCAGACTGGTATAGGTTTCAATGTTATAAGATTTTATTTTTTCAGTAGTGAGAAAATTTAAGAACATTGTTATGTATTAAATATAGAATCAGCTGTGCTATACACATTGCTAAAAATCATCTTGTGTTTTTCAGGTTGTTGAAAATCAGCTGCATGACACTAAGAATGGTATCACCTGTACTGCTCATTTTGCTCAAATTGAACCATGGTGGTTGCTATATTACCAACTATTTCTTCTTCCCTGTCCATGTTTTCTGGAAGTAAGAGTCTCCTATTTTCTGCCTGGATTGTAGACCTGAAGAAGGCTGTTGTATGACCTGACCAAAACAGTGTACTCACAGCAAAACCAATGCAAGAATGACTAAAAATAAATTGCAGAAAATTTTCCATGAATAGAGTTGCACAGCTATTCTCAAGTTCTAACCTTAGCTTTTAGTATCAACTTTTCAATAAAGCCTTTACAGAGGCATGAAACTATCTCATCTCCCCTAAGCTTGAAGTAGCTTGTATCATACATTACCAGCTGTCAAGGTGAGATATTGTACCTAGGGTTGTATTAACAAAACCCTACTGGTGGGTTTTCTGCTCCCATATCTCATGGAAGCTAAAATATACTGAAATTAACCTTTTGCTCTGAATGTGGATATGATTTGAGCCAATGTCTCTTGTCTGTTACTACAGACAATTCTTAACAGATTAGTTATGGTCATTCAGGACCTGGGTAAGCTACTGTTTTTTATCAGATATTTCAAGGATCCATGTGATACCATAGATCAAGAGATATCAAATGTTATCACAAATTTCAAAATTTTTTCTCTGTTTGAACACTGATAATTCACATCACATTGTTATAAGTCTGTATTTCTGAGATGAAGTATTGTAACTATTTCCTCTATTGTTCTCATCTTTACTATTATATCCACAACATTTCAGTCATTGCACACTGGCCTTCTTCAGGTGATATACATTAGAATTTCAAACTGAAACCTTTATTTAATCCATGTGCTATAACTTTTCTGAATATCTCATTTTCTGACAGTTCTCTTTTTCTGTTCATCGCTACTGTGTCCATGTATCGAACTCACAACATTTTGAATCAACTCATTGGATTATTAAAACCAACACTTTTATCCACTAAGCCATGTGTCCTTGGGGACAATGACCAAAATATGGCATTAAAGATGAGGACAATCTTTCAAACTATGTAAATAGTATAAATAACTTTGTCATAATATTATTCAAACTGATATAGATCTATACATATCCATGAAGTCAAGGAACAAGGTATATGTCCCAGAAACTTTAGCTGTCATTTCTTGATATTAAGTATTAAGTATTAGTTTCCTTTTCATTTCCATCCTCTCCAAAACCTGAAAATTGCTCACATGTCCAGTCAATGGTATCCCCAACACCCTTCTGTAGAAGCACATTTTGGTTGTTTCAAGTCTCTCTTTCATCTTTGAGGAGATTGTCCAGCATTCATTGCCATATTAAAGAAGAGAAATCACATAGCAATCCAGTCCAATATTTTGTTTACCATAATTAGCATACCCCGGGGAAAATAACTTTAAATATAAGAACACAAGAAAGTACATATTCAAAAACATAATCAACTTGAAAAATTAAATAAAATCTTAAAAATAGGGAAAATAATTACAATACTTCCTCTCAGAAATATAGGCAGATCTTGAAGAAGGCTGGAGCATACAATAGCCAAAATGTCAAGAATATGGCAACCAAGATGAGCACAACAATTCAAACACTGTATATAATGAAAATAATTACAATACCCTATCTCAGAAATATAGACAAGCATTTCCTATGTATTCTTTATTTCATCATATGTATGTATGTATGTATGTACATAGGATTTTTACCACTACTTCCAAGACTATCAAAGATATATAGGGTTTTCCATTACGGTGGATCAAAGTTAGCAGTAAATAAAACAGTGTTATTGATGAAATTTTATTGATTTCTCTATTGGATCATGTTATTTGAGTCATGGCAAATATGTGTGAGAAATAATATTGTCCAAATATTTGCCAAGGCTTCAAGAGAATACCTTCACTAGGGGATCAAAATTTTTGATGACGTCTCTGCAAAGTTGCTCATCAATCTTGCCACTATGTCTTATTATCTCATTCTTCAGCTGTTGTATTACTGTTGACTTGTTGGCATAGACCTTGTTTTTGAGATGAACCCAAAGAAAGATATCTACAGGTGTCACATTGAATAATCATGATGGCCAATTGACATCACTGTTTCAAGACATCATTCGATAAAGCCATTGTTGCATTGGCTGTGTGGCATGTTCTGCCGTCCTTCTGGAACCACAAATCTTTGACATCCATAGCATTCAATTCAGGTCATAATTTCTATGACTCAAATAATATGATCTAATAGTGAAATCAATAAAATTTCACCAATAACACTGTTTTATTAACTGGTAAATTCAATCTGTCTTAATAGAACACCCTATATTTCTTACAAACTAAACAGGAAAAAAAATAAAAGTTTTTGGCCTTTTAATATTTTTACTTGGTTCCAAAAAGATCATTTAAGATAATTTAAACCAAAATTAATCTCTGGTGATTTCCTATCATCTTAGAGGCCAACACGTTTCCAATTACTTTCTTCCCAAGTATCTAATTGCTTGTCAGCAATACAGATAATAAAAGCCACAAACTAATTCGACATCCAGTGATGCCTGTTGACCTTAATGGTCAAATTTGACCATGTGTACCATACTATTTGTAAGGTTAAAAAAATATTTTTGTATTTCTTAACAAAATCATTACTGCATTCCATTTGGCAGGAAATTGCTTAATTTATTTCAAAATGACATATTGTGTTCTTTAATGACTTTGATGAACTCTGTTGACTTCTAAAGATAACCTCACATATCCTGTGTTATTTCTTAATGTCCTGCAATTATTCATGCTAAAATTGGGTCCTTGGCATATTTTGTTTGGCTTTGATATCCAAACATGATATATACAGAGTGTGGTTGAAACATATCTCACATATACCTCCCAGAAATACCACATACCTAATGATAAGACCATTATATGTTATTTTTACTGCACAAATTATCTATCTATCTATCTATCTATCTATCTATCTATCTATCTATCTGTCTATTACACTTTAATTTTATTAAAGTAATCTTATTAAAGAAAACTATACAAAGAGGGCATGTTTTCTTGAATAAGATTTCTCATATATGCAGACAGATAAAAATAAATATATTACTCAAATATGGATATCCATTTTAAAGTGATAAATAAGGAAATATATTACTCCTTTAGGAAAAATGATATATATATATATAAATATTTTATAACACACACACACACACACACACACACACACACACACACACACACATATATATATATATTTGGCTCTGTAATTAGAATATAAAATTTGCATTGCGCCCTCCACCTAGATTAATTTTAATATTAATGAAATTAATATTAATTTGGATCAGGTTTTCGGGATTTATCTACTTGATTATCCTTTTTGATTACACTCTCACACCCCGATTGAGCACTCTGGAAGAGTGGAAGGCTTTGTAAACAGTAGCTACTCCGGCATATACGCATTGCTCATTCGATAATGAATTGGAGCACTCTGGCTATTGGGCGTGTTTATACGTGCTAAAAAGCCTGCCTCCTTCTACTGGATGCTTGTGGCCTAGGGGTAGAATCGCCGACTGGTTGGGACAATCCCGTCCGATGACGTCGCCACAAAAGCTGGACTACAGGACGTCTTTTGCAACAACGGACCACTGTGCCACATTGTGATTAGATCCCAGAAGTCTCGTCGTGCAATTTCAATAGTCGTCCCTTTTAGCCAGTCTGGACACTGGTGTACACTTATGAGTTGAAAAAATAAACACAGCACCAAAAAAAAATTAATAAAATATATGAACGAAGTCAAACACACCTGGAGCCCTATGCAGAATGTCTTTATATAAAGAAAAAAAACAATGTCTGTTTTTTTAAGAATACAGTTGTCGAAAATGATATACAATCGTCGGAAATGATATACAGTTGTTTAAAATGCTGGTTGTAATGGAGAGAGGTAACGGAGAGAGAAAGTTCGCCAAAAGCATCAAAGCTTCTAATCTTCAAGTAAAATGTCTAAGTTTCGTTAGCGTTGAAATAAACAGATCTCTTCAAATATTCGCCAAAGTCTCTTGTATTTCATGAAAAGTCTTTTTGTTAATTCTCTATAATCAGGACTGTCAATTTTCCTATGTAACTTCTAAAACAGCAAAGTTCTTTCGGGTCCTTATCAGAGTTTAACAAAATTTGCCGAGGTTGAACGAACGAAGATTCAGAATTTTCGATTTTCCCGTGATAAAAAAAAAATAACAATAACGTTCTTTCGGGTTTCATGTCATTGGCACATTATCCGAAATTAACTTCTTTGAGTTAATTTGTGGCAGGCTTCATTTGAAATTAACTCTTTAGCCATAAGTTCTATGGTAGGCGACCAGCCATGGTTCATGGCTCCCAGGCTGGGCCATTTATCCTCTAGCCGCTACATTTCAACAGCCCCAACTCGAAAAACTTCCACAGACTCTGAAAAAAACTGCTTCCCAACTCCAACTTTTCCTGTCGAGCATCTATTTTTATAACCAATTTCGATCCTCTCTGGGGATCCGGGCGACGCACAGTCTTTAGCCAATGAAAATCGGTCTCTGCCCCTTCGATTTGCAGATGTCTTAGCTCGACTAATGAGATCGTGTCAACTCACACTGAACCGGATCCAGCTCTGGTCATTTCAGACTGTTGGGCTACACAACGGCCTTGACATCTGGGTGACCTTATCAAATCACTCTGACACTTGTTTTGTCTGCGCTTTTCAGATTAGCGGAATACATTTCAAATCTAAGAGAAATCCATATTGAACATGAAAAGAGGCGTAAATCATGAAAGACAAGAAATGTATATTTATCCAAAATAACTTTATTTTATGCTCCCGTGTTTTTAGAAGCACTTGATGGTACTAAAATTATTTTTTTTTCTAAGCTCACATCGCGTGACGCAATAAAACACTAATAAAATCACCAATATCAATTTCTCTCTTCGTTGTTTTAAACCAACCAAAGGAAAGCATCCCTGCGGGAGAAGCAAAAGCATCACCGCATGAGAGAGTGTCACAAGGTGTTTATAAAGTTGTATCCTTTCTGAACGTAGGAGATCATGGTCTTCCACCTCTTCCTATCCTTTGTAGCTCTTAACAACACTTTTCCCACTATCTCACCCAACCTCCACTCCACCATCCATCTGCTCAAGTCCATCAAGTATGACCCACATTGCTTTCTCTTGTCTCTCCTTCACTCTATTGATCCCTTAAGCATTAAATTCTCCAAGCCCTCCGTCCTTCCTACATGTCCCAGAAACTTCAATTATTTTTTTATGATGTTAAGTATCAGTTTTCTTTTTGTGTCCATCTTCTCCAAAACCTCATCACTGCTCACATGTGTTGTCCATGGTATCCTCAGTATCCTTCTGTAGAACCACATTTTGGTTGCTTCAAGTCTTTCCTTCATCTTCAAAGTGATTGTCCAGCATTCACTGTTCTATTGAAGAACAGTCATTGCATAAAGATCCAGCACTCTCTTCTTTGTTTCCAGTAAGTTTTTCCTGTCTCTTAATACTCTATTTAACTTCTGAAATGCATCCTTGGCCATACCAAAATGCATTCAGATCTTAGTGTTGCAATCTCCATCCTCTGTTAGAACACTTCCCAGATATTTAAATTTCTTTACCTGCTTGATTTTAGTATCACCAACTTGTAGTTGGCATTTTGGGCTTGTGGTGATACCGACCGAGCAAAAGCAAGACCGGATATTGGCTCTATGCTGACCAGAAAGCGAATGAATAAAAATCACCTCCGCGCAGGTGGATTCGCACAGATGTTCCGGTTGAAAAATAAAAATTAATCAAATATCAAATTTCTATTTCGCAAGCCTATGCAAATTTTATTTACCAGCCAATGGGAAGCCCAGAATCAAATTCAAGTATGAAATTCTAAACGAGCTTCTGATCCAAAAGGCAGATATAAAAAGCGGAGACAAAGCATCATTAGACAGATGAGAAAATGAGAGGAGAAGAGTGTAATTAATATCCCCTTGACTTAAGTCGAGCGGCTACTATGCTGACCTCTTTCCTTCTCCTGTCTCAAAAGTACTTATTGACCTCTTCAAAGACATTCCTCAAAAGTACTTATTGACTTACTGACCTTAGAAGCGGCAACTTCAAAACAAACATCCCCTTACCTATAAGACGCTTCCACATTCTTAAGTCTTTTATCTCTTTCAGCATTATATTATTTTCCATGAACACTTTAACCTCCATTGGACTTATATTCAAGTATTATTTTAATTGTAAAAACATTAATTGAAATGTGTATATATAAATGTTATTTTATACTCAAATTGCCTTTCTTGATTTATAATCATTTTATGAATTATAGTGGGCTATCTTCCCACAAGGCCAAATTCCGTTAACCTGCATGGTATACAATTACCCTTCACTATAACAGAATCCGACTACAACTGGAAAAAGAATAAATAAGATAAGAGACCCGCTATAGGCTCCTCTTTTTTACTGATTACTATGCATTCATTTTTTTTGTTGTTTATATGTAGCCATTTCATGTTATTTATATATAAAAGTCATTTGTTTACACAACTAAGTACTGTTTCCAAGTCTCTCAAACATGTAATTATTGGCTTTCTTATTTTATACTTTTTTCTTTTCTTTTTAATCAGATTTACTCCATGCAAGTCCATAAAGCCCTTAATATAATAGGGGTTACTAAGTGTGAAAGAATTAGACAGCAGAAACATTATTAAGGAGTAAGAGAAATAGCAGAATAATGAGGAAGATAGTAAATAACAACTAATATTGCATTTAAATTTTGAAGATCACTGTTAACTGGAAAGCATGGAGCCAGAAAAGAGTTCCACAAGCAAGAAGAACAAGAGAAGAAACTGTTAGCATAGAACTTATGGTTACATCTAGCCAGTTCAACTGTAAATTGATGAGAACTTTTTACCAATTTACTACTGCATTTAATGCATAAAGTCTATGCACCATAGCAAAGAGTAAAAGGTTTGAATTTAGAATTACCCTTCTTCTAGACTGACTACCCTCCTAAGAGCACCTGTCATGTTATTTAATCCATAGCAGACAGGAGAAAAAAAGAATTTATGCTTTTCCCAAGTGCATCTATGTGTAATGAACACAAAGGCTTTATTGGAAATTTGAATCCAGCACTTAGAACCACTATGACACATGCACACACACATACACACACATGCACACACACACACACACACACACACACACACACACACACACACATATATATATATATATTAATCAGTATCCCTCCAAGTCATTAAAATGCAAGGGGTTACAGGTTGTAGAAAAATTCAGAATAGGAATATTGAGTAGTAAGATAAAAGACTAATCAGGAAGATAGTAGATAGCAATTGAGATGCATTTAAATTTTTGCAGATCTAAGTCAGCTGAAAATTATGCAACTGGAAGGAAGTTTTACAAGTAAGAAGTGTGAGAAAGCCTAGAACTTATGACTACA
Source organism: Ascarosepion bandense (assembly GCA_037127315.1). Taxonomy (NCBI): domain Eukaryota; kingdom Metazoa; phylum Mollusca; class Cephalopoda; order Sepiida; family Sepiidae; genus Ascarosepion; species Ascarosepion bandense. The sequence continues at coordinate 10,139 of JBBBDQ010001230.1, read as the reverse complement.
TCTAACCAGCTCAAATGTTAATTGATAAGATCTCAATGTCACTCTACAAATTCATAAACTCTAGATATCATACTACTTCAAATAGAAGTTTCAGAAGAAAACCATTTATCAATAATGCTGCCAAGTATTTATAAAAAAGGCACAGAGATGCAACCTTATAATGGTGGGTAAGTGACTAAAAACTAGCCACTATATCAGGACCAATAATTTTGCTTATTCTACTTTAGATCATATCAAATATCTCAGGGTAAATAGCAAGGGCACCAGACCATATATGGCAGCAATATTCTAAGTATGGATGAATGACAGACTTATAATAATTTTGAGTCAGAATAGATCCATGTAAAACTAAATGAAAGGATTGAAAGACTGTTTGGATTGGTCTGTTTTATGGAATATCAATTCCTTATGGGTCATCTAATGTCAAAATTTAAGTTTCTTGGGAGCATTAGTCATTTCAATTATGTATTACTGGTAATTATTTTAACAAGAATTTATTGCTGACAATTTTGACTACGAAAATGTATTTCAACACTTTCATAATGTTTTAGGGGTTAACTACTTGCCCATAGCAGTGCTACCTCAGTCCTCAAAACCTCCCAATCAGAGGCCTTGCTGCCAGATATAGTTTATTGTCATAATCAGGTCAGTTGAAAGATTGTGCTGCAAAGTCCAACAAAATATGAACAATTACCATGAAAGTATATAAAGAAATTGCAGAGAGAGTCACCAGATCAAAACCAATAATATTGTTGATTCTTCTTTGGATTTTATCAAGGAGTTCATATTGTTGATTCTCCTTGGATTTTATCAAGGAGTTCATGGTAAATAGCAGGGGTACCAGACCATATATGGCAGGCATATTCTAAGTATGGATGAATGTTAGATTTGATATTTAAAATCAATTCCAGAGATAAAACTTGTCTTGCATGACACAGTGAACCAACTTTCATAGCAGCTAACCTAGCAATTGATTCAATATAATTCTTCTACTTCATGTCAACTGAGAATGTTAGCGTGAGAGGATGCAACAAACCTCTTATCCGGAAATTAGCATCAGCCATGCTAATGAGTGGTCTCTTAAAGATTAATGGAGAGAAGTTTAGTTTTGCAGGCATTAAATGAGACAAGCCAACTTTTGCCCCATTTGATCCTGTTGGACTAATCATCTATACTATCAATGCAACAGGAAGTGGTTGTCATCAGCAGAGATGCCAAGTTGAGAGCTGATGTTATCAAGAAGTTTGTCAATGAAAATCAAAAACAATCTAGAACCAAGGATATAGTTCTGGGGAACACCTGCATTCGTGAGAAAGGATCTAGACTAGTGGTATATAAATTATTTTATGATTGATAGAATAAAATGTCTGCTTTATGAGGAAAAATGGATCTTTGTTAATCTTACTAACATTTAATTCTTGTGCAAGATAAAGTCTGATAATCTCCAAGAGAATACATTGTGACAGAATCAAATTCCAGACTGGACATGAACTGAAAAGACCTTTTATCCTTAACCAATGAATTTTATAATCTGAGATAGGAAAAATAGGATTTAAGAATAGAATCTTCAAGTTTGAATTCAAAAGAATATATGTTGAGATAAATCATTGCTGAAATAAATACCCGGCTTACGGCTATATTGCGTTGAATACACCAGTTCTCACTCAATCACTGAAGTTAAGCAATGTTGAGTCTGATCAGTACTTAGATGGGTGACCGCTTAGGAATACTAGGTAATGTAAGCGTTTAGTGACGGATGTGCATTGTGGTGCAGAGGATATCGGCTTGGAAAGAGAAATCAGCGAGACGAGTTTGAATTCTAGTTGAATATCCTGCATTCACTTAAAAACTGGTACCCTTGGGAAAGGTATTCTTTCCTCCAGTAATGGGTTAAATAACAGGGTAGGACTTGGGGACCCTGCCCTTAAAAACAAATCTCAATGAATCTTGATAATCAAAAAAGAAAACATGTATTACTAGACACAAAAATTATAAAAACAACAATAAATTGTTGAAAGAAAAAGGTATTACCAGCAATAAATAAATAAAATTTAGTTGGCAATAAATGATCCGCCGAGGTTGATATGCCATAAAACAAAAACAACCAACAAAAAATAAATACCCAAATCAACAGACAAAAAAAACGTTCAACTCAACACATGACAATTCAGTGACAATAAGATATTTCAGATGTATGCAGTGGCAATTTAATTTCATATAATTTAACTGGTTCTACATTCACTTCAGTTTTGAAAAATTTTAAGAATTCTAGTATTTATAAGCATTTATAAGCATTGTTAAATATTAGATTTATATTTCAAACAGTGTAAGAAATGAGAAATTTTAATTGTCTTATGGTGTCTTGGACATAGGAAATACTATTGCTAAGATAACTTTTTTCTTGTTCCCAATTAGTATGTACTGTGTTTGGCTAGTCATGTGACCCTTAAAGACAAATCAACAGAGTTAAATTTTTTGCAGGCCTGTGTTTTTGTAATCACAAGATAGCAAAGATTAATTCCTGCTACATGGGTATACACAGTCTTTAGCAGTATGAAGGCATTTTTTTTTCTTTTTTTTTTCACCATTATAAACAAAGTCTCCTACCTTACATCAGTATGGATCATGCTAGTCTCCCAGAAAGTAATACACTGTGTCTTGTCAGCCTAACATTCACAGCCAACCTCAAGTAGAATGACTGCATTGAATTGATAGCTACAGCTACTTTAAAGAACTACTTTAAAGAACTACTTTAAAGACAGTTGGGAGACTATTTTTTTGCCAGAATCCATCTTTCAGATACAACAAATTTACCATTCATCCATGCATTGAATAATGTTACCATATCTAGTCAGGCACTCCGACTATTTATCTCAGAGTTTGTGAGATAATTCAAAGGAGGATCTATAACATAATCGATGTCAGTGAGATAGTAACTGCCAAATTGGCAGTCACTTTCTCACCGACAAGATGTGGCTTCCCTCCGTCTTTTCTAGAAATATTTTCATAGCTTCTGCTCTGTCAAGTTTATTTCCCTAGTGCCCTCTCCACATAAATGTACTCAAGCTACTTGATTAGCAACCAGGTCCTACCCTTTTAAAATCAAAACAGACAAATCTAACCACCTCTTCTACACCATCAGTTTCTTTTCTCAGACTTCTTGCTTGTAGAACTCCCTTCTGTATACTCGCTTCCCTGATAGCTAAACTTTCCAAGAGTTTAAGTGCAATGTCAATTGCCATCTTTTATCTCCTTGATTTCCATCTTTCTCTCATCTTTTCCCCACCCCCCTGTATCTTGCCCTTTTTCCCTCTCTCAACTTTCATGTAATATACCCTGAAGATATCATATCACGTGTGCAACAATGAGGTGTTGGAAAGGATGCAAATGCAAAGAAAACTCATACTAAATATCAGTAAGAGACAAATGAGGTTCCTGGGACATATAATGAGGAAGAAGGGCCTGGAGAATTTAATACTCACAGGTTGGATAGAGGGAAGGAGAGACAAAGGAAAGCAGCATGATATGTAATGGATGGCGGAGTGGGATTTAAAAGAGGTACCAAGAGAAAAAAATATTGTGAATGACAAGAGACAGAGATAAATTGAAGTCCACTAATGCCTATGTCCTGAAAGAACATGACACACAAAAACGAAGATTCTAAGGTCAATGTACTGATGAGGAGAGAGTGCTATGCTGCTGACATAGGTATTCATATAATGGTATCACAATGATCTTGAACAGAAAATCAGCATCCTCTGTATATAGACCAGCTATAACAAAATAATTAATATTAAACACTTCCAGTACCTCAGCATACAGATCAGCTATAACAAATTAAATATAAGAGAAAAAGGAATTTAACATAGAATAGGTTATTGCTCCCCTCTCTCTCTGTGTCTATGTATCTCTCTCTCTATCTCTTCCTCTCTCTCTCTCTCTCAATCAATCTATGTCTCTATTTATATATATATCCCTTCCTCTCTTTTTCTCTATCTAACCATCTATCTATCTTTTCTCTCTCAATCTATTTATATATTTATGTATGTATTTTCTCCTCTGTCTCTCTATCTATATCTTTCTCTCTCTCAATCTATCTATGTATGCTGTCCACTATCTATCTATCTATCTATCTATCTATCTATCTATCTATCTATGTTGCTACAAACCAAAACATCAACAATGAAAAACTGAATTATATTAAACTAGCAGTATTGCCCAGTGTTGCTTGGGTGTAACGAAAGCTTTAAAACTAATCCATGGTCCTGGAGCTCAGACTCTTTGGACGTTGGCACAAAAGACTAAAAAGCAATAGTTGTTTCCAGTTAAAGCAAAACCGTAGACTGAAAGAAAAATGAATGGATGTAAGTCAAATTTTGATTTCCTGGTATCGATATCAAATAAGTTTTTTTCATTGTAAACTGAATGTTGAAGGCTAAATAAGTCCTCTGAGTAAATGGTATCATGGCTGAACTACAATTATACCTACTTAGAGCCAAACCTGAAGCAAAAACTAAATAAAGGGCTGAAAAAATACAGATATACAGGCAAATAAACAGACACACACACAAATATCTTGCCTTTTATATATATATATATATATATATATTATCGATTTTCTGGACTATTGTAAGAACTGCAACCTTAAAACTTCTGAATATCGTTTCTCATGTCTCTGTGTATGAATGAGTGTATCAAATATGGTTAAAATCGGACCACTCCTTCTATAACCTGATTTATTCAATTATCGATTTTCGATATTTATCAGGGGTACCTTGACACAAAACCTAACTAAGAACACTCACAGACACTTATAGTACAACTGTGTAAATTTTCAAGAAAATCAGTTCTGCCATTTCGGAGTCTACAGGTAACAGACACACACACACACACACACACACACACACACACACACACACATACAAAGTTCCATTTATAAATAAATTTAGATTATATAGATTTAGATAGATAATTTTGTCTGATCAAGACTTTTCTATAGATACCATGTACGTCAATAAACCCATTCAGAAGTATCTAAACTGTCAGCTGTATACAACTGCTTCCTAAAATCAATGATAAAAAAAGACTGAATGAGTAAAACCTGAGATCTTGGAAAAGATCCTCCTGCTTTGGACTGGCTCAAAGAAGAGGACTGTTGCCATAGAATGACAAACAAAGAATTGTACCAAATAACAGAAACCACGTAACTTGTCATTTACTAACATTAGTAAGAACTAAAATGGATATCACATATAAACTGGACAATAACAATAATGATATAGTCAATATTTTAACATTACATACAACGTCAAATAGAAGTTTTGGAAGAAAACTACCTATCCATACTGAAAAGATCGAGAAAAGCTACTGAACTTGAGAAACTTGTTTTCTTAAAAAAGTGTTTTCAGAGGAACATTTTATAAATTTCAAATGAAAACAGTTGTGGCTGCTCAGTCAATGTATGTCAAAACATTTCCTTATAGGAATATTACTACTATTTATATTACTATATCATTACCCTAATTAGGACCCCACCAAGTATTTTTTTTTTAATCATTTCACCCCGAGCAAGGAATTCCACTACCACTATTGTGCAGGGGATTACATAGGGGGGAAAGTGGTGAGAAAGGATGGTTAGATATAGGAAATGTCAGAAGGAGGGTGATAAACGGGTAAGGATACCGAGAATGACGGTTGGGTAGCTGGTGAGAGTATTGGGAGAATAGATGCAAGTTAGTGTGATAGGAGGTATCTATCGACCTTACATTTAAACTCCTGAAGATTGTAGCTGTCGGGAAAGCAGACATGTGGAAGGGAATTTCACAGGCAGGAAGCGTGAGAAAAGAAGCTGTTGGAGTAGAAATTACAGTTACATCTTATCTGTTTCACTGTAAAAGAGTGGGACCTAGTTGCTAATCTAGTATCTTGTGTAAATTCGTACCTAGGTGGCACCAATGATCTAAGTTTATTGGAGCAGAAGCTGTGAAAGTATTTATAGAAAAGGCACAGGAAAGCCACGTCACACCAGTGAGAGAGTGGTTGCAGCTGGTCTGCCAAGTCAGTATCGATCATGTTACAGATTCGTATGTCAAAACATTTCCTTATAGGAATATTACTACTATTTATATTACTATATCATTACCAAAATTAGGACCCCACCGAGTATCATCAAATAGTGAAGAAAAAATATATAATTATTCTTATAATATATTTTATCGCTGTTTTATTACTGCTGCAAACACTCATTGCTATATATATATATATGTGCATTTTTAGACAGGTCACTAGTATTAGTAGTAGTGGAGCTGATATTGTTCAGGTGGGCCAAGTATTTATTTGATATCATATTATTATGTTGTGAAATATGTTTATCTATGTTATTAATGCAACTATAACTAACTTTAATAATGTTTTTGTTGAAAGTTATGTTTGTGAATTAAATTTAGGAATAATAATTTTCCAATGTTTGTTTAAACATTATGGCTGAAGGGTGGGTTAAACCAAATAATGCTACATTTATGTAGTTTCTACATATTTCTGCCTACTTTGTTTTTAACAGAGTATTCTTTTTTTTTTCTTTTTTTTTATCATCTCACCCCAAGCAAGGCATTCCACTGCCACTATTGTGCATGGGGCTACATAGGGGAAGGTAAAGAGAAGGAGTGGTTAGACATAGGGAATGTCAGGAGGAAGGTGACAGATGAGTAAGGATATTGACGATGAGGGTTGGGCAGATGGGAAGAGTGTTTGAATGGGAGAATGTTAGTGTGTTAGGAGGTGTCTATTGACCTTACATTTAAACTCCTGGAGATTGTAGCCATCGGGGAAGCAATTGTTTGGAAGAGAATTCCACAGTCGGAAAGTGCGAGGAAAGAAACTGTTGGAGTAGAAGTTACGGTTGCATTTTATCGGTTTCACTGTAAAAGGGTGGGATCTAGTTGCTAATCTAGTATCTCGTTCAAATTCGTATTTTGGGGGCACTAGTGATCTAAGTTCATCGGAGCAGAAGCCGTGAAAGTATTTATAGAAGAGACACAGGGAAGCCACGTCGCACCGGTGGGAGAGAGACTGCAGGCGGTCTACCAAGTTGGTATCTATCACACTACAGACCCTAAATAAATTCTAAGCTAGTGTTGAGTTTACTTTTTACTAATGCATTATTTATTTAATTTTAGAGTTTAAAAAACTTCTTTATTACTAGAGTTAGTACATAAACAAAATTGGATTGACTTATGCAAGTAATGATACTATGGCGGGGATTTGATTCTTTGTTGATGTATATGTGATTGTGTGAATCTTTAGTGTATGGTTTGTACAGGCTATTTTTCAGGATTAGCTTCCTGTATAATAAAGTGTTTTCAAGGCACAATACTGCAGTACCAAAAAAATAAAATAAAGAAATATAGTTTATATTTCTAGCAGAAACAACCCTTCAAATGGCACGTACTGGAAGCTTAATCCTATTAATTTTATTTTTTACTCAATTTTTACATGGTATCCTTCATCAATAGAAGTTTGTTTAATAATGAAAAAGAAAAAAACCTATTTGAGCACATTGTGTTTGTTTTAATTAGAATATTTTTGATTACTTCATTCTCTGGTTTTTATTCAGTCTAGTGACTTTAATAAAAATGTTATCACTACAAAACAATATCACTGAATCATAATAAAAAACTCATCTTAAAGTTACAAGCTGAGATGAATTTCAATCCTGATTTTTTCCACTTTTCTTTTTAATCAGACAAATAAATAATGCACCTTTTTTTTAAACCTCTTAATCTCATTTTTTTGCTTTCATTTCAAAAAACAGATGATTATAGATAAACTGTAAGGAATGTTTTCCTAAAGAAAATTTAATCATTTCTGTCAGGTTGTTGTAAATTCATGTTTCATTAAATTGCAAAATAAGATCTGAACTGCACAAAACTTTTTCATCAGAGTTTCTTGTCATCACAGAGATTATTAATGTCATTCTATGAAAAATAAGACAGAAACAACAAGCAGGCAGCAAAAGCATTGTTATTTGGGTATCTGATATTTTATAAGAAAATTAAAACCAATAAAATTCAGTAAATCAATTAGGGGCGGAAGTGGCCAGCTGATATACAATCAGACAGACACCTGAACACATTCTTAATGAAAAAAAATCACTGCTTTTGAAATTGATGTAAATGATATTTTTTATCTGCTTGCTAATAAATTATCATTCAATAAGGTGCAATGGATGAAATGTTTTCTTAATTGCACAAAAATGAAAAGAAAACTGACATTTCATTTTAACAGTATATTTACCAAAATTACACAAAACGTCTTTAAATACTAAACAGTACACTTATTCACTAAAATTGCCATTGCTTTCAATCACAGCCTCCAGACAACTTTGGAATTTTTGCATCTCTTCTGGACAGTCTCTTTCTTCAAGTTAAGGAATGCTGCCATAATTGTTGCCTTCATTTAATCTTTGTTACAAGTAGTTACAAGTTACAAGTAGTTTTGTTGGTCATTCATTCAGCTGTGCCCAACACATGATAATAAAGGCAGTTGCAGTCTAGGGAGTTAGGTAACCAGATGTAAGGCATGATGTGGTTGCAGAAATTGTCTGACAGCCATGACTTTGTTTTCCTGCTTGTGTGGCATGGTACAGAGTCCTGTTGCCAGACATAGAGTCTTTTAGCAGTCACTCTCTTGACCCATGGCAGGACTACCTGCTCAAGGCACTTGATGTAGGCCTTTGTGTTGAGTCTGAGTCCTTGTGGGAAGATGAATGGAGGCATAACATTGCCATCATTAGTGACCACTCAAAACACTATGATGTTGACTGGATATATCATCCAACTCTTTCCAAATCCTCTGCACTGTCCTCAGATTGATATCCAAACACCCTGAAGTGTTTGTATTAGAGCTTCTGGCACAAATGGCTAAAGAGAACAGCATGCTCTTTCCCAATTTCTGCTGTAGTGGACTGTGTCATGGTGTCCAACTGTCCCTACTATATGTGCCATCAACAAAAACAGTGCACAAGCACAAAATTAAAAATGTAAAATGTCCACAATTTACCTTCAAACACTATATATATATATATAGTTAGTTAGTTGTTAGTTATAATTAAATTAGACCAGTACTCAGTGTTCCATACATTTATATTGTAGAACTTTTGAATATTTTCATTCGAAAATGAGTTATTCCCACAACATAGGTTTCAGCCTTTTGGTATATTCAGGTGATTTATAATAACCGATTTTCTAATGTTTTTCAAAGATATTCACCGAGATTTCTTATGAACATTCAGCTGAAATAAGGGTTGCTGCAAGAGAAATTGGTATGGAAGAAAAAAGTATGAGAAGCCATGTATATTTTGTTTAAAGTGTAGATTTATTGTTATTATTATTAATAATATGACTTGATTTTTGTATAATATATTATATCTATATAAATGATGGGGATGATAGTTCTTTATTCTCTTTTTCTATAAATGATAATGATGATAGTTCTTTATTCTTTCTTCCTATAAATGATGATGATGATAGTTCTTTATTCTTTCTTCCTATAAATGATGATGATGATAGTTCTTTATTCTTTCTTCCTATAAATGATGATGATGATAGTTCTTTATTCTCTTTTTCTATAAATGATGATGATGATGATTGTTTTTTCTTCTCTATTCCTAAAAATGATGATGATAGATTTTTATTATTTCTTCCTATAAATGATGATGATGATGATAGATCTTTACTCTTTCTTCCTATAAATCATGATGATGATAGTTCTTTATTCTCCCTGTCCTTTACTACATTATGCTAAAGTTCCTGTAATTTACTTTCCATGTCTGCAACAAATACTATCATATGCATATTCAATGATGTTAAAGCTGCAAATGAATCCTGGTAGAATATTTAATTATCACAAATTTGCTTCACTGTAATGCATGAATAGGCCAGGTAAGAAAACATATATTGGTCAGATGTATCTTTCTATTTTTGTATATTTACTGAATTAATTTTTAATCAGTTTGTTCCAAGTATCTTTTGGATTATTCTAATATGTTTCCCAAATATATCAAGCTTATCTAACAATTCTTTGTAACATTCCTTATCAAACACTTATAGACTTTTACATCTCTACAGTATTTAAATTATTCA